>JAFMOD010001881.1:48721-99085 GCA_019802435.1 Corydoras maculifer | reverse complement strand
AGTCCAAAAACATGGATGAAGTCAATTGAATTCTCCAACTTGCCCCATAAGGAGTGTGTTTGTGTGAGTGAGTGTGTGTCCAGCGATAGATTGGCGCCCTGTCCTGGGTGAATCTGCCCAGCGCCCCTGGATGGGCATGGGGAACCCCCCGTGACCCTAATAGAGGATAAAGAGGAAGATAATGGATGGATAATAATAATAATAATAATAATAATAATAATAATAATAATAATAATAATAATAATAATGCGGCACAGTGGCTTAGTGGTTAGCACGTTCGCCTCTCAGCGCTGGGGATTCCCGGTTCGAATCCCCATCTGGGTGGAGTTTCCATGTTCTCCCCGTGTTTGCGTGGGTTTCCTCCGGGTTTTCCGGTTTCCTCCCACAGTCCAAAAACATGGATCAAGTTAATTGAATTCTCAAAATTGCCCCATATAGAGTGTGTCTGTGTGAGTGAGTGAGTGAATCCCAGCGATGGATTGGCGCCCTGTCCTGGGTGTATCTGCCCAGCGCCCGAGACGTTCTCCCCTGGATGGGCATGGGGAACCCCACCACGACCCTAATAGAGGATAAGCAGGAGATAATGAATGAATGAATAATAATAATAATAATAATAATAATAATAATAATAATATAACATAAAATATGGGCGGCACGGTGGCATAGTGGTTAGCATGTTCTCCTCTCAGCACTAGGGATTCCCGGTTCGAATCCCCATCTGGGTGGAGTTTCCATGTTCTCCCCGTGTCCGCGTGGGTTTCCTCCGGGTTCTCTGGTTTCCTTCCTCAGTCCAAAAACATGGATCAAGTCAATTGAATTCTCCAACTTGCCCCATAAAGAGTGTGTTTGTGTGAGTGAGTGTGTGCCCAGCGATGGATTGGCGCCCTGTCCTGGGTGAATCTGCCCAGCGCCCGAAACGTTCTCCCCTGGATGGGCATGGGGAACCCCCCCGTGACCCTAATAGAGGATAAAGAGGAAGATAATGGATGGATAATAATAATAATAATAATAATAATAATAATAATAATAATAATAATAATAATAATAATAATAATAATAATAATAATACACTTTTATTTTGAAACGTGCCTTACTTAGACCGGAAAGCGATTTCCTGGTGTCGTGCCTGTCCTTCGCGCCTGCGCAGTGGTGAAGTGAGAGCGTTTGGAGCTGTGACCTTCTTGTGAGACTCTTGTGGGTTTTATTAATTAAAGGTTTGTTCTTTTCGTTTCATTCACCTGAAAATAAATCAGATCTCTGTGAGTAACGCGCCGCGACGCGACGTGCACGTGTGTTTATGTTTCTGTAAAGGTTTCACTGTTGAGTTCGGGCCTTAAAGCGCAGAGGGTCGCTGAACAATCCAGAACTCATTTCAGATTAAATCTGAATCTAATCTAAATATAATCTGGATCTAAATCTAATCTGAATTTAATCAGATTCGATTACAGCAGTTTTAAATGGAGTTAGATTATTTACAGAGGTCTGATCGAGGCTTTCTGACGTGTTTTAAATCTCTCTCTCTCTCTCTCTCTCTGTGTGTGACTGATTCTAACTGACAGGCTAAACGTTTAATTATTAATTTAATTTCGTTTTAATAACGTTTTTAGTTTAAATAAACATTTTAATTGATCTTTTATGCCGTCTGTGCCCTGTACCCCGCCGCCTCTTCTGTGATTGGCTGGTCGTGTTCTGTGTCCTGGTTGTGATTGGCGGAATGCATACACACAGACACATTGATTGACAGGTCTTTAATGATCCAGGAGGGACATTCAAAAGAAGCTGTTTCACATTATACAGTAAATAACAAACATAGAAGTATGTCTAAATGACTAAATATAGAATAGAACATAGAAATGTAGAATCAATCAAATAAGAGAAATGGAAATCTCAGTGTGTTACAGTATATTACATTTACATTTGGTCATTTATTTGACGCTTTTATCCAAAGCTACTTACAAGGTGAGCACAGGGTTCATCACAACATCCCTGAAGCAATGAGGGTGAAGGGTCTTGCTCAAGGACCCACATTGGTGACTTCAGTGGACCTGGGATTTGAACCCACAACCCTCAGGTTGATAACTCAACACCCTGACCACTGAACTACCACGCTCTCGGAATGGTGCAGATATCCTGTCAATTCCGTCTTCTGGCTTCCAGAGTGGAGTCGTCCTTGTCCTCTTATCCTCTATGAAGGGTCAACATTTTTGGCTGAATACCAGTGTATTGTTGCAGCTCTAATATGTAGCATTAAGAAAGTTGGGAGTATTGTTTATTATGTTCTTATTTTGCATAAAGCATTAAGTTTAATACCTAGTCTATTTGTTTTATCACAGCTGACATGTATTAGGTTATCTTTAATTTCAATTAATTTAATACTATTATTATTCAGTGGCTTTAAAGTACAAGCTCATAATATCAGCAACTTATTTTTGATCACTAGATGGCAAGTGGACTATTTGCTCAGTGGTGGACCAGAATGAGCCCTTACTACACCAAGGCATACCAGGAGCTGTGGGTTGGTGTTGGAATCATGACCATTCTTTACTATAAGATTTCTTATGGGGGTATGTGATTTTATTTGTTAAACAAATATACTTCATATCGTGGATGTTGTATTTTTTAAATTTTTTGTATTTCTTCATTTAATGCTTTTTTTTTTTGTAATACAGGAAAAAAAGCTGTGAAGTCTAGTAAGTACTGTTTTTTTTTTTTGGAAAGGGGGTGTAAATATTATTCATATATTTAATCCGTAAAATAAATAAAATACTAAACGGATGATGCATGAAAACAATTCCCTGTATTCTTTTATTATCATTGTAAAGAACAAATAATTGATAATTGTAGTCTGTTCTGATAAAATCCAACGTCACAAAATAATTTGCAATTTAAGGTATCTTAGAATCTGAATACTTTATTGCTCCTAGGGGGAAATTGCATTAGAATCAGAAGTTAACAGCATGTTTAAGGTCTAAAATTCTTTTTTTTTGTTTATTTCCTCAGAGTCTGATCACTCACATTAACCCGACCACATGATGCCACCATCTCCACTTCCCAGTTTGTACATCTTCCCCAGAGATGCTTCACTGATACCAGGATATTTGTCTGTTTCTGTATAATAAATAAATTGTCAGTTCAGAACTCCCAACTTATATTTGTGATGTTTTTTAAGGTTGTTTCTTAAAACATTGTTTTTGTAAGGGAACCTGACAAAGAGATCTGATATGTAAACAATATATAAAACTGCTGACTTGTAGAAAAGTGATTTTTATTAAATCATGAAAGTAAGGTGAATCTGAGATTTGAACACGAGTAACCAAAATTCATTATACACTGTTGCCCACAACATTCATGTCCTACAGTGTAGGGGTCTTCTGTGAGTTTAACAGCAATAAATGTTTATGATGTAGCTTTACTCTTGTTAAAGAAATACTGAGCTCAGTATAGTGTTTAACAGAGATTAGAGAGGTGGGATAAGATTAGGATTGAGAGTATCTTTAAGTTAAACCTTATGATTAAAGATGGATTTAGATTAAGGTTAGGGTAAAGATTAGTACTGGGATTAAGATAAAGGGGTTTAGAATTAACTGTTGGTTTTTGAAAAGATAGCTTTGGAGCCAAAAATGTAACTTTCATTTAATGTTAGTGCTGTAATGCTTGGGTCATTAATGCTTGGGTCAGAAATAAGTAAAAATGTTAGAAGCTTTGAAATCATTGTTCAGTAAATAATGACAATTAACTGGACACACCACCCTCTTGCTATGTTGTCTGTTTAATGTAGAACTACAAAGTTCATCATTGCGGTAAGTGAAACTCATAAAATAGCAAAAATAAATAAATGTGTGTCTCACAAATAAAGGTAACAATGTTTTATACCGTGGTGTTGGCTCATTAGAACATGCCCTAAGGGTTAAGGGCCCCAGTATGACTCCTGGTTCAAGTGCCATTGGGCAAGGCTCCTAAGCCTTATTGCTCACTGTGCTCACTTCACCACTGCATAGAAGGATTAAATGTGAAGGACAAATTCTTTTGTGTGCAAGAACAGTAGGCAAAATAGAAATATTTGACTAACTTCCCAACATGACTGCTTCTTTATTAAAAGTCAAAAGGGAAAAATGCCATTTGCATTCCATAGAATTAAATACAATTTTTTATAAATATGTCCAAACGTGGCGGCACGGTGGCTTAGTGGTTAGCACGTTCGCCTCTCAGCACTAGGGATTCCCGGTTCGAATCCCCATCTGGGTGGAGTTTCCATGTACTCCCCATGTCTGCGTGGGTTTCCTCCGGGTTCTCCGGTTTCCTCCCACAGTCCAAAAACATGGATGAAGTCAATTGAATTCTCAAAATTGCCCCATATAGAGTGTGTCTGTGTGAGTGAGTGTGTGCCCAGCGATGGATTGGCGCCCTGTCCTGGGTTTATCTGCCCAGCGCCCGAGACGTTCTTCCCTGGATGGGCATGGGGAACCCCACCGCGACCCTAATAGAGGATGAAGCGGGAGATAATGAATGAATGAATAGGTCCAAACGTTTCAGAGATCATTTTGGTTAACTAATTATTTTCTGGGCGGCACAGTGGCTTAGTGTTTAGTATGTTCTCTCAGCGCTAGGGATTCCCAGTTCGAATCCCCCTCTGGACATGGAGTTTCCATGTTCTCCCTGTGTCCGCGTGGGTTCCCTCCGGGTTTTCCGGTTTCCTCCCACATTCCAAAAACATGGATCAAGTCAATTGAATTTTCCAAATTGCCCCATATATAGTGTGTCTGTGTGAGTGTGAGTGAGTGTGTTCCCAGCGATAGATTGGCGCCCTTTCCTCCTGGGTGTATCTGCCCAGCGCCCTAAACGTTCTCCCCTGGATGGGCATGGGGAACCCCACCGCGACCCTATAGAGGATAAAGCGGAAGATAATGGATGAATGAATGATTTTCTGAGGGCGGCACAGGGCGGCACCTTTGCCTCTCAGCACTAGGGATTCCGGTTTGAATCCCAATCTGGGTGGAGTTTCCATGTTCTCCCTGTGTCCGCCTGCGTGGGTTTCCTCCGTGTTCTCCGGTTTCCTCCCACAGTCCAAAAACATAGATCAAGGTCAATTGAATTCTTCAAATTGCCCCATATAGAGTGTGTGTGTGTGTGCGCCCAGCGATAGATTGGCGCCCTGTCCTGGGTGTATCGGCCCAGCACCCTAGTAGAGGATAAAGCGGAGGATAGTGGATGGATGTACTTTATTTCCGATCCTAAAGAATTAAGCAGCAATTTCCCTAACGATGCTGCAGTTGTTCTTGTTAGAAAACCACGGATATGGGGTCATTTTAATAGTACATTTCCAAATGACTAATAAAATATATCAGAGGGGTAAAGAGTGAGGGGAACTGATATTAGCTGTGTCTTCCAGTGAGTTCGAACAGAACAGGAGGGAACGCTGAGTGCAGGCCTCTCGCACCTTCAGCCGGAATGAAGGCAGAGCTTAAACATTCCTGACGTTCCTCACAGAGAGACGAACGCAACGTCACTTACTCACTAACAAACCCCTCCACCGTCCGTCACTGTGGATTACACGCAGCCTTCTCTCACTCTTTGGTTTTGTTTGTGTTTTTAACTATTGTTTGTTATGCCGAATACTCTCACGCTGTTTTCTAAGGCAGTTGTAAAAGTCCGTGTGTTTAGTTTAAAGCTCCGTTCGCTCGTTTCGTAGCGAGGGCTTGGCTAAGGTGGCGGTTAGCCGACTGTTGCTAACCATCTGGAAAAAAATCCCCCGTGTCCCGCTGATACACCCACACAGTCCGCTCTGCGGGCGTCAGGAGGGGAGCTCCACCGCTGTGTTCGTGTTACAGGTGAGGACAGACACACACTCGATGTTTTTTAAAGTGGAATATTGTATATTGTGTACTAGCGCCAGAGTTGCTATCGTTGAACTGGGGTTGCGTTCCAAAGCGCATAGTACGGTCCTACGAGGTTCCCTGGATAGTCAGCCCGCTGCGGAGGTATGAACGTGACTTGCTAGGAATTTACTACGGAAAATTGTGATTTGGGACGAGGCCGAGTCTATCGCTATTACCAGGGTTTCCAGTGGGTAACTGGTGTTTTAGGTGTGTGTGTGTGTGTGTGTGTGTGTGTGTGTGTGTGTGTGTGTGTGTGTTCGTGTTCATCAGATTGAGGGGTTATAGTACAGCCTTCAGGTGCTAGTTTAATTGTAATATACAACAATAACAAACCTCTAGTTGTGCGTTAACTTGTTAGTCTGATTAAACAGCTCTCTCACGATGTCGTGATTCTTGTTAATGAAACACAAAACAAACGGGTTAATTGTGTATTAAGGTTCGAGATAGTACACAACTAGGTGAGTATTTTTGAGATACGACTTCGTGGGTTTTTGACATTTTAATTCGTCTAGGTTAATGAACGATTAGTTTCTTCTAACAACAAAATACTGAAGCGGGTTTGCAGTGATATTACAACTTGTTATATAATTATTACATTAGTTTGCTAACTAACATTCACAGAGAATTAAACACAAATAGAAAAGCAATAGTTCTATGCACTAAAGCTTTGGTGTGGCTTAACTGATAGATGTGGTGAGAGTTATTGCTGTTAACACTAAATTAAAGGACTTTATAAATTGTATTTTTTTTGGATTTACTAACTAAGTTTATCTTTTCTATGTTAGTGATCACAATTCTATTGCTTTATTTATAACATTAATCTAATTCGATTTTGGATTACTTGTTTACATCTATTTAATACTGTTCTTTCCAAAAGCATGGAGTAAAATTCTGAAAACTAAAATAAAATTTTAAGTCATGAAGTGCTTTTTTTCTTATGCAATGCTTTTTCTTTTTAAGGACATACTTATCATACTTGCAAAGTTTGTCAAAATTAAACAAATAAGAAAAAGGTGTATTCTGTGTTTTTTCGTAATTTTTTAGAGCATCTCTGATGATTAGTGGAATGGTTTCTTGTCTACATCTACTGCCAGAAGTCTCCAAATGAGGAACTAAAATCCTGAGAACATTAATTGACCCAAATGTACGGCCTGATGTTTCTCTGACACCTGAAATATGATGCCTGTAAGTATAATTAAACTCTCTCTTAGTATTATTCAGTCTTTTAATTTCTACTTTTACTAAATGTTCTTTATTATAATTATAATCAAATTATAATCTCTTTTTGTATTACTTGGTTAGAAAGTGTTTTAAAAGGTTATTTTCTTTTACCATTATTTGATTGAATCTTACTTGAATTCCACAGTGATATGGATTTAAACATCAGATCAGTTGATGGATGAAAAGTGTTTTCAAATGAGAAAGAGCTGCAGCTTGATGTGTGTTGATTATTTTAGAGAAAAAGACACCTTTTAACCCAGAGAGAGATAAAAAGTGAGCAAACCCCCTCTCAACAGCTGAACTAATGGCTGCCACTTGTTTTATGGTACTGAACTGATTAGAGTGAAGTAGTTTTGCTTTGTCTAAATGTCCCAAGTCAGCAATTACTGGGGGCGAGTCTGTCTAATGGGGTTAAAACTGTTTGGAAAAACGACTACAGTTGGATTGTCATAATTTAATGTGCTGTACTGCAGATTGCCTTTAGGAATACAGTTTAAAACCCTGTTGCTGGTTGCAGCTTAAAAGTAATTACAGTACAAATCTAATCTCAGATAAAATGTCTCTTATAGATAACAAAAACAGAAAAATGCCAGTCCGAATAATGTAATAAATGTCTGTTGTATAGCAAACTACCAATATCACCAATATTATCTGGTCCACTTGGGTTAGTTTAGATTCTTTGGGACTCTATGGTGGCACCTTTACTGCAGATATGCAGCATGACCTAGATTATGGTCTCGTTTTTAGACTACAGCGGTGCATGATGGGAATGAAATGTTATGTGAACTGTTTGGACAGGAAGCCACAATGGTGTTCAAATCAATAAGAATGATGCAAAGGGTGTATTTATTGCATAAATCTATTTTCTTTTAAGGACAAGGATCAGATAAAGCAATTAATAGGATCACTTACAGTTCCATGGTTTTCTATGGCTCTTTCCTAACCTGCAATGGCATTTAGTTGGGATGTACAAACAGCTTAGAGCAGCTCACATGGCTTTTATGAAGTGAAACGACGCCCACACTGTGACTGAGACGAGAAACAGGTGGACATTGTATCACACCCATTCAAACCAGATGCACAATAGTTTTTCCATGTTCAATTCAAAATCGTGTTCAACTTCTCTTTCCGTTTCCCAAATATTAAAAACATGGAGAGTATGCATTCCAACTGTTGCTTCCTCTGCCAGCTGCTACAGAAACACAATAAGCTTTTTATTTTGTGCTCAGTTGCATTTTTTTCATAACAAATTTAGAAAATTGGAAGAAAAAATACCTCTGTAACTCTGTTAGACTGTCTGCTTTCTCTGTTTGTTTTAAATATGGAGCAGAGAAAATGTTACATGGTGGTTGTTCAGCTTCACCATTAAATTAAATTCACTTGTGAATGAATGTTATTATGAAGTTAAAAGTAATTTGACCTGACTGTGAGATGTCAATTGATAGATGTATATAAAAGCTCTTGTGTGTAAAAGGGAGTGGCTTTTTTCATGGCGCTGGAGATTCTCTAAAAATAATACCACACAACAACAGTGCATTGTCAGCAAATGTATTGTCTACATCTATTTTCTATACCTAAAACACACCCAGACTCTGCATGCTTTACTTCCATGTGGATGAATTTTGCTGGTTATTATTCCTTTTGGTATTTGTGCTATATATATATATAATTATTTTTGTGCACATGGTTATGTCAACTGTCTATTGATGTTGCTATGCCTTAGGACTCAGGCATAATTAATATTGATTTTTATTGGTTGTGTTCAGGCTCACTACTGCATTAAGGTCTTGTAAATTTTGTAAGAGGTGCTTTTCCCTCCTTTTCTGCTAAATGTGTCACAAATCTGTCAATTAAGACAAGACGGCTTTGAGTTTCTACGGGGTCTAAGGATGTGAGAACCACATTTGTACCAACAAGTGTACTCATGTAAAAGTGTTTTTGTGAGTAATGGTGGTTACTTGTTAAAGGTGACTTCATATTTGTTGTTTTTAGGATGGACAAGATACATCATGATGAAGGGAATAAAGTCATTTTGTAAAACTGTTTCAATAAGTAGTACACTTTTTATTTTTATTAATTCTGCTGCAGAATTTAAAACAGGTTTAATCTAAATGCATTATGTAAACACATGTTAATGTATTTTCAATTGGCAGTTATTCATCAAAATAATAAATTGTATGCAACAGTTTCTCTCCATGTATCAGTCATCAAACCTTTAACATGTTTGTTCTATTGAACATTATAGTCACTATTCATAGCACAGTTCTATGCTGAGACTTGTGCCTTGCAGCATCACTGTCATACAGCCAGTATGATGGCGTGTGTGCCCCTTTCCGCTCATGTGGGACTTGGTCAGCCAATAGAGTGCTCTGAAGTATGTGTGCTGGCTAACGTGCTGTTGTTGGGGGATTTTGGAGTCCTTACGCTCACTGTGCTCCTAAGATAGTCTGGTGGTTCCGCATTTTTTCATGTAATCTTGTTTCTCACATGCAGCATTATATATGTTTAATTAAAACTCTTACGTATTTTTTTTTTTCTGATGCATTTTTATTGGTCAGATTTTGTGAAAGTCACTTGGATGAAGACTAAACCACCCAGAGATGAAAAGCTCTTTGTAGATCATCAACTCAACTAAATTCAAATCCAATTAATTTCAATTATCAACTTCAATATCAAAAAATTCTTCAAACATGACTGGTGGCTTTTAAAAAACCCATTAATAAGGACAGAGTTTGTTTGCATTTTTATCAACCCTGTGCTTTTAAGAAGCTTTTAGTTTGGCTTGTAATCTATTAAGCTTCTCAGTTAAGCCTTGCCACAGTTCACATTTTATGTAAAATGTTTCTTGCATAAATAAATCCTTGCTTGTGCCTTTTTTGATTAATTTGACTTGATTTTAATTACATTTATATTTTAAATCTTTAGCTAACTCAATGTGAAAACTTAAACAGAAGCTGCTTTTTAGTAGATGACAGTGCACACAGTGTGTTGTAAAGATATTGCCAAAACATGGAGTTAACACATTTGCCAGTTCATAGGATTAATATGGTCAGTCATTGGCACCCGGATCCAACTGCTGTGAATTAATCTTCAGTTCTCATCAGGGTGCATGTTTTCAAGCCAGGAGTTAAACAGTTTGGCAGTTTGTGCATGTGCTGTAGTTTCATTTAGAGCATCTACACAATTAATTCCACAGAAATAAGAAATTGATTTTGTTATTGTGTTTGTTGATTATTATCTAAAATATTTAAGAATATTATAATGCTCTCATTTATATATATATATATATATATATATATATATATATATATATATATATATATATATATATATATATATATATATAGTGGGATAAAAGTTAATAATATTTTTTGGGGGGTATGTGATTCATCTTCATAGATGATAATGATCATTATAATAATACAAATAAAAAGAGCTATAAAACAGAATTTTTATTCTTAAAACTTTGTCTTGGACCATATTTATTTAAATATATATATAATACAAAAGAAACTTATTTGAGACTAAAGTCAATGATCCCTCATCTAATATTAATAATGCATGTTGCTTATCTCAAATATATATATATATAAATAATGAAGTGTTGTCATGTTGCTTTCCATGTTATTATTATGCATGCACTTATTATTGTGATCATACTGAAATGACACAATGTGCAGTCCATAATCTGGAAACGTTAATACAATTTCTACTGAAAATTAAACAATATTTAAACAGGACCCTGTGAGGGCCAGTCAAGTTTTTCTATCAACCCTGCTGTGCCTTAAACTTTGAAGTTCTTACAGCTGCTATGAAAAGGGGAGTCATTGTGCATTCATCCAGAAGTGTATTTGTGGTGTCAAGACACTGATTTTTAATAATTTTGATTGCATTGAAGGCAGGTTTCTGTCTGAGAGATCTGAATTTGATTCCACCGATTCCACCCAATGCATTGTATTTAATGTATTCATTTTTCTTTGAGCACAGACACACATTTATGCAAGCCCAGAAATGGACCTTCTCCAAACTTTCATCAGAGATAGATACATAAAGTTGTTCAAAGCCATGTGCTTGGTTTTATACACAATGCACGAAGACTGAATCAAACACCTGTTTTTAGTTTTTTAAATATATATTTTTATGTATGTTAATATGATTTAAAAAAAATCAAATAATTACTTCTCTTAAAGATAAGGCAATTACATTAACTCTCATCTTAAAGACCTTCTTTTTTTAAATTAGATGTTACTGTCATTTTTACAGATGAAGTCTGAAGGCTGAGATCCATTTTGCATTCATAATTAAAACCTGTCTCTCCTGCATAAGCCTTTGACTCTCTCAACTTCACATTTAATCATGCCTCCTAGAAAAGATTATTTGCATTATTAAAAAAAAAGTTCTGAGACTTCACCTGTATAAAACATTTTGATGTTTTAGTTCGTCTGTGATCTTTGGAATATTTCATAACATCTACCCTGCATCTCTTTACCCCACCTAGCACAACAGCATTTATTGTCCTTAGACATTTTGTTTCTCTTGTAGTAATGCACTACAAGTCACTCAGTAATGCACTACAGATTATTCAGCTGTAAGATAAAGAACACAGGAGGGTAAATAATTTGGCTCTGGTATTATGTAAAATAAATGACATGAGGAAACTCAGTGATTAAGTTCCATTAGCAAGATAAAAGCATCAGAACGCAGGACCCATCCATAAATCTCTGTCCATCAGTCCCACATGGTCTGTCTTCAGTCCTATGGCATTGTCCTATTGTGGGAGAGGATCAGTGACGCCACATCTTTAACAATCTAAATGAGAAGTGCATCCTCCTCTGTCACACTTGGATACCTTTTTCTCTCTCAGCAGTCTTATAAGCAGTGTTCCTCTCACTACAGAGAGATTGCATGGGTCTGTCTTTGGTACCAAGGGCAAAAGTTTGCATTTCATCTTGGTTTGAATGTAAATCAATGAAGAAGTTTGTAACAATTGTCCTTCGTGGTCTGGTCAGCTTGTCTAAGGATAAGACATGCAAGAAAGAGAATGTGCAACATGATGGAAAGAAGGAGGTCAGGAACGCTCGGACCACTGCCAAACGGACTAAGGTGATGCTCTTGTTTGGCCTAAATTGTTTGTGTCCTTGCAGTTGTGTTTACTTTTAATAGGTTGTCTTATTTTTAAAGATAAGTGTGTGTGACTTGTATGACTACATAGTCTGTTACTGAATTAAAACCAGTTGGAAAATTGGAGACTATATATATTTTTTAAAATGTTGAAGTAATGGATAGACATGGTAGAGACTGTGTACTGTGAGTTAGCTAGCATTTCATCATTCACAATGTTTGGATCGGATAACTCTTGTTGTGCAGTATTTAATAATAAAAGCATGTTTTCTGTTCTTTACATAAATGTTATGCTTAGTAAACAATAGCAGCCAAACTGATCACAATCAGCTTATAGGATTGTTTTTAAGTCGTGATGAAAAACGTTGAAAAACAATAAAATAATTGTAAGAGTGCCTTAATATCGTCACAGAAAAAACATCTTTCAAATGGATATGAATTTATACTTTTTTTTTTTTTTACTTTGATTTTTAAGAAAAAAACTAAAGAATTTACTAGTTTGTGGTCATATGTAAATTTCCCCATTGTGGGACAAATAAAGGTTTATCTTATCTTATCTTATGGAGCCAAAGCCTTATGTAATTGTTTTTCGATAAAAACTGTTATTTCGTGTTCACAAAAATAAATAACAAACCTAAGAATCTGTGCATTGTGATTTCTGGCACTTTGTTAACTTTAATTATTGCATAATAATTTCATAATCGTGATTATTTTCTCAGAAATTAATTGTACCATTAAACTCTGTAATCGCCTCGTCCCTAATAAGCCTTAATTGTGATCTCTTTAATGCTAAATCATTCTACATTCAACACTTTTGAACATTTAGATAAACCATGTACTAAACATTTCCTATCCCCACTGCCTTCTGATCAAAGCTTTTTGCTGAGTGCACTGACCAGGACAGTGAATCTGCATGGACAGTCAGATTGTTTTATCCGATGTGACGAGTGCGGGGAACATGCCCATGAAAGTGGCCATTGGGTCAGACAAACTGCAAACCACGCAGATGGGAAAAGTTCCAGCAAAGTTTATCCTTTGCTACAGCAGTGTCATCAGGATTTAAAATTCACAGCCTGTCCACGCTACTTATCCTGTCCTGTTTACTAAAAACACCAAACAAATACGATATAATGCAGTGAATCAGAATCGCCTTTATTGTCATTATAATTTTCATTACAATGAAATTTGGGTGCAACTTCAAAGGTGCTAGTAAGAAAATGTGATTTTTGTATATTTTTCTATTTAATGTGAACAATATGTGGTGCATATGTATTGTAAAAATATTAACCTAAGGGCTTTATGCATTTTGTCCAGCTCTTAAGCAAATAACTCAAACCTGTGTTTTATCATCCCTCAAGATATACATTCCCTTCTTCAGCTTGTTTTATCTGGTTGTTGTCTCACAGTCCCAAATATGGTATTTTAGGGCTTTAGTGAAGTCATTGATGTTTATTGTAATAAAAACCTGTTCTTAGTGTGTTTGGGCAAGAAAAGTGCTTTGTCTTCTTATCTACACCTGTGTTTTGTGTGCATTTTCACACAGGTGAGAGTGGTTTAACTCTGAAGCACTTGTCTGCACTTAAACTGATGTTTTCACTTTTTTTCTGCTGTATTTTGTAATAAAGCATTTATATGATCACTGCTTATTCCTAGACTAGGGTCATGGGGATTCCTCATGCCTATCCACAGGAGATTGTTTAGGGCACTGGGCAGGTACACCAAGGAATGTACAGCCTTTTGAAGAGCAGGTTGAAAGAAATTGTGAATAAAGAAGTAATGCTTTTTTTAAATGAATTACATTCTTCAGCTTTTCATCTTTATATTACCTTTTTCAGATGATGTCCTCCAAACCTGTTTCAATCACTGTTTCCACTATTTCATTCTTTTTAGAATTCATGCAGGACTGCTTCATATGTCAGCTGGGGGACTATGAGGAGATATTTGCTAAGTTTCAAGAAAAATTATATTGTGTTAGAATCACACATTGACTGCTTAAAACAAACAGCTGAATGATGGAGCACTGGGCTGCTTCATATTTGTAGTATGTCTGTCACACTGTGCAATTTCCCTTTTCTTTTCCTAGATGATTCTGACGGTGTATTTAAGTGATGGCGAGCAAGCTCTGAGCGAGGTGCCCATCACTCCGGAGACAACATGTCGTGATGTGGTAGAATTCTGTAAGGAGCCTGGAGAAAATGGCTGTCACCTGGCGGAAGTGTGGCGAGGCAATGGTACCTGCACATATCTTTCTTTCTTAATAAAGTGGTCACATTAAATAAATGTTCATTCAGCAGCTCAGATAATGGCAATAATAAATATCCCTGCGAACCAGCCATGTGTGAACCGGCAGGAAATAAAGTTAAACAGCTGAGAATAATAGATGAGTAATATATAAGTAGTAATAAAACATTTTCTTTCTCCGTCTCAAGACCTCGCATTGTTCTGGCTGAAGCCGCATTGCAATCCTTTAAATGTTTGAGCCACGTGTGCGTGCTTGCTGTGGTCTGTTTTGGGTGGGAGCAGTCCTTTTCTCTTGTGAGACCCCTCTCAGGGCATCACTTCTGAAGGTCGATAAAGAAGGCCTTGATTTGATATAATGGAGAAAGACATTGAGCGCTTTACTCTGTTTCAGCCATATTCTTTTCTTAGCATTGCATGGTGTGTCGAACCCCCCCAGGGGGAGCCTCGTGATATATTTTACATGGGGTTTGATTCATCCCGATGACATTTATAGCCAAGTCAATTTTCATACAACTAAATGTTTCATGTTCTTTTTTTCAGAGAGAGCAATTCCATTTGAACACATGATGTACGAGCACCTGCAGAAGTGGGGTCCCAGGAAGCAGGAAGTAAAGTTCTTTTTGCGTCACGAGGAGTCACCCACAGAAAGCAGTGAACAAGGTCATTAAAGGCTTAAATTTATTAATTGCACTGTGATCCTTCCGAAATCCATTTGTTTCTTAATGAGAACGTACCTTTAGCATCTAGAACAAACTGTTCCTATGTAATCACATTATGTCCATCGTTTGGTTAAATTTTTATAGTTGATTATATTACTGTATGAATCTCTGTATCGTATCACTATAGGGAATGATGTACACTCTCCTCTATCAGGATCATGTCTTTTTAGGAAGTGGTTGTTGCAGTCATACGCTGTTGGTTATCTTCGTTAAGTCTTTAATTCATTTCTGATTTGAACCATGTGAATCACAGCATGTGAAAATGAAAGCATGAGAGACTTCCACAGTAAACTCTGAGTCGTGGCATTGTTGTTTTTGTTGAGCACTGAGTAACAGGTTTCTCGAACATTCCAAAACTGCCACCTAGTGGCCAAAATACAGAACACAGTTTATAAACAACAGCCGCAACATTTTCATTTGTGGTACATGATTTTAATTAACGTATTTTGTGTCACGCATTGATACGAATGTACACTCAGAGGTGTGCATCATTGTCAGTGACGTCACAGCTAGACCAATGGCTCAGCCAATCCAAATTAAGAACCAAAACTACCCGTTTTGTAAACTTTATTTTATATATTATTATATATTATGAGAAACACTGGGTTGAGCAGTCATAAATAATGTCCTATTTATGTTTATAAATAATGGAAATGTCTCAATGCTTCTGTTTCTTATTACAGGGAGTCAACAATCTCAGGAGCTATCTAACCGCAAAACTGGAAGCAGTTCCGAGAAGCTCAATGAAAATGGGGTAGGCTTTGCTTTTAAATATGTTTCAGTGAAATCACTCAGTCTTTCCACTTGAAATGGATTATGGGGTCTTGGAGGACTGACATCTGTATTTTAATGAGGTTCGTTGCCCACAGTGTCATAAATCACATGGCGGCTTCAAGTTTATGCTTCTTTGTTTTTGCCACTAACCTGCTTCTAAGGTTTCTGGGATTTCCCTTTATTGTTCTGCTGGTAAAGCAGAATGTTTGCCATGAGACCTTTGATTATATATACAAACCGTATGATTAATGACTTTCTGCTGTGCGTTTTACCAAAAGGAAGTCTCTAAACATTGTGAGCAGTGTCTTGTGTTTTTCAGATTTGAATCTTAGTACTGTTGCGTCTTCTTGATCTTTTTAACATTTGCTGTCACTGTAATGTCCTGCTTTAACTTTCCGCCCAGCACATTTTGTGTTGCTGCCTAAGGAGCACTCTCTTCCATGAAAACTTCTCTGTTTGTGTTTTTGTACCAGTGGGCCGTTTAATAAAAGCCTCTTTTATCTTCAGTCTCCCTTTAACCATCTGGCCCAGATTCTGACTGGGGAAAAGCCATGCTCTAGGAAGCATAACTAATTTTACCTTGAGGGATGCAGGAGGCTGCCGATTAGCAAAGCAGAAAATAATAGGTTTCTACAACTTAGACAGTTATGAACTAAACATTCACTGTTGCTTCCGTAAACATAAAGTCTGATTTTCATTTTTTTGCGTTTATTCACTGGTTATTAAAGATTGTCAATACAAACTTCACACCCTCTAATTAAGGTTGCCTCATCAGACACCCCAATAGGTTAGTGTGGTGTGCTTCTGCAAATAAGTATGTAGCAATTAAAAAAAACAGTCCCTAATTCTCATGCAAGAAAGATACAGTAATATTTTTAAATTGTTATCTCATTAGAAACTGCTTACCTGGTGGTGACTCAGTAATTACAGAGAGACAAGAACACGTCTCAACCCTGTAAATTACCAGGTTGTGTATCTTTATCTCACACACAAGCCTTATTGGGAACATTTGTGAAGTAGGTTTTAAAGTCAGACCATTTTTTTTAATTTAAAAAGTAGTTTCATGTTTCTCACTGAAATTATGCATTTTTTAAATCATGCTTTGAATTATGGCACTTCTTTGATGGCGCACATTGCTCCTGTGCTTTTAAATATTACATTTTACCCATGCAGAATTAATAACTCTGCATCTCTATGCTATCGAACTAAGGACTTGTTTACATAGTTATTCAGGCCCTGGAGCTCCAAATGAACTATACTTTGCATAATTGATTGAATGTTCCTTAATATAATCTCCTTGATGCATGTTGTCAGATTTATGCATTACTGAGCATCATCACCACGGTCTCATCACTACACCCGTGGTTTGGCTACAGTAAACATTTTCCTTAGCTCAGCATTATTACTGAACTTACTGCAGGTCCTTATCTTACAGACTGGAAAGGGGTGAGGGGCTGTATGTAATACAGTGGAGTGGGAACACGTCCCCAGAGCAATGGGCAACCTTGCATACGGTGCCCAGGGAGCAAAGAGGGTTAGGTGCCTTGCCCAAGGGGACTTGTATTGGTGGGACCAGAAATCGAACCAAGGACCATGAGCCAGGGACCATTAGCTGGTTCCTTAACCACAAGCCTACAATTGCTACAACCAAAAGGTCTACATATATATTTTTAAAGATTTACTTTCTGGACTGTAATTATTCATTCATTATCTTCCGCTTATCCTCTATTAGGGTCGCGGTGGGGTTCCCCATGCCCATCCAGGGGAGAACATCTCAGGCGCTGGGCAGATAGACCCAGGACAGGGCGCCAATCCATCGCTGGGCACACATTCACTCACACAGACACACTCTAAACGGGGCAATTTTGAGAATTCAATTAACTTGATCCATGTTTTTCGACTGTGGGAGGAAACCGGAGAACCCGGAGGAAACCCACGCAGACACGGGGAGAACATGGAAACTCCACCCAGATGGGGATTCGAACCGGGAATCCCTAGCGCTGAGAGGCGAACGTGCTAACCACTAAGCCACCGTGCCGCCGGACTGTAATTATTTTGCTATAATTGTAATATAATAATAATATTTTTAATTATTATAAATGATTACAGATGTTCTGAGGTCTGCTTCTAGTCCACAGCCCAGTGTTTAAGGCAGTAACTTAATAACTTTACAATAGAGATTGTAATGGAGACTGTATTAGAGATGCTGTGAATACAAACATGTTGAAAGCTTAGTGCATTAGAGTGAGACCTGACTTCACCCTCAGACAGCCAGGGTTGTGTACATCAGGGTTGCTATATTTGTTGTGGCCTTTTAATCGGATGATGTCTCACTGTTGGGTGAGTCCCAGTGTCTCGGCTTAACAAACATCAACACGAGTACGTCCTCATACCTTATATAATACCTTCAGCAGAGCTTAGCAGAACCTTACTCAATCAGACAACTGCTGTATAACAGCTGACCTCCAAACCAACCCAGCCGGCTACGGATTTATCGTTCTAATTCTTTGCTCGACAGTTTATAGAATAAATAAAGAGCAATTTAAAAAAAGCCTTACTAATATAGCTCTGCTGATATGTAGCCTTAATCTTTGTGAAGACTGGCAGACACTCGCTTCGTCATGTTCAAGCCTTGTAGGAAGGAAAACTCCTGCACTGGTGTTTAGCACCAATGGTTTTAATCTCTTCTCCCCCTACGTTTGGCCTGGATACACTGTTGAGGGATGGTATGTTCTAAGCTTGCTGAGTGGACATAATGCCTTAAAAAGAGGAGGCCCCTTCCAAGCTCGCCATTAATTTTTCTCTCCGTCACTCCTTGCCATCTTCACCATCTCTTCATCGTTCTCCAGTCGATTTAACAGCCACAGTCAGCGCTTGGGAGAAGCAGGCAGGGTGTGAGGTAAGGCTGTTTGGCTCATGTCTTTGCTTCAGATTGCTCAGCGGATGTGCTGTTGAATGTACCACACACGGCTGAGTTTTGCATTACTGATTTTCATGTTTAATTAAGAGGGGACTTGATTAAATGCACTAATAGTTTACAGATAGTGTTTTGTGAAACATTGAACGATGGAGCTATAGAATTCAGTTTGCAGTGCTGCTGTGTAGGCAGTTCAACTTTTGCCAAGAGTTAAAGCTCTTTCAGTGTGTGGGCAGCTTCTGCCTGCAGGGATTGTATGTTCCAGGTTCTGCTTTATTTTCTTGTGACCTGCCTTAAATCTCTCCCATTTCTGAGTAATTCTCACCAGGCAAATAATATTAAAGTTATTCCTTTAATAACAACTCTTATTTTGGGGGTTTTGAAGATTTGCGTTATTAAATTAGACAAATTGAATGTAAGGTCCTATATTTGTGTTTAAACGAGGCACTATTCCTCATCCAGGTTTGTATTTAAGGAACCACCCTTGCAACCTAAATGACCTCGGTTTGATTCCCAGTACCAACAAGTACTATGACTGAAGTGCCCTCGGGCACCTAACCCCAGTTGCTCCCAGGGCGCCGTATACAGGGCTACACAGAATGGATTAAATGTAGAAGACAAATTCCTCTATCCTTACAATCCAGAACACCATCCACACTTAGATTTTATGGGAGGGGGGAGCTTTATTTGTTTTTGCTATGGGCCTTTGGCATTATTAATACACTATAATTAGTTTCTGGTTAACTCTACATCATACACCGGGGATAATAAGGATCAGACATAGGAGATTTATTCACAAATCACAGTACATACTGAATGCTGGCTGCTGTAACTGTCACCGACGTCCCGTTCCAGGTGCCGCTGGTACTCTCCCTTCAAGGTCTAACCTACATCTCACCTCTCTCCCTGCACACACACCTTTAGCAGAACTTTGATTACTTTCTCAGACCTTCAGGTTCTCATCTTGTCATGGCCACCACCTCTATTTAGGAACAGCTGTTAGTCCACTCCTATTTAAAATGCAAATGTCACTTAATTTATGAAACAGACACAGGTCTGCAATCAATACAGTGTAATCTAAATATTAGTATTTATTATTGCATACTGACCCAGTGTTTTTTTTTTTTTTTTTTCAGTTTATTTTGTGTTATATATTATTTATATATATATATTTTATATATAAATATAAAAATATAAATATAAAAATACCCAGAAATGACATACCTGTTAAACATCCCCATTTATGAGCTATGACGAGTTTTATTAATCTGTAAATGCATCTAAAATGCTTAAAAATTTGTGAAGTCAAATGCAAATGTTAGATAAGGGTCTTCCTCAAAGAAAATTAAAAAAATTGCATTAAAAAAAGTCCTAAACCTTATACATTCTTGGCAATAGGACAATGAGAAGGATCATTAATATTTTCTATTGATAGTAAATTAGTGGAAAGTGGTTGCCAAATAAGTCCAGCTTACAGCTGAAACCTTTGCAGGGTTTTTTTTAGTTTGTGCAGACGCCCTGTGCTGACCTCATCATGCCTTTTTTTGCAGTATTTACACATAGAAATGAACTGCTTAACTTTTAACTATGCCCAAAAAAATGGTGAGCAGTGTGTAATTTCTATAGACTGCAGCAGATTTACTGACCTATTCAGCAGCTCCTTGCTTGTTCAGGCGTTCAGTTAAATGGACTCCCTGACATTTCTTCTATATTTTTATTTTTTTTTGTTTGTTATTGATGTTAATTAAAAAAAATATTATAATGTCAACTGTTCATAAATGTGAGCTCAACAGTCAAAGTTAACAGTACAGGTTATTTGGAACACTGTTGCATCTTGGATACACCTTTATTTATTGTAAGGGAAAAAAGTAACCCTTTTTATTGCTCAGATTAAAGGCTCAAATATAACAAATGACATTCTTTAGTAGATGAAGCATCGGAAGGTTCGGTTCTCCACCTTGCTGCTGCACAGGGACTGCAGTTGCTTTTGATGAACGGCATTCTGCAGCATCATATCCTCTTAGGAGCACAGCCTTGGGCTTTAGATATGGCATCAGCTTCCTATAGAGTCAGAGTCTATCCACAGAGTCTATCCACTGACCTGCTGCTTTGTTGTGCACTGAATAAGCCCAGCCTTGTATTATTGGCTTTATTACTACAAATAAGGAAATGAAAAAATCCCTTCGGGCCTTAATAAAATATCAGCTTGTAAAATAATATGTAAAATAATTAACTGTGTTAATTTTGTTGTAAAGTTGTTCTCTGTTCTGACTGCACTGCTTTTTAGAATCTTAAAAACTTGGACCTTGTAACTATAAATCCTAAAGTATTGTTTTACTTTGATGAGAGGGGGCAGGAGGGAGGTTAAAGTTACTCAGTTAGTCAGTGAGAATAGTGTCATCTGTACTGAAATTCAAGTAAACAAACTATTATTGATTTAAGAACTGTATTTAAATGTATTTAACATTTTTCATGAAGACATTCACTTCAAACATCATGATACCTCCTTATTATTCTTAAATTTCTGCTTACTAAGAGCTATTATTTGAGCTGAATTGCTTTCAAATATTGTCCAAAACAAATCATTGTGTGTGAGTGCATGTGTAAATTGCAGAACTATATTTTTTAATGCACTTCAATACGTCCAAACACTCATTATTACACTCTCACAACGTAAGTGATGATTTTTCATATGATAAAACAATATAAAAGAGCGTCATGAATGACTGAGGACGTGCTAAAATGAATATACCAAAGTAATTATCGAGCTTAATTAATTAATATTTGATTAAATAGAAGTTTTGAAGCTTTTAAAATTCTAACCAGATTCCATGTAAACCCAGTTGCTAATTGGAAATAAAAAATGTGGCTTATTCAGTTTTTTTGTTAGATTTAGTGCTGGTCATACCTCCTTATTATTATTATTATTATTATATTTCTGCTTAATAAGATCTATGATTTTAACTTCAGATATTGTCTTGAAATACAAATCATTGTATGCGATTGCATATGTACCTTAATGTAATTCGCAGAACTATATTTTTAAATGCACTTCCAATACTTCCATACACTCGTTATTACACACTCATAACGTAAGGGATGATTTTTCATATTTTAAAGCAATATAATATTTAAAATGGTCGTTTCAGCCTCATTTAAATGCCATTTAAGGGGTGACTCCACCATGCGCGCCTTGCAGGATGGGAGGGATGGAGTGTGGGAGGCTGGCTGATGTCCCTGTACGCCTGATCTACACACACACGATCAGACTTTTACTCTAAAGAATATAAAACTGGCTGCAGGGGATGTTGACCTTAACGTGAAAAGTCTAATCCGTCACGCTGATTTAAAATGACGGTTAGTTTGATCGCGACCCGATTATTTCGGAACCCCCGCGGCACAATGCGCTCAGTTTGTTCTCTCTCTCTCCCTCTCGCTCAATCGCGCAGTTGTCAATCGTTAATCTACCGTCGCCAGTGCTCGTTACCATAAAGGAGCCGGGATGGGGCTGAGCGCACAGTACCTGCTGATGAGCTGAGTCTCTGTGCAGGACGCAGAGCTGGATGTGAGGGTTCAGGGAGACATGCTCGCAGCCGCAGCGTTCTTCCATCTCGGCTTGATTTTGCAGGAGTTGAAAGTCTTGGGCGCAGAACCTGGTGCGAGATGGAATATAAACACATCAAGTCGGTGCAACAGTTTACAAGCTTGCGACAGAGTGGCAGAATTAATGTGTGCTCTTGCAAATTAACATGGGCAAACAATCAGCAGGTAACCCTCCTCCACTGCATTCACAGCAATATCTTCCTAATGCAGCTTTATGAATACTCCAGATGTTTACACATGTGCTGCATTGTAGATTTAAATATAGGTTCATTCACTGTGTAGCTTGTAGTATGTTTTCTGCCGTTAACGTGCACGCTTTGTTTACTTTCACCTAAAGTATGCCACACAGTGAAAGACCCCGTAAAATGTACTTATAAACCAAACATCTAATTTTGGAATTTGTACTGATATTAAACAAATATTTGTATTTTGCTGCAAATTGATTTAAACCAGAGTTTAAATAGTACATTTTGGTGATGTGCTGATTCTTTTATGTGTGATCATTTTGCTCAGTAGTCTTTTCCTCCTAATTTTTTAAATGGGTGCATGATATTGTATTGTTAAATGTCAGTATTGTATCGTTGACATTTTCTATTTTCATAGAAATCACATTAAATATGTGTAATATTTTAATGACAAATAAAAGAGTATATATATATATATATATATATATATATATATATATATATATATATATATATATATATATAAAGTATACCAATAAATAAAATATATTTGGTGACCCAGCAGTGACTTATGCATGTTTATTTATTTTGCTTTAGTGCAACCACCGAGGTTATATAGTTATAGGTAAATAATTATCTTTAAAAATATATATATAATAACCAAACTATGTATTTTGTAAACCAGCAGGACTTCGCTTGGCCTTAAGCCTTTCAAAACATCTGCCTGATCTGCACTCATGTCACTCGGTGTAGAAATAGATCCCAAGCTGAAGTTGTTTCAGTCACATTCCTCAACAGGACCTTTGGCCAGCCCACCCCACCCAGCTTAACTTAATAGCCCTCACTAATAGCCAAGCTTTCCATGCTTCCTGATTCCAGACTCATGTGTTCATTGGTATGGTCTAGTTAGAACCGTTGGACAGGTCATATTAATATATTAAAATATATATTTATCTCGTGGTGTCCTATGTTTTGATGTTAGATAACTGGAATACTAAAATGTGTGTGTAATGAAGCATTCAGATAGAAGATTAAGGGTCAACTGTTTCTGACTTGTTTACACACCATTGCTTTGGAAGCCCTCTTTACAGAAAATAGCATCGTGATGGACTGAGGACGTGCTCGAATGAATATACCAAAGTAATTATTAAGCTTGATTCGTTAATATTTGATTGAATAGAAGTTTTGAAGCTTTTTAGATTTGGTTTGGTCTTCTAATTCTAACCAGACTCCACGTAAACCCAGCTGCTTAATGGAAATGTGGCTTATTCAGTGTTCTTTTTATTAGATTTAGTGCTGAAGTCATTCTAGTTTAATGACTATATTAAGCGATTCACTTTGGTTCCTTTCCCTTTTTTTTTGTAATATAGGACACTTCATCACAACTGATGGTCTCGATCTCTACCCCAAGTTCCCAAAGTCCTTTCCTCTAGCTCAGCTTTTGTAAATGTTGGGGTGTAAATGATTTTGTACTAAATGTGTTTTTGCATCAATGTGATGTTTTCACTGCATCGCAGTTCCGCTTTGCTGCCATGACGACGGCATGGTGACTGAGACACTTCATGCTTATCAGTCAGTATGCAGAGTGACAGATTATTAGGGGTCTGCTTTCTGTCCACCATGGAGACCTGTTTATTCACTCTCAGACAAAAAGCAGGCTTCTTTTCTGCCCTAATGAGCTCCATCCTCTGTCTACTTGGACTAATTAATTGGTGAATGTTAAATGCAGATAAAGAGGTAACATCTAAACAATCTTTATATTTTATTTTCCTTCTATCACAAAGAAGTAAAACCAAAGAAGGAGTCGTTAGCAGAGGTGTGGAATCTGCTGTGTGAAATTAGGAATCTGTTGTTATACTTGTGTTGTCTGTGTTTACTGGTTTGGCTCCCACAGGTCATTTCACACCCTGTTCATACTACACTGAACTGAGTGCTGGCTCTTCCTCTGATGCTTGTTCATTCTTCCCTGCTCTCTTTTGCCCCCATCCCTCCCCCATGAACGATATGTCTGAGCAAGTCATTCACAACAACAGGATTTGCGGTTATTCTTGTTGATCTGGTGGTGAAGGTGTCTGTGTGAAGCATACTGCTGTAAATAGAACATAATGCTCATTTACTAATCATATGGATTTTTGTTTGGGTTTCTGAAATGGAGTCAGCATCACCCCCTCCCTGTGCTATCCCCGTCTCTCAACTTCTGTCTCTGCCCCATGTCCCTCCCTCTCCACAGGTGGCAAACCCTCGTGTGGAGCTCACTCTCTCCGAGTTGCAAGAGATGGCCGCACGACAGCAACAGCAGATCGAGGCCCAGCAGCAGATCCTTGTTGCTAAGGTAACCCTTTCCATGTCCGTGTGTCATGTGGATGGTCTTTTCTTGTTTGGTGAGGCACCTAGGTCTAAAGATAAGTTTTATCTTTAACTTTAAGATCTGATGCTTTAATGTTGATTTTGAACTAAGCTTTTCCACAAATGATTCTTTGGCTTCAATAGGTCTGCTCTAGTTTTGGTTCTTAAAGACCGCCTCATTAGACTGAGACCATTTTTTTTTTTGAGGAAAAAAAATTATGTGTACTGTTATTTCAAATAAGTGTATACTATAGAAATTTATTTACAAGTTTTATTTTAATACAGGCGGCACAGTGGCTTTAGTGGTTAGCACGTTCGCCTCTCATTCCCGGTTCGAATCCCCATCTGGGTGGAGTTTCCATGTTCTCCCCGTGTCTGCTTGGGTTTCCTCCAGATTCTCCGGTTTCCTCCCACAGTCCAAAAACATGGATCAAGTCAATTGAGATCTCCAAATTGCCCTATAATTAGGGTGTTTGTGAGTGTGTGCCCAGCGATAGATCGGTGCCCTGTCCTGAGTGTATCTGCCCAGCGCACGAAACGTTCTCCCCTTGATGGCATGGGGAACCCAACCCCACTGTAACCCTAATATAGGATAAAGCGGAAGATAATGAATGAGTTTTATTTTAATGTAAAACTATTTTGGGCGACAATAAAAAAAATAGTAGGATTGTTTATGTTTGGCCCCAAATGCATCAGATCTTTTAACATGGTGTTCTTACATTTGAATATTTCATTGTTTGTCAGTTGATTTTACTTTTAAAGCTCAGAACAACATTTTAAAGATCTTACCTTAGTCTTTGGGAAACGCTGACTTTAATTATTCATCTGTTTCTGACTTTCTATGGACACCACTGCTCAGTGATTAATAACGGTAAAAATAAAGGTTAAGTTTGGAGCTACAATAGAGCATTAAACAGATACTAAAGTTCAATGTTGGGCTTTTAATTTGCAGGTGTAATTTACAGCTCGTCCAACGAACAGTTCCAACATTTGTGTGTGCCTGAAACATCAACACTTTGACAGCAGAACTGTGTTGTGTAAAGAATTATTTCAAGCTTATGAGCTCAGCTATGAACCTTGATTAGCCCTCTTAGTGGGTGTTTACAGCAGTGTGTGCAGAGGTGATGAGCTCATTCCTGTTTACCGCTGCAGTGATTTAGTGGCAAGAACTGCAGAGCCGTGCAGGAGACCACACCAAGACCACACAATGCCAGTAATGTCGCAAAAGCAGTCAGTATGTCCTGTATGCCCCAAAAGGCATTTTTCACCAGCTCAAGCCAAATAGCTTCTCAGGCTTTTAGTTTTTCATTCAATGCAAAAGCTGGAGTGTGAGCTCATTGATGACTGCTTGGTCGAGTCCTGGATGTATCCATCGTAACATTAGACTAATTTCCGATCTCTTGTTGGAGCAGCTGCAGGAGCATGCTTGTATGCAGAGATGATGAATAGAACTGTGGTTCTGTAGTGTTAGAAGGGCTTTGACGGTGGCGATTCTGCAGTCATCCATCGAAAAGCCTTTGTCCACAATGCTATATTTAGTCTTCGTGTGCTTTATGCGATTTGTTTCCAGTTCACGTTCATGTCAGTGCGGATGGAAGATTGGAAGACTAATACTGCAGCTTCTCATAAACAGTGCACTTTAGAGCGTGTGAGAGCCGAAAGTGCCAACACCTTTTAACAATGATGTAAGACCCACCCAGATCAGAGCGTTCTAAATAGCACGTGTGATGGTATAATCTGAAATGAATATTTTTACACTGTTACCCTGTATTTATACCAGCAGCAACATGTAACAGCAACGCAACCGTGTGTTATTCATTCACTGTAAGCTGATGATTTAGGGCAAAAAAGTTGCTGTTAAATATACAGCTTCATAATCTTTATATATCTTTAATAACACACTGCATCAAAAATCTGTATAGCTCAGGTGTATACATTTTAATTATGGTCTATATGAAAATGTTACTGTATTGTGGGTAAGTCCATATAGTCTTATCTTTCTCTTGCTTTATTCTCCATTCTTGGGTTGGTATGTGTATATAGGAACAGCGCTTGCGGTACCTGAAGCAGCAGGAGCGGAGACAACAGCAGTCTGTTTCTGAAACTGAGAAGCTTCAACGGCTGAAGGAACGAGTGGAGAACCAGGAGGCCAAACTTAAAAAGATCCGCGCAATGAGGGGCCAAGTGGACTACAGCAAGGTCGTCAATGGTAACCTGTGTATGTATTTTTGGAATCTGTTTTGAGGATGCTGGCCCGATTGATAATTATTTGAAGGAGCATGTAACCCAAATAAGCCAGCATCTTTATTACATGTGGAGGGTGGGTGAGGGAGTTCAATCTGAAGGTTGTGGGTTCAAATCCCGGATCCAATGAAGTTACCCATTTGGAGTAGCCCACATTGCACCAGGGATGCTGTTTGCTGAACCCTGTGGTCTGACCCCAACCATCCATCATAAAAAACATTGTTTTTATGATCTAGTTTTAATAGTATTATTATGTTCTAGTGTAATTGTGTTGAGAACGTGTGTACATACACACCCTGTATGTGGAAAACTAAGGTTTTGTACATTCTGAACATTATTACTTTAAATATGAATAATTCTTATTGTTCTATAATTGACGTACTCATTTAATCAGCGTATTATCTCTTAATTTAATGAAACAAATATTTCTGATTCGTAGTTTAGCACCCAAACTTGTATAACCAGTGTACAGTCAAATAAAATTCTTATGAAAAATTTTAACAGTTCATTTTCTGGTTCTCTCTTTTCTGTGCTTAACTCAGCTGCAGAGATCGAGCACATCAGTGGGCTGTTTCAGGAGAAGCAGGCAGAGCTGCAGGCAGCCGTGCTCAGAGTGGACCAGCTGAGTCAGCAACTAGAAGAGCTGCGCAGAGGCAAACTCAATGGCCTGCAGGGCCTCGGGGGGCACGTCACCGGTACTGCTGCGCTCGAGCTTCGTAAGCTGTACCAGGAGTTACAGGTCTGTACACACAAACATGCCCTGCAGAGACATACACGGGTTTCTAATGTAAATATAAGAAACTGCTTTTATTTAAAGTTATAGTGTTGCTGTATGATGGTGATGTAGATCCATAGAGCTCATAAAACACAGTGCCGGGGGGGGCAATTGGTGTTAAGTGTCTTGCCCAAGGGCAATTCAGCCATACTATATAGTGGGAACGGGAATCAAACGGGGATCTTCAGGTCACAAGACTGGTTTCTTTTCCCATAAATCCCAGTTATCCTTTTTTTTTTTTGTACGTCGTATCCTTCAATAATAAAATTAAAGGTATCCTTCAATAACTGTTGGTGTCTGCTGTTTTTTTTCAAGGTCAATTTTAGTTTTCAAAGTAGTTTTACTGCCCTCTAGTGGATATATTGTATATTGTATTGCCAACATACACTATATAAGTGGTAACTGTTACATGTTTAAACTGTATTATTACATTAATACAGTCTTTAGACTAGTCTTCAGCCACAATCCTGATATAAACCCTGTCCCCCATCTTTTGACAGGAATGCCCTTCCTTATTTATAACTGCTGCGTTTGTCATTAAATCACTTGGCAGCTTTTACAGCATGTCGACCTGCTTTAAGATTATGTTTTGCTTTTTAAAAATGAATTAATGCATTTTATTGCTCTTTGTTTTGTGTGCGCGTGCCTTCAGATCCGTAACAAGCTGAACCAGGAACAAAACAGTAAGCTTCAGCAACAGAAGGAGCTGCTGAACAAGCGCAACATGGAGGTGACTCTGATGGACAAACGCATAAGTGAGCTTCGGGAACGACTGTATAAGAAAAAAGCTGAGGCACGTCAAAAAGAAAACCTGCCTGTAAGGCCAGGAGTTCATTCCATACACGAACACATTACTGAATCCCTGATATAAGTAAATAATATATAAAAAATAATAAACTAGTATGTGTAGGTGTATTTAAAAGTGTGCAGTGTAATTTAAAATTATATATAATCAGTCATTCTTTACTTTCTGCTGATCTACAGCTGAACCGTGCCAACGGACCTCCTTCACCTCAACCCGCTGCTGGCACAGCAGGGCGCGTGGCTGCCGTAGGGCCCTACATCCAGGTCCCCGTACCATCCCGCTCTGAGAGTGGCTACATGGTCCCGCCCGATCCTCTTAAACCTCAAACCCTGGCCATGAACACCCCTGCCACTCATACTCGATCAAAGTCAGGTGAGTGATTGTGATTTGGTGATTGTTTTTATAACCATTATGTCATTCATTCGCACATTTATGTAAGAATCACAGAGAATGCTTAAGGGTGCTTATCCATTGCGAGGCACACACATTAATACACATGTTCACGTTCACACCTGATGCCCCGAGTGGTGGGCAGCCCTTTACACGCCGTCTGGGGAACAAGTTGGTGGTTATGTTACTTGCTCGAGGGGCACTTTAGCCATAGTACATGGGAACAGGAATCAAATCGGCGACATGCCCCATAGAGAGAGGGCAGTGTGTAGGTTGTACATGTCATTGTGTACGCTGGTGGTTCACAAAAAATATATAATAAAATCAAATATGATTAAAATAATCTGTATATATTTAATTTTGATTATTCAGTCTGTCTGAAATGAAATGAAATCACTCTTTATTTGATTTTAATTTGTTTTTATTAGATTTTTTTAAGCTTGTATTTCCTCTTCTCATATTTCTTCATGATTTTTAGTTTCTCTTATTCTCTTTTCCACTCAACCCTCTCGTCTGATCTTTACCCGGTGCCTAATGTGTGTCTTTCTCTCCTCTTATGGCTGTACCTGTTTGTATGGTCCTGTTGTACTTTTGTCTGTCTGTGTGTGTGTGTGTGTGTGGGGTGGGCAAATCAGATGGCGTGAGAAAGCCCCCTGGCCCATGGAAGGTCTCTGATTTAGACATCATAGTGGACCCGTTCCCGTTTTCTCCTCCGGAGTCTGGCCCCGGGGCCTCTGGCACCTCCTCCTGCTCCTCAGAGGGGTTAGACGGAGTCTCTTGTGAGTGGGAAGGTGTCTGATCAAGGGCTGGATGGATGGCCTTTGAACCTTATACAGAGTGTTGCACAGGATCCTGGCAGTCTCCGTATAGTTACACTATGCGCTATAACTTTTAGCCACTTTAATTTTAACTAAATGGCTTCATTTGATTTGAATGGACTGACAAAAATAACGTTATAATTATAAACGGTTATTTAAGATGCTCAAACGCTTGTGTACGTGCAACCGCTACAACATGAGCTGCATTCTGGGGATTTATCTTGGCGCTTTACTGTTCCCGTAGTGGAACCTTGCAGTGCGCTGCTGATCCTGTGAGCTGTGTGAATGGTCTGCATGAGGAATGTTTCTGGGTTTGTTTGAATTTACCTACACTAATAAGGTTCACAAGGCCCTCTCAACCTCCTGATCAATAATGTAGTCAAATTGCTTCACGCAGCAAATTGAATTGTTTGGTTTCATTTCCTTTAATAGTCTTATAACATGTAACAATCAATAATCAATTCAAAGTTGTCCATGGCAGAATCATCATCAGGGGTTCAGAATATAAATAACGTTACTAATGAACCATTAGGGAACAACATACCTGTTAAAAAAACACAATGTTATAATTACAAATGTATTCTTTTTATAAAGGTATGTATGAAATGTCTGTTTTTTTGTTTTTTTTGTATGAATAATCATGTACTGCAGGATATTTGTATACTGATTTTTTCTTTTTAATGCTGTACAGCTAATGATGCCGGCTGGTCGACTCTCGGTAAGGGCAACACGTCTCTGAAGCCCCCAGACTGGAAAGAAACTGTTGGCGAAACGTCCAGCAAACCAGTTTCCCCTGCGGGCAGCCCGGCAGATAAGGTTTGAAGCTATACACTGACTTAAGTGTTTGTGTTTGGGTCACACGGTACAGCAGCATGAACGTGATAAACACAATCAGCTTTTCTTTTCAGGATATAAGTAAGCTGGGCACACCCCCACTTCCACCATCTAAACCTCAACCTCCACCCTATGGCACCCATGCCAGCTCCCACCCACTCTCCTCTGTCAATTCAGGCTCCACCAGCTCGCTGGACCGTCGTAAAGATTTGCCTTTGCGTCCGGTCCCGGCACACTTGAACAACCTCCCTAACCCGAATGCTCCACCCCCACCTGCCTGGCCTCGTGGGGGCTCGTCCTCTGGCTCCTCCTCCCAGCAGATTCAGCAGCGCATCTCGGTTCCTCCCAGTCCCACCTATCAGCCCAGCTCTCCACTGTTCCCTCCCGGAGAGAGACCCGACCCCCCTCTGGCTGTGGCAGTTCGGCCCTTTATCCCCGACAAGGGATCCAGACCACAGTCACCCAGAAAAGGGCCGGCAACCATGAACTCCAACTCTATCTACCACATGTACCTACAGCACGGGGTGCCCAAGAACTACCCTCATGGTGGCAAATCTGCAGTCAAAGCAGGTAGAGTTCTCAAATTGATCCTCACTGTTTTTCAATTTTATTTAAATAGTTGAAACATTTGAAACCTTATATTAATGGTGTTTAAAATTTTTTTTATTAAACTAAATACTATTTTAAATTGAATTTGATATCGCAAAATATTTTGGGTGGTAGCAGAAGTCAGTACTTTCATAGAGAACCTTTTGGGCGCTGGACAGATACAAGCAGGACGCCAATCTTTTGTTGGGCATACACTCACTTAAACGCACACATACTATATGGGGCAATTTAGAGCATTCATTTCACCTTGAGACCATGTTTTTGGTATATGCATCCTGCCCAACTTTGAATATTCATTCACTCATCCATTATCTTCCTCTTTATCCTCTATTAGGGTCGTGGGGGGGTTCCCTATGCCCATCCAGGGGAGAACGTTTCGGGCGCTGGGCAGATAGACCCAGGACAGGGCGCCAATCTATCGCTGGGCACACACTCACTCACACAGACACGCACTCATACACACTCTATATGGGGCAATTAAAAGAACTCAGTTGACTTGATCCATGTTTTTGGACTGTGGGAGGAAACCGGAGAATCCGAAGGAAACCCACGCAGATACGGGGAGAACATGGAAACTCCCCCCAGATGGGGATTTGAACTGGTAATCTCTAGGGCTGAGAGGCGAAGGTGCTAACCACTAAGCCACCATGCCGCCCAACTTTGAATATGATTTTTAAAAATTAATTTGGAAATTATTACCAAACAGTTCACATATAAGCTGTGTTTTTTCTGTATGTAGGTCTATACCTGTGTAAATAAATAATTCTTGTTATTCTTAGTATATGGAAAACCAGTTTTGTCCTCAAGCTCGACGCCCACCTCACCCCTGCCCTTCCCTGGTTCTTTGGGATTCCCTGGACTACCAGTTGCCATAGGAGACGTGGTCGACGGCGACCTGAAATTCGAGGGCCAGCTGACCGCTTTTCCAGAATCTCCCGCCCCTAACGTAGACCACATCCCCCGGCCACTCAGTCCAACCAAGCTCACGCCAATGGCTCACTCGCCAATGCGTTACCAAAGTGATATTGATCTAGAGGTTCTTCGAAAGAAGTTGGCCAATGCACCACGCCCCCTCAAAAAGCGCAGCTCCATCACTGAACCAGAAGGACCAAGTGGACCAAACATCCAGAAGCTCCTCTACCAGCGCTTCAACACTCTGGCAGGCGGCATGGAGGGTGGCGTGAGCGTGGGAGCAGGTGGGGCAGTCACGCCGTTCTATCAGCCCGCAATAGCAGTCGGAGAGGCGCTGGCCGATGCCGATAATGGGAACAGATTCGCAGAAACACTGACTGTGACAACTGCCACGGAACAAGTGTCCACTAATGACTCGCCTCAGATTGACGCCAATGATAACCCACCACCGCAGGAAGTCAGTGAGAGAGCAGCTTCACCAGCAGCACCCGAATCATCAGAGGACGATAACAACAACCCAGCAGGACTTCACATCGATCCGACCAGCTCTGTCCCCGAGGACAGTCCCACACCAGAGGAAGAAAGCTCACCACCATCTCAGTCCACAGTATGTTTAACTTGTACTTATATAAGCATACAGGTCATACGACCCATTTTGTCAGTTACCTACACTTTAATAATACTAATAAAAATACTTTTAATTTAAAAATATGTAGAAGAAACCAGTATCTTGTAACATAGCCAGTTTTTTAATTCTGATACAGATGATTTAAAGGAAGCCGATCATTATATTACTTATTACGAGGCTGTGATGTTATTTACCATAACACATGACCCGGAGTGTTTTATTACTTTAGGTAAATCTATTATGCTGAAATAACGTAAACATGCGGACCACATAATGCAGAATCGAAGTATTAATGGAGTTCAAAGCACTCATTTTTATATATTATGTCCATCTATTCATTATCTTCCGCTTTATCCTCTATTAGGGTCGTGGGGGGGTTCCCCATGCCCATCCAGGGGAGAACATTTTATGTGCTGGGCAGATACACCCAGGACAGGACGCCAATCTATCGCTGGGCACACACACACACACACACACACACTCTATATGGGGCAATTTGGAGAACTCAATTGACTTGATCCATGTTTTTGGACTGTGGGAGGAAACCGGAGAACCCGGAGGAAACCCACGCAGACACGGGGAGAACATGGAAACTCCACCCAGATGGGGATTCGAACCGGGAGTCCCTAGGGCTGAGAGGAGAACATGCCAACCACTAAACCACTGTGTATATAATGTCATATAATATAATTTGCTGAATTGACTTGAGATCTTCATCCCTTTAGGAGAAACGCACAAACCTAAAGAAGCCAAACTCTGAGCGGACAGGCCATGGCTTCAGAGTGAAGTTCAATCCTCTGGCCCTTCTGCTGGATGCTTCACTGGAGGGCGAGTTTGACTTGGTGCAGAGGATCATATACGAGGTCAGAGCTGTAATTTAATCTGTTCTTGGTTTATTATTTTTATATGTCCACTTTTCACTAGAGCTCCCATTTAATTTGGTCACTTTCTGGTTGTTAGTACATAAACATATGTACAATAAAAATCATCCTATACCAATTAGTTTGACTTTTCCTGTTTTGTTACAGGTTGAAAACCCTAGCACCCCTAACGATGAGGGAATCACACCGCTACACAATGCAGTGTGTGCGGGACACCACCATATTGTTAAGTTTCTGCTGGACTTTGGAGTCAATGTCAATGCAGCAGACAGTGATGGCTGGTGAGGAAAACAAAGAGCTTGTATCTCCACAGAGGACCAGTCTCTGGTCTCTACAGTGTACTGTAATATTAAGCTAGGAACTGGGATGGAAGTTCAATAATTAATCTATTTAATGTGGGATGTGTCCAGGACGCCTCTGCATTGTGCCGCCTCCTGCAACAGTGTTCACCTCTGCAAGATGCTCGTTGAATCTGGAGCTGCCATTTTCGCCACCACCATCAGTGATGTAGAGACGGCAGCGGATAAGTGTGAGGAGATGGAGGAGGGCTACCTCCAGTGTTCACAGTTCCTTTATGGCAAGTGTCCACAGATCCATTCTTCATGTTTATATGTGAATAAAGGCTTATTCTGTTAAATGTTGGATTATAAAATAATTATATATACTTTTAAATAGGACGGCACGGTGGCTTAGTGGTTTAGCATGTTCTCCTCTCAGCACTAGGGATTCCCGGTTCGAATCCAAATCTGGGTGGAGTTTCCATGTTCTCCCCGTGTCCGTGTGGGTTTCTTTCAGGTTCTCCGGTTTCCTCTCACAGTCCAAAAACATAAAACAAGTCAATTGAGTTCTCCAAATTGCCCCATAGAGAGTGTGTGTGTGTGAGTGATTGTGCGATGGATTGGTGCCCTGTCCTGGGTGTATCTTCCCAGCACCTGGGACATTCTCGAAACTGTAATATCTTGGGGCTTTGGAATTCTTTTGTCTTCTGATTATAGAATCAGAATCAACAAAAGCATCTTTAACATTTGTTGCTACATAGATAACAATGAGGTCATTTCCACAGCTCAACACTCTTATTATTGAGGCAATGAAAAACAAGCTGTTAACTTGTATATGTATGGTCGACTCACAGGTGGTTACTCTGTTAATCTGTAAAAATATAATTTTCCTTAATTAGTGTTGTTATTGTGTGATTCCAGGTGTGCAGGAAAAGCTGGGCGTGATGAATAAAGGGGTTGTGTATGCACTCTGGGAATACGAGGCTCAGAGTGGAGACGAACTGTCATTCCAAGAGGGAGACCCCATCACCATCCTGCGCAGGAAAGATGACATGGAGACAGATTGGTGGTGGGCCAGACTGAACGACAAGGGGGGGGGGGGGGGGGGGGGGGGGGGGGGGGGGGGGGGGGGGGGGGGGGGGGGGGGGGGGGGGGGGGGGGGGGGGGGGGGGGGGGGGGGGGGGGGGGGGGGTGCGATCCTGATATAGGATAAAGCGGAAGATAATGGATGGATGGATAAAGGCAGCGCAGCGTCAGTGGTCACATGCTGTAGATGCTGAATTTAATGGTTTGTTTGTCCTTTAGGTCTTTATCTCTATACGTAAACATTTTTATTCATTTCTTTGCAGTTGTACCCCAGAATAAAGCAACGTCAGAGATCCCTGGCGTAGCTGGCTGAGCCTGTCCTGAGAGATGCACCTTCCAGAATATCTGCAGGGTTCAAGCTGCTCAACCCCACCTCTTCACCCGGGGCAGAATAACCCCATTCAGTCTAATACAGGTGAAACAGGAAGTCTCAGGTCCCGATGTCAGCCTCTGTTCTCCGAAATACCTAGTATTTATCTCCGACTTCATGGCTCCCACCACTCTTCAGGACTGGGGTTTTGCTCGGTGCAGTCGTGACACAAATCAACACCGCTACACACTTCTGTAAAAAAAGATCGAAACACTACCGGCTGGAATTCAAAGCTTTTGTTTTGATAATCATTTTAGTTTTCCATCTACAGACTTTTTAACCTTTTAATAGGTATTTGCTTTGTACACTACAGGCTGAGACTGAGCGTCCCAGTTGCATTTGCTTCCTAGTCTGCTGTAATGCAGATGTGACCGGCTACAATGCAGCTGGATTGAGGGTGACCTTTGTATTTACATCCTATATGTATGATATAAAATCATAGTGTTATGTATGAATGATCAGATGGATGAGCTTCAGACGAGCAAATGGAGGGATTAATATGCAGAATATAAAACAATCTATTTTGATGACTGAAAAGCAGATGGAAAAGTATAAGACACCATTAACAGTTACATTACTGACAGTATACAATTTAAATAAAATATACATTGCTGTGATTTTTGGTAGTATAAGGCTTTGCCAAAAGGCACTGTGTTGGTTATAAAGCTTTTACAATATCATAAGTATTTGTACTCTAGAGGATCATATGTCACTGAAATGAGTATTTACATGCTTTCTGTTGTTTTCTTTTCACATTGTGGAAATTCCATTTCCTCCCCTCTCTCTCCCCCTTTCCATGACCTGACCTGACCCTGCACCCTGTCTTTATGATGGGAGTTCCTCTGTAAATGCTGTACTTAGGCCCAAAGGACAGTAATAAACTCTGTGCTGCTTATGATTTCTGTATGCCGTTGAGTTTTCACTAAAGTGTCTGGATGGTGGGTGTGGTAGCTCAGTGGTCAGGGTGTTGGGTTATCAATCTGAAGGTTGGGGGTTCAAATCCCAGGTTCACTGAAGTTACCAGTGTGGGTCCTTGAGCAAGACCCTTAACCCTCATTGCTCCAGGGATGTTGTGATGAACCCTGTGCTCACCTTGTAAGTTGCTTTGGATAAAAGCGTCCAATAAATGACCAAATGTAATGTAAATGGTGAACGATTCGATGGCAAACATGACTATCAGCCACCACTGTATGAATGAAAGCTGTATGAATTTAAAACATTAATGCAGATGTTTGTCAATTTTAATAAATGTCTGTATATGGGTGAACGATGGGTATATAACTTTAATCTTGCAGTAATTTGATTTTAAAAGGAATTTCTATGAATTCACTTCAAATAATGTACTAGCCTGTTGAACTTTCTGTAGTTCCCATCTTGGTCACTAGATGGCAGGGTAACATCAGCACTCTGGACAGTTCTTTGAAAGACTTAATTGTGAGATGAATCACCTTTAATAATAGACTGAATATACAGGGTGCAGAACCTTACAATAGAACAATGTAGATTTGAGTGACTATACTGTGTTTTATGGAGAGATGCATTATGGAGTGGTAGTTCAGTGGTTAGGGTGTTGGGTTATCAATCTGAAGGTTGTGGATTCAAAGCCCAGGTCCACTATAGTTATCAATGTGGGTCCTTGAGCAAGACCCTTAACCCTCATTGCTCCAGGGATGTTGTGATGAACCCTGTGCTCACCTTGTAAGTGGCTTTGAATAAAAGCTTCCAATAAATGACCCAATATAGATGTGAAAGGTGCCACACTGAACAATGACTGTTTTTGCACTGCATAAGGCAACTATAGGTGGACTTCATCCATCCATTATCTTTATCCTCTATTAGGGTCACGGGGGGGGTTCCCCATGCCCATTCAGGGGAGAACGTTTCGGGTGCTGGGCAGATACACCCAGGACAGGGTGCCAATCTATCCCTGGGCACACACTCACATTATATGGGGCAATTTGGAGAACTCAATTGACTTGATCTATGTTTTTGGACTGTGGGAGGAAACCAGAGAACATGGAAACTCCACCCAGATGGGGATTCGAACCGGGAAGCCCTAGCGCTGAGAGGAGAACATGCTAACCACTAAACCACCATGCCACAGGTGGACGTCATAGTTCCACAATTACGAACTGTAGTCCATCTGTTTCTTTATATACTGTTGGTCTGCTTTAGTATGTTCTCTGTTGATCAGGAGGTATTATGGTGGTAGATATGTGCTGCAGTGATATTGACATGGTGGTGTGTGTCTGGTCCACTTGTACGATGATTCACCACCCTGATAATACCTGCTCTGTCCTGATCAGAGTAAAGATCAACAAAGTACATAAAGAAATAGAATTAAACTACAAAATCCATCTAAATGAAGAATTAATGAACTGTACCTAATTACATGACCAGTGTGCCTTTAATCTCATCATGTCACTAAACTTACACTATTTAGATAATGTACGTGTGTTATGGCCACTGTATCCAGATGTTCCCAGTTTATTGCAGTATTATGTGAGTAATTTTCTGTTGATCAGAAATGGAAACGGCAGACTCTGGTTCCATGGACCAAAGAGACTTTATTTGAAGTGTTAAGGAGCCATCCTCAAGACGCCGGACGTACAAAATCCTTCGGACTGATGGAAGACTCTTCTACCTTTAGTGCCTCTAACTGGGGGACGGAGAGTGCTCCTTGATGTGGTTAACATTACTGATTTTGGAGAGAGAGAGGGGGAAAACTGCCAAAAGCCAGGAGTCAGATTAGGATTAAGACTAGGTCTTAAAGCAGTGTTCATTTCTGCTCAGGCATCAGGTCGTCGATGGACTCGCCCGCTTCCAGACGCTTCTCCATCTCGATAAGCAGCTTGACTCCATCCACCACCATCTGCACCAGCTCGACCTCAGAGAAGCCCAGTCTGTCAGCATTGGAGATGTCAAAGACACCACCCACTGCAGCGGTGTCTACACCACCTACAACATTTGACAGAATTCGTTTCATTTATAACATTTATAGTTGAAACACCGTCATCTCTAAAACGTTAGAGGATCGGTCCATACCGGTTCCACGCTTCTGAAGCCTCAACTTCTTAAGGACCTGACCAAACTTCTCATGTTTGCTAAGATTGGGCAACTTGACGTGAACACCACCACGGAGGCCTGTACCCAGGTTGGAAGGGCACGTCAGGACGTAGCCCAGGTGCTCGTTCCACATGTACTCATGACCCCTCTCTTTAAACACCGTCTCAATCTAGGTAACAGAACATGGAGAATCAGGACCGAGCCATGACTGCACAACCAAGTGGACCAGGCTGCAGTCACACCAACCTTTTTGAGACCTGTGCAGAAGCGATTGAAGACCTCCTTCATGTTGCCACCCTTCTGCATGGATATGACCCGGAGATGATCCTCCTCGTTCACCCAGACCAGGAAGGTCTTATCATCGTTGTGCCTTACACAGAGGTAAATAAAGCAGTTTAAAGAACAGGTTAAAGTAATTCAGAATTAAGTCTATATGCAGCTGGTTATAGGGTTTAACTCCCTCACCAGATGCCCCTGGCATCAGGCCAGTCACGCGCCATCCCAGACGCCAACAGCAACGGGGACACGGGCTTGTCGAAAAGGAAGTGGTCATCAATTAGCTGCTGCTGTTCCTCCTCAGTCATGTTTTTCAGAGCATAGTATGTTCCGTTAAATTCGCCATCCAAGCTGCTTAAACCTGGACATCGAAAGACAGAACTAAATCTAGAACCCACAACCGTCTTTGATGTTAATATGTGAAGTTAACAGCATGGTGGTTCTACCCTCGACAGCCAGGTTCTCGATGCCGCGTCTCTCTCCTCGGCTGCAGTGAGGCGGCAGGCAGAAACCACGGATGCTCCTGCCAGTTCGCACTCTGGAGCTTAGGACGTAGTTAGGGTCAAGGTCATCGCCACCCTGCAGTGATGTCCGAAAAATGACAGGTCACCCTTTAAACAGGCCAAAAACTTATTTAACTAGAACTGTTGAGACAATGTTACCTGAAGGTTGTCTGGGTTTAGGTCAGTCTTGTGCGTATCTGTTGGCTTGTAGCCTCCGTGACGGTCTTCAATGATCGGGTCCAGGAGCTCTTTAAATACCTCATAGGTTTCCTCATCTCCAGCCACACAGCCCACAGTCATGATGAACGGGTGACCTAACGAGCAGAGGGGAGTCGTTTGAGCTTGGGAATCAATAGGGTTCATCAATACACAGAGGTTAAGCAATTTCAATGTGACAAACCTTCATGTGATTATAACCTTCATTATTCTCGGTGGAATCAGCCAGTTAAAGAGTATTTTGCTACACATTTGTATTGGAATAACTGCAGAGCGGCACTCCTAATGAGATTCATAACCTTGCTCATATCCAAACCCAGACAATGAGACCCCTGGGTACTGGAAATTTAATATAGTGTTATAGTAACAAAACCATTACAGAGGTTTATCAGGCTGCAGTAAATTAAATAAAGCCAGCTTCCTCAGTGATCAACAACTTATGGAACATGAATTCCACCCCATGTATGAGACTCTAGCAGCAACTTCAGTGACAGGCTGCGTCATCCGAAATATGTTAGAGCATTACTGCAGGTCCTTTATTCCTGTTGCAGTTAGACTGCACTGCTCTCTAATCAAACCAAACTTAACACTGGGCAATAAATGCATCATTGATGGTGCAATACAATTATGCTGTTTAATCAGATACCAAACTATCATATGTGCAATATGATTTTCATTTTATTCCTCTGTTGCCTGTACATAACCGAATTTATCAAGAGTCAATAAATCATTTATATCACATGTGGTACATGGGATAAAAACAAAAATTAAGGCTCACAGACCCTATTTACCCTGTTCTTTTAAAATTGGAGCTTCAATTTTAAAGAAAATGAAACACAGTGTATAATATATATACATATACTCTGAATATATAATATGCAACTATAAATGTATATACATTTTTTTAAATTATAGTATACATTAGAAATACAAATTAAGCAGCATATAAAATTGTTATATATATATATATATATATATATATATATATATATATATATATATATATATATATATATATTATTTTCTTTTTTTTTTTTACTTTTTTGATTGCTGAATATCTATTATAAATGTAACTTGGAGAATGTGAAGTTCCCCAGTGTGAGACAAAAAGGTCCATCTTACCTTATCACAGCCTTCATGATTTATACTATGTGATGAAATTCCTGATCTAATACTCAGAAGTTCATTGTGGATATTGAATTCCAACCCAGGGGGTGAAGTTAAATACCCCCAACTATATCAAGGGCTCCCTCCTACCTGGGTTGTCCACCCCGGTCTGGATGACATCATCCAGTGTGAAGCCACTGGGGGTCTCCTTGTCCCGCAGGTTGGCGTAGATCTCTGGCGTGAGCACCTTGGCCATGTGGTTGTTGTGCTGGCTGAGGTCAGGGTACTCCTGCTCGGCCGTGTAGTTCTGCTTCATCTTGTTGTGGGTGCTGCTGAAAGGCATGGTTGCTCCGAGCTGAGGAGACAGAGGGAGGGAGCTGTAGCTCAGTGGTTCAGTGTTGGGCTATCAATCTGAAGGTTGGGGGTTTAAATCCCAGGTCCACTAAAGTTACCAGTGTGAACCCTTAACCCTCATTGCTCCAGGGATGTTGTGATATTGTGCTCACCAAGTGGCTTTGGATAAAAGTGTTCAATAAATGACCCAATGTTAATATAAATGAGACAGACGGGGAGACATGAGATGAGATGCACTCCGACTCAAGGACGAAGCCTACTCCCTCCATAACCCCCCCCCCCCCACCTAACCCCCCCAGCCGCATTAAACATGACGCAACGGCATTAAAGCGGCGGAGGGGTGCAGGAATTCAGAGAGCCGCCGCAGCATCCCGAGTCCTGGCTTCTTTATTCTTATATATAAACCCTGATCTGCATCGCTGATCATCTGTGATCACAATAAACACACGATGTCAACTGCATGCATATAAATAAAACCCACAACGCCGGCTGCACAGATGCGTAATTGCGCCGAAACAGATGGATGCAGATAAACCGACTGCAAGGTCATCACGGAATCCAACAGACAGCTTTTCAATTTGTTTGCCTTTTTTTATTTAGTAGTTTATTTAAAAGGGCAATGATTCTTGAAACGACGAGCACTGCCCTGTGTGCGCAACCCTAAAATAAATTAATAAATACATGCTTCAAGCCAACAATAGAACCCTGCAACTTCAAAAACGATGCGTTTTATGGTCCCGAAAATAATCAATGACGACGAGATTAATTAATCAAATGCTGTACGAGATTAATAATCAGATTTTAATCTGCGGGATGTGGTCGTTCTTGCAGCCTAATTGAAGACGTCCTACCTTTTGTCGATGTCCTTCGGGAAATAAATCGGCTCTTTTAGTCCACTAACAGCAGAGCCCTGCGCTGGTTATGGTGTCCAGCTATAATCGGCTTTATCCCGGCTTTATAGGCCAACCGAGCTGCGTTCTGATTGGCTGCTATTTGAATCCATTCATCCTATTGGTCGGAGACGATAACATTCAGCTGAGAGTCTTTTCGTTGACGGCTCGTCTTCGGAGTGAGTGACAGCAGGACGGCTGAGCTGCTGGACCAGCACCGTGCTGCAGAACCTGCAGATGTGGAGCAGAACCGTTAACGGAGGCGGCATTGCTCTCGTTTGCTGACGTCATCCAGAATCGAGCGCTAATTCTGCGGGGATGAGGCCCGACCTCAGAGGTCCATGATCAGAGGATCGGGTTATTTGCTGTTTATGAATTTGTTCAATCGATTTTCCAACGAAGTCTCATCTCTAGTTACAGCTAAACGATATTTAGATCTTGTAAGGTTTCTGTGATTGATTTTTGAAAGCACATGACATTATTAGGATGAGGGATGAAGAGTTCCACCCATCCAACCATTATCTTCTGCTTTATCCATGCCCATTTATCCATGCCCATCCAGGGGGGAACGTCTCAGGCGCCGTGCAGACACACCCAGGACAGGGCACCAATCTATCGCTGGACACACACTTACTCACAATTCTGGTAAAGATGATTTTAACGAAGCCGATCATTATATTACGTATTACGAGGCTGTGAGTGTATTTGCCATAACACATGACCTGGAGTGTTTTATTACTTTAGTAAATCTATTATGCTGAAAAAACATGCAGACCACATAATGCAGAATCAAAGTATAAAAGGAGTTCAAAACATTCATTTTTATATATAATGTCCATCCATCCATTATCTTCCGCTTTATCCTCTATTAGGGTGTTGGGGGGGGTTCCCCATGCCCATCCAGGGGAGAACGTCTCGGTGCTGGGCAGATACACCCAGGACAGGACACCAATCTATCGCTGGGCACACACTCACACAGACACACTCTATATGGGGCAATTTGGAGAACTCAATTAACTTTGATCCATGTTTTTGGACTGTGGGAGGAAACCAGAGAACCTGGAGGAAACCCACGTGGGCACAGGGAGAACATGGAAACTCAACCCAGATGTGGATTCGAACTGGGAATCCCTAGTGCTGAGAGGAGAACATGCCAACCACTAAGCCACCTGTGCCGACCGATCACTGGGCAAATACTCACACAATATAGGGGCAATTTAGAGCAGCCAACTCACCTTGAATCCATTTAGTTGGACTATGTAAAAAATCCGAGGAAACCTTTCTAGGGTGTATCTGCCCTGCGGGCCAAAACGTTCTGCCCTGGATGCCCATGGGGAACCAACCCCCCCACGACCCTAGTGCCTAGCATAGGATTAAGCGAAAGATAATGAGATGAGATGAATATTTAATTATTGCAATCAGCTCTAGTTAAAGTCATTTATTTTCGACAAAACTTTTCAGATTAAAGTAACAAGTCAGACGAATACATTTTTATCCATCATGAGTTAAAAGAATATGGTGAAAGCATTTAAAAACATGCAACACCTTTTTATTTCATCCATTAGGAATCATCTGTCTCTAGACTTTGGCTCTTTATACTAATCTCTTTAATTATACATTGGTCATGATCAGTCCCTGAATTAATCAGCAGTTGAAGTACCTCTCTCCACACAACGGCATTATGACGGCCTCCTTTGTACGTCGCTCGGCTCTGTAACTCGAACTCTTCAAGGAATCACGCCATGCAGTTCCTAGACAAGATCTGAGAACCTCCTAAATGTCATTGCGTCTGGGGGCAAAGCAGTCTGAATATAGATGAGCTTTTTGGTAAACTGCTGTAGGTATTCATCACCTGTGCCATTTCACTCCCAATATACAAGCTTGAGCGGGGTTCGAATCCCAATCTGGGTGGTGTTTGCATGTTCTCAATGTGTCCCCATGGAAAATCCCTTATTTAGTTACGTTTCAACTCCACCCTAATAAAAGATTGAGATGATGAATGAATGAATGAATGTTTATTTTTAGGAACTGCACGTTTGTGTCATTGCTGGGCTTTTTGGTATTAAAACACTGCTGACTTCATGCTCTTCTCTGCCAATGAGGAAAAAAGCAACTCATGGCTGATTTAAATAAGGTGAAGTGAAGGGTGTCTTTCAGATGACCTTTTTTTATCACATTGTGGGGACTTTCTTTTCTTTTTTTCAGAATGTTCAAGGTAAGAAAATGCATTAGGCTAATAAGAAAAAACCTAAGTACAGCGTCCACAAGGCATGAATACAAACAGTGTCTGTGTATAAGCATGTACGCATACACCTAGTGCCTGGAGACTGCAGGAAATGTCTTTTATGTCTGGCTAAGCTACATGAGGTGAATATAAATAATAGAAAACTTCTATGAGGAGTGAATATAATGGCATCATAACCATAGTCTAAAAACATAATTTAATATTCTTTTAATTTTAGAAAACACTGTACATACCAGAACCAAAAGGAAACCTATAATTTAATATACTACAGAGTACAGCATGGAGCTGAGCAGGTTTATCATACTCTGTTGTAGGCAGCCATCTTGATGATAGCTCATGATAGTAAAGCATCTACAATGAATGAGACAGCGAGACGGTCTGTTCTCACTCCCTCATTCGCTGAATGATTGTTCTCCCACTCTGTTCTCCACTACAGTCATTGTACACAGACTCTTACATCACCCTTATGTAGCTGAAGAGCCATGAAAATAACTTCCCAGGATTTTGTTTTCATTTATAATGGTATAAAAAAAGCTTACTTTTAACAAAACACACAATATTGCCATAATTATGTGGACATCACACATGATCTGAGCATCACACATGGTTATAGGATATTGTATTCCAAACTGGGTGGCACGGTGGCTTAGTGGTTAGCACGTTCTTCTCTCAGCACTAGGGATTCCCGGTTTGAATCCCCATCTGGGTGGAGTTTCCATGTTCTCGCGTGGGTTTCCTCCGGGTTCTCCGGTTTCCTCCCAGAGTCCAAAAGCATGAATCAAGTCAATTGAGTTCTCCAAATTGCCCCATGTAGAGTGTGTTTGTGTGAGTGAGTGTGTGCCCAGTGATAGATTGGCGCCCTGTCCTGGGTGTATCTGCCCAGCACCCAAAAGGTTCTCCCCTGGATGGGCATTAGGAACCCCCCCCCAAACCCTAATATAGGATAAAGTGGAAGATAATGAATGAATGAATGAATGTATTCTAAACTATCAAGTCAGATGAGAAGCTTTAACAGAATGCTTTTTCTTGTTTCTTAGTTCACAAATTCTCACGTTCTTCATCCACATGCCTCCAAACAACGAATATTAATATTTCATAGTACTAATATTGGGTTGTATAGTGGCACAGCGCTGGGAATCCAGGTTCAGATCACAATCCAAAAAAAATTTGGAATTTGTCTTAATGGAGAAAATAATTTACCATGCTAAAGTTAAATGCTTGTTGCACCTCTAATGGTCAAGGTATTCAGACTCGCCTCTTAATCATTGAATTCAGGTGTTTTGTTTAATCACTGAGCACAGCTGTATGCTTTTAACCTCACAGAAACAATTTGGGAAAGTCTCTCCTCTGACAAAGCACGAGTCGTGATCTCAGCCCCATCAACAGGACGAAATGAAATGCAGATTACAAGCCGGGTTCTCATTAATCATCAGTGCTCTGCTCACAAATGCTCTTCTGGATGAATGAGCAGAATTTTCGACAGTCACCTGAGAGGTAAGAGAGGTGTTTAAGCTTTAAATATTGAACTGACTTAAATACACACATACAGGGGGGGTCATGTGTAGATGTATCAATACTCTTCAAAAATACATTTTAAATATAAAACTATATACTTTCTCTGATTTCCAATAATTTACCTCTAAGAAGAACATTAGTGTTCTTCACAAATACCCTGCAAACCCTGACTAATCCTCACAGCACTGCCTCTGGCAACCAAACTAAATATTCTTGCACAATCTATTAATAGGATCCTGTAAAACCATGATTTAGTGACATGATGACTTTCATCAGGAAAAAAGACAACACTGGTGTAAAGATGTTCCACAGAAGGTCATGTCTGTAGGACTCCAATCTACACAGCAATTTACCCCTTATTTCTAGCTGTCAAGCCTCTAGAGGAGATATAAAGGTCTTTATAGCGGCCAAGGTTAGCTACACCGTGGTCCAAAAATAAAACTTTCAGTAGGGAAAATGCTGGTGGATGTTTTTTTGCTCTTTTAACAATATAAAAAATCTAACTTTTAAGGTACTATATAACCAGTTTGATTCCTGGACGGCTGCTTTGACCTCATGCTTTGTATATCGTTGCCGCCGGGGTAGGATACAGTAGATGGTCTTTAATTTTTAACCAGTCGAATGAATTTGAGTCAGTGGCGCCTTTAATAAGACTTCAATTAACTTGAATAATAAATCCTACCTCTTCTTTTCTCCAGCCACAAGAGAGAGAGTGAGAATGTGAGACATTAAGTAGCTGTACTGAACTCTATTGTGCTATAAGGTCAGCTCTCTCATTTGATCGGTTGTAGAAATGGAGCGAAACGGCTCGACTAATAAAGCAAACTGACCTTAAAATAGAGAAAGACAAAGGAAGTGTAGTCTTTTATAAACATTATAAATGTGTGTTCTTATATTAATGAGTTAAAGGATTGCTTTAGTTAACGGCAGGTGAACATGGCTTGAAGGATTGTAGGTTACTTCTGCGTTTACATGATCCTTTCATTCATTCATTCATCCATTATCTTCTGCTTTATTCTATATTAGGGCGAGGGGGTTCCCCATGCCCATCCAGGGGAGAACGTTTCAGGCGCTGGGCAGATAGACCCAGGACAGGGCGCCAATCTATCACTGGACACACACTCATTCACACAGACACACTCTATATGGGGCAATTTGGAGAACTCAATTGTCTTGATCAATTGATTCAACACTGTATGACACCAGGGTGGCAATTGGGGTAAGGTGCCTTGCTCAAGGGCACTTTCAGCCAAACTTGGTGGGACCGGGAATCGAACCTGGTACATTCAGGTTACAAGGCTTCTTCCTTAATCTCAACATTAACATTTGGTCATTTATTGGACGCTTTCATCCAAAGCCACTTACAAGGTGAGCACAGGGTTCATCACAACATCCCTGGAGCAATGAGGGTTAAGGGCCTTGCTCAAGGACCCACAGTGGTACCTTCAGTGGACCTGGGATTTGAACCCTAATCTATCTATCTATTTTTTTTAATTTTATTTTACTGTTACTGCTACTGGCTGCTAAATTTCCTTTGGGATGAATAAAGTATTTTATCTATCTATCTATCACGCCTATAATTAATAAGGATCCAAACTCACAATGCTGACATTCTGTTTTGGCTTCTGCTAAAGCCTCTCAAATGGACTATATGTAATGTGCTGTAATGACAATCTTTGCTTACTAATTTCTAAAGTCTACGAGCATTTGACGATAAATCTACAGCAGCATTCTGTCCTGGTATCATCAGCTCTGCAGGCAGGTTTTGATCCCGTGTCGGTCAGCAGCATTATTAAAGGAGGGTTGTTGCTCCCAGGTGTGGATGCTACAGCGCGTATGGGATACGCACAGTGTTATATAACATCGTCCCGGCTTTGCACTCTGCACCACGATCAGATGTGTAGGGCAGAAGTGAGAATGTTTGAAAGTCATGTGTTCTAATAAGGAAGTGAAGCATTAAGTCTTCGGGCTTTAGTTCTCGAGCCGTCTGCACATTAGTGTGCTAGTAAGTGGAGTTGGATTAAAGGATTAAAGTCTGTCTCTATCACTTTCATCCTTTCCTCTTAGATTGCTAGCTCTATTTACAGGATCGAATTACCTATATACCAAGTTGCTACTAAGCGTTCTTTAGTTCACTTCCCTTAGGTATAATTAGCTCGACCGAAAGTTGACATGCTATCATTTCTTCTTTATAGAAAAAAGCAAGCTTGTAAAGAAAGTCAGGGGAAATGTTGTAAGAAGCTGTAAATGGCTTAAGAATAGAATATCTCATTAAGAATATATTAAGAATATCATATCATTAGATCTTATTATTTTCAATTTATTCCTCTTCTAGGGGAGATTTTGGGCAGATAGACCCCAGACAGGATGCCAATCCATCGCATTACACTCACACAGACAATTTTAGAGCAGCCAATTTATCTTGAATCCATGTTTTTGGACTGTGGGGAAAAAAACGTAGAACCAAAAGAAAACCCACATGGACACGGGGGGAACATGGAAACCCAACCAGATCGGTATTCGAACCTGGATCCTCAGCGCTGAGAGGTGAATGTGATAACCCCTTCGCCGTGCTGCATGTTTAAAAAAAAAAAAAAAAAAAAAAAAAACTTAAGGGGCAATTTAGAGCAGCCAATTCACCCTAAATCCATGTTTTTCTTTAGGTGGAGTTTACATGTTCTCCTGGTATCCATGTGTGTTTGCTCCATGTTCTCTGATTTCCTCCCACAGTCAAAAAACATGGATTCATGGTGAAGTGGCTGCTCTAAATTGCCCCCAATGTTTTTCTTATGGCGACACGGTGGCTTAGTGGTTAGCACGTTCGCCTCTCAGCGCTAGGGATTCCCGGTTCGAATCCCCATCTGGGTGGAGTTTCCATGTTCTCCCCGTGTCTGCGTGGGTTTCCTCCGGGTTCTCCGGTTTCCTCCCACAGTCCAAAAACATGGATCAAGTTAATTGAATTCTCAAAAAATTGCCCCGTTTAGAGTGTGTCTGTGTGAGTGAGTGTGTGCCCAGCGATAGATTGGCGCCCTGTCCTGGGTCTATCTGCCCAGCGCCCGAGACGTTCTCCCCTGGATGGGCATGGGGAACCCCACCGCGACCCTAATAGAGGATAAGCGGAAAGATAATGAATGAATGAATGTTTTTCTTATAATAATAGGTAATGTTATGATAGCTTCCAGCATGTTTAAATATTTTCCCATATTAAAGTATTTAGTCTTTTTTCATTTCAATTATCCTATTTCTGCAAGAATTTATCTACCTTCATTTTTCTGCCACTAAGTTTCATTTTGCCCCCGGGGTGAGAATGTGGAAGTATTTTTACCCTGTCTGATGTATTTTTTATTGCTTTGCTTTAATTGAGTTCTGTTCTAGGAGCTGAAAATAGAACCTGACTCTGTATAGCTGGCGATCTGTTCTTCTGAGTAATAAATGAACTTAAACACCTTTCCACATCCCATTTCCTTCGGCATCCCCTTCATTCACAGACGTCCTATTTTGCATACGAGCACATTGGTGCCCTTGTTAATACGGAAACAAAAGAAGCTATGAGGCCATGTTTGTCTTCCCTGTACTGGCCTCTATGGACGACTTACTGAGCTAGAAATATTTGCACTGCAATGTACACGAGACTCTTTTTAAACACATACATATCCCTTCTTCTCAGGCTGTACAGTTTTCTTTAGATAAGATGCGTCCACGCAGGAACACAATGTCCTGGCATTCATGTCCTTCATCATCATGCTTGCCAGCAGCCCATCTACATAACATTCTGTTTGTCCTTAAAGCAAGCAGCCTCTCAGGAGTCTCTCTCATCCGCCAGCTGTTCACATAGAGATGTGCAGAGGATTTCAAAGAGGCATTGATGTGAGAACACATCTGATGTTTTAATGTAGGTGTGTATTTACAGCTGTTTAAAGTGCTGTACTGTACCAGGGTTTTTGTTTTGCCTGTAATAATTTCTCACTTACTGTCTCTTGCTGCTCTAACATGCTTCGTTAAATGGAACTAAAGGATAGAATATATATATATACATATATATATATATATTTTTCTATTCATTCATCCATTATCTTCTGCTTTATCCTCTATTAGGGTCGCGGTGGGGTTCCCCATGCCCATTCAGGGGAGAACGTCTCTGGCACTGGGCAGATACACCCAGGACAGGGCGCCAATCTATCGCTGGGCACACACTCATTCACACAGACACACTCTATATGGGGCAATTTGGAGAACTCAATTGACTTGATCCATGATTTTGGACTGTGGGAGGAAACCGGAGAACCCGGAGGAAACCCACGCGAGAACATGGAAACTCCGCCCAGATGGGGATTCGAACCGGGAATCCCTAGTGCTGAGAGGAGAACATGCTAAACCACTAAGCCACCGTGCCGCCCTGTGTATATATATATATATATATATATATATATATATATATATATATGTGTGTGTATATGTATATGTGTGTGTGTATATCTATATATCTCACTTACTGTCTCTTGCTGCTGAGACTATAAGTGACTTTCTTCATGCCGAGAACAATTAAAAGGCATCATGTA
>JAFMOD010001881.1:12913-48165 GCA_019802435.1 Corydoras maculifer | reverse complement strand
CGGGAATCCCTAGTGCTGAGAGGAGAACATGCTAAACCACTAAGCCACCGTGCCGCCCTGTGTATATATATATATATATATATATATATATATATATATATATATGTGTGTGTATATGTATATGTGTGTGTGTATATCTATATATCTCACTTACTGTCTCTTGCTGCTGAGACTATAAGTGACTTTCTTCATGCCGAGAACAATTAAAAGGCATCATGTAAGTTAGCTGTGTATAAAAGTGTTCTCAAAATAACCAAATGTGTGTGTGCTAGCTCAGTGATCAGAGTATTGGGCTATAAATTGAAAGGTTATGGGTTCACCACTCTGGATCCTTAAGTAAGACCCTAAACCCACATTGCTCCAGGGCTGCTGTATGATGAACCCTGACCCTAACCATCAAGTTGGGATGTCTGTAAGTCGCTTTGGATAAAAGCATCTGCAAAATACCTAGATTTAAATATAGAAATTGATGTGATGCATCATGCTGTTATTTGTTTAAGTTAGAGGAAAGCAAAACACTTAATTTTGCTTAACACACGACTTTTTGTGCATCTGGTTCATTCTAAAAATACTTGCATAATTGCATGACTTTGGCCAATGATAGCCAGGAGCAGACAGCCACACCCTGACCTCAACCTGTTTTGCTTCGGCATCCTGCAGGAAGAAACTGAATCGATGATGAAGAGAGACGAAATGCTATTCAGGCATGCTCCAGAAGTACCGCGCCTGTCATGAGTTATTGATCGCTACGGCAGCTTCAAGGCTGGAGCGGGAGCGTGTTGATATTTGCTGCATCATTCACTCCTGCTGGTTTCTATATTGCAGACCTCAGAATGTTTTCGTGGCCCTGGTAGTGTTCTGCTCTTAACACCTTTAACAGCTTATCTAGCGGTCAGGCTGGTAGTGAGGATGAACTCGGTTGTTGAAATGAGCTAAGGCACACAGATGGGTTCTCACCCCGCATGAGCAGATTAGGATCTGTAACGGCATGCAGGCTCATGCTGTCTGCCCTGATTCATGAATCATTTAGCTTTTACTAACTACCCGATGCATGTGTGGTTTGCTTTATTTGCTTACAGGCGCACAGCCATCTGCTGCACATGCTTTCATCCCTCGATTATAAATAATAGGTAGAGGCATGAAATAAAATGGCGTCAGTGTGTGAGAGAGAGAGAAAGAGGGAGAGAGAGAGTATAGATGTGAAAAACTAGCAGCCACTGCAGTCATGCTGCAGTGCTGCAATGCTGCAGTTGCCCATCCTGCATCCTTTAGATGACTCACTGTAAGCATGCTTGGTACTGATTTTGGCATGGCCTTCATCGTCCCTTTTCGTTTTCTGTCATCCTTTTTCTCATCTTAGCTGTCTCACACTGCGGGACAGATTCTCCAAAGCTAAAGTTAACAGCAACAAAGTTAAAGTTAACAGCAACATTATAGCTGGTTATTTAGCTTTTAGAGAATATCGTTGTAGGACATTACCATAAATGGCACCTCTCCACAAAGTATCATTCTTTCATTATCTTCCGCTTTATCCTCTCTTAGGGTCACAGTGGGGTTCCCCATGCCAATCCAGGGGAGAACGTCTTGGGCGCTGGGCAGATACACCCAGGACAGGGCGCCAATCTATCGCTGGGCACACACTCACTCACACACACACACTCTATATGGGGCAATTTGGAGAACTCTATTGACTTGATCCATGTTTTTGGACTGTGGGAGGAAACCGGAGAACCCGGAGGAAACCCACGCGGATATGGGGAGAACATGGAAACTCCACCCAGAAGAAAACATGCTAACCACTGAGCCACCATGCCGCCCCAAAGTATCATTCTCATCTATATTTTCTTCTTGCATCTTAAATCTTCAGAGTACAGGATTGTAATTCCCTTCACATCAATAGAAAATGTTGGTGTCTCTTTTTCTCTTTGATAACTTCTGCTATTCTAATGTCCACAATATGCAGATGTGTTATTACACTTTAAATATGTCTATAAATATTACAACACTTTAAATATGTCTATAAATCCAGAGCTGAACTTTATAAATGTCATTGCACTGTATGAAAGACCTTTAACATGCTTCGTTAAACGGAAATAAAGGTTTCACTTGCACTTTTACATCAACACGTCATTTTAATGGCAGCTGTCATTTGCAATATTCTATTTTGCCATTCACTGAATATTAAAAAACATTGGTAAATATGTTAAATAGGGGTGTTAAATACAACAACTGGGTGATTTAATATGAAGTGTTTATTTAAAATGTAGGGGCACGGTGGCTAAGTGGTTAGCCTCTTAGCACTACGGATTCAGGTTCGAATCCCCATCTGGGTGGAGTTTCCATGTTCTCCCCGTGTCCGCGTGGGTTTCCTCCGGGTTCTCCGGTTTCCTCCCACAGTCCAAAAACATGGATCAAGCCAATTGAATTCTCCAAATTGCCCCATATAGAGCGTGTGTGTGTGAGTGAGTGTGTGCCCAGTGATAGATTAGCGGCCTGTCCTGGGTGTATCTGCCCAGCACGCGAAACATTCTCCCCTGGATGGCATGGGATGACATCCCCCCCCCCCCCCCGCGACCCTAGTAGAGGATAAAGCGGAAGATAATGAATGAATAAATTAATTAAAATGTAGGTAATCAGGTGATCAATGTGGCATCATGTAAACTGAACTTTTAAAAAACATTCTCTTAATCCTATATAACACAATTTTATATCTTATAGTAATAATGGCATCATATACATATGATAACATTTGTTCATTTTCATTCATTATCTCCCGCTTTATCCCCTATTAGGGTCGCGGTGGGGTTCCCCATGCCCATCCAGGGGAGAACGTCTCGGGCGCTAGGCAGATACACCCAGGACAGGACACCAATCTATCACTGAGCACACACGCACACAGACACACTCTATATGGGGCAATTTGAAGAACTCAATTGACTTGATCCATGTTTTTGGACTGTGGGAGGAAACTGGAGAACCCGGAGGAAACCCACGCAAACACGGGGAGAACATGGAAACTCCACCCAGATGGGGATTCGAACCGGGAATCCCTAGTGCTGAGAGGAGAACATGCTAACCACTAAGCCACTGTGCCGCCCCATATGATAACGTTCAATGAATTTACATTCCCTGTGTGTGTGTGTGTGTGTGTGTGTGTGTGTGTGTGTGTGTGTGTGTGTGTGTGGCTGCTGCCACTGCAGTGGAAACTGTTAATGGCTATAATATATTTGATTGAACACCAGCGCAGCATCCTGACCCGCCCTCACAGTGTTTGAGCTGAGTCATTATAGACTTTCACACAGTGCATCAGCTGACCTCTTATGGCTCGATATCTTACATTTTCATTTTCTTTGTCACGACAACATTTATTGTCAGTATAATGCTTATATGGAATTCCTGCAGCAGTCTACCATTTAACCTTCTTTAATACCTCACTGGAGCGAGGCTGTTCTTATTCATTATTTTTACTTTACATGAAAAACACCTGCATTAAAGGGAATTTCTTTAAATTGAGTTCATGGTCTCATATTTGGCTTTGAATACTTGGAGTTCAGTAAGTTTATCTTCCCCATCTCAACATTTGGTCTTTGCCTGAGGATCTGTTCCCACTCTGTTCAGTTCTGCTGATTTCCCCTTTCTCTGCTGATTGTGTTTCATACCCACGGCTGTGCCATGACTCCTTTCTTTTCGCAGCCTTGTTGCCAGGCGACCTGATGCCAGTGGCTATGTCTCCATTGAAAATGCTGTCGGATTTCTTTTGCCCGGCTTGTTACTAGGGCAACAAGCTGAGCACCTTCATCACTGCCATTAGGATTTTCATTAGAAAGTGACGGAAACAGGAGTCATTGCTCATACTCCTACATTTTACAGTGCACTTCAAGCGCTGAGTCATTCGCACTGGTTTTTAATCATTAAGAGGACAGCATACTTAAAGCTACAGTATTTCGGAAACTAGACACTAGACACAACAAGCTGTTCCTGTGCTTTACTGTGGTGTTTATTAATTTATCATGGTGGGTGAATTTAGGTGCCTCGCTCAAGGGCACTTCAGCTATAGTACTTGATGGGAATGGGAATCAAACCAGGGACCTTGGAATCGCAAGGCTGGTTCCTTATTCACAAGCTATGACTACCTTTTAAGCCATATATATATATATATATATATAAATGGCAGCACGGTGGCTTAGTGGTTCACATGTTCTCCGCTCAGCACTAGGGATTCCCGGTTCGAATCCCCATCTGGGAGAAGTGTCCATGTTCTTCCCGTGTCCGCGTGGGTTTTCCCCGGGTTCTCCGGTTTCCTCCCACAGTCCAAAAGTATGGATCAAGTCAATTGAGTTCTCCAAATTGCCCCATATAGAGTGTGTCTGTGTGCGTGAGTGTGTGCCCAGCGATAGATTGGCGTCCTGTCCTGGGTGTATCTGCCCAGCGCCCGAAACATTCTCTCCTGAATGGGCATTGGGGAACCCCCCGCAACCCTAATATAGGATAAAGCGCAAGATATATATATATATATATATATATATATATATATATATATATATATATATATATACAGTGCCCAGCGATGGATTGGCGCCCTGTCCTGGGTCTATCTGCCCAGCGCCCGAGACGTTCTCCCCTGGATGGGCATGGGGAACCCCACTGCGACCCTAATAGAGGATAAGTGGGAGATAATGAATGAAAAAATTAATATATATACAGTGCCTTGCAAAAGTATTCACCCCCTTTACATGTTTCACATTTTGTTACCTCACAACCTGGAATTCAAAGGGAATATTTTAGGGTCTGCATCATTTAATTTACAGACCATGCCTACAACTTTCAACATTTAACATTTTTTTTTATTCTGAAGCAAACAACAAAATAAAAAAACAAAATAGGACAAAATAACTGAAAACATCAGTGTGCATAACTATTCACCCCGTAAGTCAGTACTTGTAGAGCCACCTTTTGCAGCCATTACAGCTGCAAGTCGCTTTGGATAGCACGTTCTCTATGAGTCTCCATGAGCTTGCCACATCTTGCCACTGGAATTTTTGCCCATTCCTCATGGCAAAACTGCTCCAGCTCCTTCAAGTTATATGGTTTCCGTTGGTGAACAGCAATCTTCAAGTCTGACCACAGATTCTCAATTGGATTAAGGTCTGGGCTTTGACTAGACCATTCCAGTATGTTCACATGTTTCCTCCTAAACCACACAAGTGTTGCTTTAGCTGTATGTTTTTGGTCATTGTCCTGTTGGAAGGTAAATCTCCGCCCTAGTCTCAGATCACTGACAGACGTAAACAGGTTTTGCTCAAGAATTTCCTTGTATTTAGCACCATCCATCTTCCCCTCGACTCGGACCAGTTTTCCAGTCCCTGCTGCTGAGAAACATCCCCACAGCATGATGCTTCCACCACCATGTTTCACTGTGGGGATTGTGTTCTTGGGGTGATGAGATGTGTTGGGTTTGCACCAGACATAGCGTTTTCCTTGGTGGCCATAAAGTTCAATTTTGGTCTCATCTGACCACAGTACCTTCCTCCGTACAGTTTGGGAGTCTCCCACATGCCTTTTTGCAAACTCGAAACGAGCCTTCATATTTTTGCCTGTAAGTAAAGGTTTTTTTCTGGCCACGCTTCCATAAAGCCCAGCTCTATGGAGTGTACGGCTTATTGTGGTCATATGGACAGATACTCCAGTCTCTGCTTGGGAACTCTGCAGCTCCTTCAGGGTTACCTTTGGTCTCTGTGCTGCCTCTCTGATTAATGCCCTGCTTGACCGGGCTGAGAGTTTTGGTGGGCGGCCCTCTCTTGGCAGGTTTGTTGTGGTACCATGTTCTTTCCATTTGGTGATGATGGATTTGATGGTGCTCCGGGGGATCATCAGAGATTTGGATATTTTTTTATAACCCAAATGTGAAAAATGTATAACCCAACCTTGACTCTACAACTTTATCCCTGACTTGCTTGGAGAGCTCCTTGGTCTCCATGGTGTTGTTTGGTTAGCTTAATGGTGTTGCAGCCTCTGGGGCCTTTCAGAAAATGTGTGTATATACTGACAGATCATGTGACACTTAGATTGCACACAGGTGGCCTTCATTTCACTAAGCATGTGACTTCTGAAGGTAATTGGTTGCGCCAGAACTTTTTAGGGGCTTCATAACAAAGGGGGTGAATACATATGTACATGCCAATTTTCAGTTTTTTATTGTCATATTCTTTATATACATCTATTTTTTCTCATTTCACTTCTAAACGTAGACTATTTTGTGCAGATGCATCACATTCAATTCAGATTAAAAAAAAATACATACAGGTTGTAATGTAGTAAAATAGGAAAAAATCCAAGGGGGTGAATACTTTTGCAAGGCACTGTGTATACACAAGTCATTCAGCAGATGCTTTTCTCCAAAGCAACGTACAAATGAGAGAACAACACCGTCAGTGGTTAAGGGAAATACAGCTACACTGTAGTATAATGCAGCCACAAGGAGAACATACAAACTCCACACAGAAAGGCCCTTGTTTACCCTGTCTGGGTATAAAATCCAGTACCTCTAGCCGCCCCATGACTATGATTTAATAAAAAACATTACTGTAGAGAAATATAAGAAAGCCTGATGATGTTACCTTTTGGGGCAAACGTGCTGTGACAGGCATCCAGCACACAGATTAAATATCACAGTGCTTCTTCCTGCTGTCCAAAAACCAAAATCCTGCAGAGTCAGCTGCAGCTCCATCCCTGCATCCATCACTAAGCCGGATGCTTCCTACGGTTTGTTACAGCAGTTGGTGACAGACAAACAATTAAGTGGGTTATTTTTGTCCTATTAAAGTGTCACCTCTCATTCTTATTTTTTTATTAGAAATAAGATACAGCATCCTTCACAGGGAACTTTATATTTTTATAAAATGTGTAAAATCCTGCAGCATTGCTCTGCTATTTCAGCCGACATGGTTCTATTACGTCTGACCTTGTCTGAGTCTGTATCATTCAGTGCAGTGTACAGCTGTCAATGACTGGAGCTTAAAACATGATTACTCTACACAGATGTATGATGACATCAAGTGTAAGTGGACGAAAAATGAATTTCTTTATTAAGTTGCTTTAAAAAAAAAATCCCAACCAATTAATCTGATAAGTAATTTATATTAAGCAAGTGTCTGAACTCCTTGAGGAAAAAAGTGTCAACATTTGACTGGTACTGTACATCCATCCATTATCTTGCGCTTTATCCTCTACTAGGGTCATGAGGGGGTTCTCCAGGCCCATCCAAGGGCGCTGGGCAGGTACACCCAGGACAGGGCGCCAATCTATTGCTGGGCACAGACTCACTCACACAAACACACTCTATATGGGGCAATTTGGAGAACTCAATTGACTTGATCCATGTTTTTGGACTGTGGGAGGAAACCGGAGAACCCAGAGGAAACCCACGCGGACACGGGGAGAACATGGAAACTCCACCCAGATGGGGAATCGAACCAGGAATCCCTAGTGCTGAGAGGAGAACATGCTAACCACTAAGCCACCTTGCCGCCCAGTGTACATATCCATTTTTATTAATGTGATTGAAGGTCTTACAAAATCATTCTTACAAAAATTATTAAAACAGTAAATAAAATGAAGATCTACATTGTTAAGTATACATTATGATACATTCAAGTATATATTAGATCATATATTATAATTGTATATTATTTGGCCTGATTTTATTAAAATTGAATTTTATATTTTTAAATATAAGTTTTAACTCTCTCACCTGTACAGTGAGTAATTTGCTGCAGGAGTACAACCACATTATGAATGCACTCAGTCAGGATCAAACGTGTTGTCAGATCTGCAGATCTGATGTGACCTTGGCAGTGTGTGTGTGTGTGTGTGTGTGTGTGTGTGTGTGTGTATGTAAAGTGGATCAAGACCGCTTTAAAGGAAACGGCACTGAACCGGTGTGATTAACCTACTTACACCTTCATGTACAAAAATCATGTCGACCCACAAATCAGAGTAACGACATAATTAATGACTGCATTGTTGCTGTTGGTTATGTGAATATCACACGTGAGCGACCATGGAGCACAAATTATGCAATTTGCTTGATGCCTTGTGTTTTGCCTTGCATATAAGGCATGTCACATGATGGCACACAACCGTGACTGTAATCCTAATCCGCTTTTGGCAGGGCTGATGCCAGGCAAAGAGCCTTTGCTTGCTTTACTAATCTGAGCCTTGGTTGCAGACACTGGGAGGTGAACGCTGCAACTTTAAATCATTGCACTCTTTAAATATTTATCCAAAGCTGCAGTTACTCAGAAAAACCCTAGTGCAGGTTTTCCTGCAGTGCGGTGATTACAGTCTAAATGTAGGAAACTAGTCCTCGTAATTTAATTTGCAAAGTCACAACCTCTCTCAAATGGAAAACATAATCAACACCTTTACATGCAAATCCAAATGTCCTCATATAAATGGTGTAGGACCTTATTATTTGGCATCTGGGAATTCATAAACAGAAGTGTTCCACTGGGATATAAAGCAACACAGCATTCAATGGTAGCTCACATCGTCATCCATCATCTTTAGTTAAGATTTACCTTAACATGCATGCAGACTGTGTTGTGAGTCCATGCGCCATCATCACAAGGAATGAAGACCATATTTGTTTTGGTCATGTGTATGTGGTATAGAATGTATAATCTGTCATATATGAAGAAGTGAAACTGTTTTCATTCATTCATTATCTTCTACTTTATCCTATATTAGGGCGGGGGGGGTTTCCCCGTGCCCATCCAGGGGAGAACGTTTCGGGCGCTGGGCAGACACACCCAGGACAGGACACCAATCTGTCACTGGGCAGACACTCACTCACACAAACACACTCTATATGGGGCAATTTGGAGAACTCAATTGACTTGATGCATGTTTTGGGACTGTGGGAGGAAACCGGAGAACCCGGAGGAAACCCACGCGGACACGGGGAGAACATGAAAACTCCACCCAGATGGGGATTCGAACCAGGAATCCCTAGTGCTGAGAGGAGAACATGCTAACCACTAAACCACCATGCCACCCAGTGAAACTGTTTGTAAAATAAATTATACTAAGGTGGCTTAGTGTTTAGCATGTTCTCCTCTCAGCGCTCCTCTCAGTTTGCCTCTCAGCAAACCGGGTATTCCCGGTTTGAATCCCAATCTGGGTGGAGTTTCCATGTTCTCAATGTGTCTGCGTGGGTTTCTCTGGTTTTCTCCCACAGTCCAAAAACATGGATCAAGGTGAATTGAATTCTCCAAATTGCCCCATATAGAGTGTGTTTGTGTGAGTGAGTGTGTGCCCAATGATAGATTGGCGCCCTGTCCTGGGTGTATCTGTCCAGCGCCCAAAACGTTCTCCCCTGGATGGGCATGGAAACCCCCCCCCCCCCCACAACCCTAATAGAGGATAAAGTGAAAGATAATGGATAGATGGATTATCCTAATGACACAATAACTAAAAAACGTTGTGATGCAGACTGTTAGGATGTGGAATAACATAGCAGAGGATGAATTTGTATAGAATATTGTAAGTAGTATTTGTTAAATTTTTTATATATATATTTTTTAAATACACCATGGAAACTGCTTGAACCACTAGCGCACATGACAAGATAGTGAGAATTCTTTTTAAAATGCTAAAAAACGTTTGAAAATCCTTTAAGCTTTTTGCATTTACACCACTATTGCTCTTCTTTCCTCCTGACAGTTGTCTGTTAGCTTCACCAAAGAGGTGAGAGGAAAACTCTTTAGTGCTAAGCGGGGTTAGAAAGGGAATGACTGCGAAGTGAGAAGGTGAGGTGACACTAAACAGAGGGTGTTAGATATAGGAAGGTTCGTGGAATTGAGGGAGGGTGCGTAAACAGCCTTAATGAATCCTAAATGTGAGGAACAGAGAAGCAACAGCAGATAATGAGGATGAAGCAACACGTTTGCGGATCCAGCTGCGGGGTTTGGTGTAATAAAGCCTCTGCCTCCACCTGGATTAGATGGAAAGCACACAGCACTGTCTTTAACTACAAGTTACCTACATGTGCCCTTGAGCGAGGCACCTTAACGCTCACTGCGCCAGATGCTGTATTATGTGAGCCTGTATTCTAACCAAGTTGCTTTGGATGGATATGTCAGCAAAACGCTCTGAAGTAATGAACCAAGCAGTTGGAATTGATTCCCGAGGCACACAGACTAGCTTTCAATGCTGGAGCATGTGATTTAATACATGGCATGCACAGAACTAATGAAATATTCACTTTACTCGATTTATGTATTTAATTTATGTGAATTCGTCATTAAGAGACATGTATTCATTCATTTTCTTCTGCTTTATCCTATATTAGGGTCGCGGGGGGGGTTCCCCATGCCCATCGAGGGGAGAACATTTCGGGCGCTGGACAGATAGACCCAGGACAGGACACCAATCTATCACTGGGCACACACTCACTCACACAGACACGCACACATACACACTCTATATGGGGCATTTTGAAGAACTCAATTGACTTGATCCATGTTTTTGGACTGTGGGAGGAAACCGGAGAACCTGGAGGAAACCCACGCGGACACGGGGAGAACATGGAAACTCCACCCAGATTAGGATTCGAACCGGGAATCCCTAGTGCTGAGAGGCGAATGTGCTAACCACTAAGCCACCGTGCCGCTTCGAAAAACATGGATCAAGTCAATTGAATTCTCCAAATTGCCCCATATAGAGTGTGTCTGTGTCAGTGAGTGTGTACCCAGCGATAGATTGGCGTCCTGTTCTGGGTGTATCTGCCCAGTGCCCGAAATGTTCTCCCCTGGATGGGCATGGGGAACCCCCCCGCAACCCTAGTAGAGGATAAAGCGTAAGATAATGAATGGATAAGCATTTCACTGTGTTCCAACATGGCAGTAGATTTTACTAACACATTCTTGAATTCTTTGAATTGCCCCATATAGAGTGTGTCTGTGTGAGTGAGTGAGTGAGTGATAGATTGGCACCCTGTCCCGGTTGTATCTGCCCAGCGCCCAAGACGTTCTCCCCTGGATGGGCATGGGGAACCCCCCCCACGACCCTAATATAGGATAAAGTGAAAGGGGCATGGGGAAGGGGCATGGCGAACCCTCCCCCACGACCCTAGTAGAGGATACCACTCAATTTAATTTTTTACTCAATTTAGAACTTAACTACACAGATCATTTGTCATTTATTCCACAGTAGTAATTATACCAGCACTTATTTACAATGCAGTGGATTTGAGCAAGAATTAAATGACCAGGAAACACAGCATCCTGGATGACGTTCTGTTGCAGGACACCACACACAGACGAGCACATTTACACCACATTTGCATCCAGGGGAACTAAGTATCGTCAGTTCACATAGTAGCATGTTATTGGAAACCCATGCATATAGTACACTCCTCACACAGAGTGCCATGTCCAACCTATGTGTGTGTGTGTGTGTGTGTGTCTGTGTGTCTGTTAGGATGCTTATCATGTTGTCGATGACATTGTGAGTCTGATAAAACCAAGCGGATTATTTTATAACATTGCTTTTCCCATAAGATTACATTATATAATGATTTTGCAGTAAACCCCCTTAAGGCTATTTAGTATATAAGTTTATAATCTCTGGTTTCCTGCCACAGTCCAAAAGCATGGATTTAAAGTGAATTGGCTGCTCTGAATTGCCCCTATATAGTGTCTTTATGTGTGTGCCCAGTGCCTGAAAGCCCTGAAACATCTCCCCTGGATGAGCATGAGATATAAAGGTATAATTATGTTTTTAAAAATGCTGTCCTTAATATATAAACTAATTCTGAGGGTTAAAAATTGCAGAACGAATATTACATTAAGCATCATTTGTCTGTTTAGGTTTATTTTATTTCTGGCACTAGCTACTTATTTCAAACTCAGCATGTCCTCAGAGTCAGGATCAGCAATCAGATACTGCCCAATGAGCCATACTGTAGTGTGGCTGGTACACTGTCATTCTGCACAGCCTAATATTGATCTGATCTTAAATAGCTGACCAGTTACTGCCACCTCTGTCTGTCTTTTTAGTGATGGCTTAGAAAAAAACAGTACAAATGAGTAACATATTAGCTTCAGAGATGTTGATTGAAATAGTTAATTTAAATTTAAGCAGAAATATAAATTTCCGTGAACAATCTAGAAAGATTGCATTATCCTAATGATGAAGAGTCGTTTTTTTTTGGCTGTAGTGATTTTCCTGCTCTCTGTAAATCAGCTTTCCTGCAGGTCATCACATTTCGACATCTACACAAATTAAATTATATTGGAACCAGGACTGAAGTAAATAAATATTCACAGGCAAATTACACAAATCAGAGAAAGTATCCATTTAAATTAATTTATGTTAAAAAAGAATCAAATCCAATGCTTTAGGAAGTTATAACAAACTAACACATGGTACCACATTGGTTTCCATTATGTTTTATGAAATGCAACCTGGTTAACACATTGTTACAGTGGATGGTTTGTTTGTCCAATAGCAAAAAAGTCCAAGGTTTGATTCCTAAGTAGGTAGTCTGAGCACTTTCTGTGTGAAATTTGCATGTTCTCCTTCTACCTGTGTGGGTTTTCTGGGTCCCCATTTTCTTTGCAAGGTTAGTATAGCTAGTAAACTCATTCATTCATTCAGTCATTCATTATCTTCTGCTTTATCCCCTAGTAGGGTCGTGGGGGGGTTCCCCATGCCCATCCAGGGGAGAACGTTTTGGGCGCTGGGCAGACACACCCAGGACAGGGCGCCAACCTATCACTGGGCACACAGTCACTCACACACTCTATATGGGGCAATTTGGAGAACTTAACACTAACCCACCGTGCCACCAGCTAGTAAACTAAAATGCTTAACTTAATTTGGTAATGTTTAACAAATGAAGATAAGCATTTTAGTTTACTACCAATGCAATAGTGTTTCACATCAGGTGCATTTGGTATTTTAAAAGTGTAAACTAAGTGCAGTCATCACTACACCTTGAAAAAAGCTGGAAAAGTGTTGGAATACTGTGTTACTGGAAAGTGTGTAAGATAATAAAAATATATAATTAAATAGCAAGCATGAACAGATTGTATAGTGGATAGACTCTGGCACAGGCATTTGTTATTTAGATTAAAAATCAATTCTGTATTAGAATTGTGGAAAGCCGGTTGGGACACGGTGGAGGTTGAAGTAAAGGGCAAATAGAACACGTCATTTTAGGGGCTTTTATATTTTGCTATTCAAATATCAGTATGGTATTCCATGTGCCCACAAAGTCTGACTGTGGCCGTGATGATGCCGTGAATTTGCAAAGATGCACGTGCACAGGAATTGACACAAAAGTTGACAATGTTAAAGCTCCAGCTGAGCCGCCCTACGACGCTCATCCTGCAGCTGTGACCTCCACAAATAAAACATACACAAGCACACAGTCAATGCACAGAACTTACCCGGCATTTTTCATCCCCAATATGACAATAGGGAGGCGATGGAGAATACAATGCAATAGGTAATAAATATTTCTCCAGGTTCTTAGATTTGAGGTGAATAGTCCTTATATACTGTTTGTGTGTCTGTGTGAGTGAGTGTGTGTTCAGAGATGGATTGACATCCTGTCCTGGATGTATCTGCCAAGCGCCTGAGATGTTCTCCCATGGATGGCCATGTGGAACCAATTAAAGCTGTTTTGCATTGGTCAATTTTTAAGTTTCATAACTCCCAGAACCTTTGGAACTGTACTAGACTGCCAGTGGAAGCAGTTTTACACTATAATAATTTAAGCCTAATTCATCCATTCATTATCTTCCGCTTTATCCTCTATTAGGGTCGCGGGGCGGTTCCCCATGCCCAACCAGGGGTGAATGTTTCGAGCGCTGGGCAGATACACCCAGGACAGGACGCCAATCTATTGCTGGGCACACACTCACTCACACAGACACACACACAAAAACACTCTACTTACTGTATATGGGGCAATTTGGAGAACTCAATTAACTTGATCCATGTTTTTGGACTGTGGGAGGAAACCGGAGAACCTGGAGGAAACCCACGCAGACACGGGAGAACGTGGAAACTCCACCCAGATGGGGATTCGAACCGGGAATCCCTAGTTCTGAGAGGAGAACATGCTAACCACTAAGCCACCGTGCCACCAGCCTAATTCATATCGAACCAATTACAAAGTGAAATTCATTCATTCATTCATCGCTTTATGTAAATTCAATATGATGTAACAATAAAACAGTTAAAACTCTGTCATTAAACAAACCAGAAGAACTAATCATAGGTAGTCATGTGATGTGTGGATCTATAGGAAATTAGTTTGGACCCAGTTGACATGTGGCCAATCGATTCCGAGGTCACGCAGGTTAAGCTCGGCTGATGGAACTTTGTCTTCTTTGCATTCCCAACACAAAAATACCCACATACCCGTACATGCTCTCCCCTCATACAGGCCCATCTGGAGCGCACTATTGTGTTGTTGTCCAGCCTGGCTTCTTGTTGTCATGGAAACACCTCCCATGCACAATGCTTCTGGCTCATTACAGATTCTTCCTAAGACGTAGTGAAAGCAGCGTCCTGACCTGCCAGGAAGCATGAATCTGCCGATCGGGCCTCTGTGTGAACTGCAGTCACTGACTTCAGCTGTAAACATCTCACTTTAAAAATACTTGCAAAAAAAGAGATCCGTGTTGCAGAAACTCATTTGTTTTTGCTCATGTTATTAGTTTTAAAGCATCTTAGCCACTTGCTAACACCTACTAAATCCAAAATACAACTATTTTGTTTCCAGCTCCGCTCACATGATCAGTAGGATGACTGTTCAGAGTCTGTAGAGAGCACCAGTCCAGTCTCGAGAGCCAGTGCCTCTGGTTACAGAGCAGCCAGCTTTTGTGTTGAGTGATGAATAAAACTACTGTTTTGCAGAAAGCCGTTTACTTTGTCACCGGACAAGAACTGTAATCAGTAGTTTATCTTGTGCTGATTTAAAGTTAGCTTTGTTTTCTGATTTTTATTTTATTTTAAAGCAAAAAAGCCTATTTTTTAATATGATCTCACTTCACATTGACATTGTCAGGAAAATAACCCACCTTAAAAACCTTAATTCATTCATTTATTTTGTAAGCCACATATTCCTTCCAAAGTCTTTGGGGTTCTAAAGCCTAGAAAGACAGGAAAACACCCTGCACAAGTTGCAAGTCTATCAAAGGAATAAAATAAAGACATTGCTGGATCTAATGATATTAGTAATACTAATTACAACAAAATTATATTCCCTAGGGTTTCTTTAAATCCTCTACTGTGCTAAGAATATAATGGAATGCTCTCAGCAACTGTAAAGGAGTTCATTAATCAGCTTTATGGGTGTATTGTACATTTAAAAAATTATATATATATATATATATATATATATATATATATATATATATATATTCATTCATTATCTCTCGCTTTGTCCTCTAGTGGGGTCGCGGTGGGGTTCCCCATGCCCATCCAGGGGAGAACGTTTCGGGCGCTGGGCAGATAGACCAAGGACAGGGCGCCAATCCATCGCTGGGCACACACTCACACTATATGGGGCAATTTTGAGATCAATTGACTTGATCCATGTTTTTGGACTGTGGGAGGAAACCGGAGAACCCGGAGGAAACCCACACGGACACGAGGAGAACATGGAAACTCCACCCAGATAGGGATTCGAACCAGGAATCCCAAGCGCTGAGAGGCGAACGTGCTAACCACTAAGCCACCGTGCCGCTATATATATATATATATATATATATATATATATATATATATATATATATATATATATATAGTGAGTAAAAAAAACTGGAAATCTGTCAAAACCACAACAAAATTCTATTTCCTAGGGTTTCTTTAAATTCTCTACTGTTCACAGAATATAATAGAATGTTCCCAACAACTTCGGAATGTTGAGAATGTTGAGGTTGTCATAGCGATAAAACTAAAACATATCACTTACTTTAGGTGAATTGTGTTCAAACGAAGCTCAAGTTGAGTTACAGAATGCTCCTGCAAATTGTTAGAAAATTATTTAAGAAGTTCAGGTAAGAGGAGTGTGTCTTAACTCTGAAATGCTTCTTTTTATTGAGATATAATGTTGGTTTAAATGTGTGGACAGTGTTGGGGGCAAGCTACCTGTAAAATGTAGTGAGCTAAGTTGTTAGTTACTCGACAATAAATGAAGCTTCATTAGCAGTCCAGTCCAGGATGAGCATGAAGGTTTGGGCCAGACGCTGCCAGAGGGGGGAGCATCAGACAGACAGGTGGGGATGAAGGAAATGGCAGGTAAATTAGCTCAGTTTTTGCCATTTATTTCACCTTAAAACCTTAGAATACTTGTTGGACCCCACACATAAAGTTTGTTGTACCCCCCCCCCTCCATCTCAGTTATTGAAAGTGCAACAGACAGTGTGAATTGATAGCCATAAAACAATGTTGCTGTCACCGGCTGTGAAAATGATAGCATCCCTGAGAGGAAAATAGCTAAGTCCTCTCCTCTCCTCCCGACTGGGGTATCACTGCTCCCCCTGTGAGACAACTTTGCCACTGCGTCCTCCAGCATCACCCCAGATGATGTCATGGACCTCATCTTCTCTACCCTTTCTGTCTACCTTGTTCACCAAATCTGATTTGTTGTCTCGTATTTTGACAGCAGCAGCTTTATAAATCTATAACGTTGACAATACGACCTACTATAAACCTAATTACATTAATTTATTACATATAAAATTCCATGGCTTAATACAGACGCGTTCATTTCAAAATAAATATGACCTAACATTCTTACTGAAAATAATATTACTACTAGATGTGGAGGGTTTTATTGGCTCATCTCTGATTCTGAGGCTCAACAGATGGTGAGGCTTCTTTAGTTTTGCTTTCTTCTTGTTTTGCTATAATATGTGAGCACAGAGGGGCTCTGAGGAGGTCTTACTCATAACCGATGTTATGAAACTCTGTATCTATGTCGTGATCTATTTGATTTTAGCTGCAGGTTCTTTGTCTGTATTAATATCTGCTGTAGAACATCTGATGATGGTTGTTTTATCTTTGGACAAACAACATGCTGCAGACTCATATACACTCGAGTTCCTCTCCACTATGTTAACTCTGGTGAGGCAGATTGAGGCAGAGACACCATGCTGGTCTGGCTGTTTTTCAAATGGAGATGGGAGGATGCATAATGCATACTAACACCATGTCTACCACCTCCTCCTAACCCAGCAGAGGAAGCAATGCAAGTCTGCACACTATAATGAAACAAGCCTGGAAGACATTTTGATGCCAGGGGAGGCTCTAAACGTGAGTCTATATTTAGAATTTCAGTGCCTAGCGTGGCGTGTATGGGCATTACATAACCAGATTTTTGAAGACATGGTGTAGCAGCAAAGGCCTGTTTGTGTTCCTAGTGGGATGAAGGGGGAATGGGTTCAGTTTTGCAGAACAAAAGAGAGTTGCTGTGCTCATTGGGGTGGGTCATGCAATCTAGGCCAGCCGACCCATGTGTTTGTCGCCATGGCAATGGCAAAGGCTAGAAGAAGAGGTGTGCGTGTGTGCAGGAGTTAGGTGAGGATTTTACTGACAGAATGTGTTTAGAAGATTTATAAGCTGTGGCACTTTATTTTACTTGAATTTTTATTTCGGATTATTGTATTTAATAAAATATCTTTATTGCCAAATACATATCTGAGGTATAAAAATATTAATAATTGCATCACCAAAATGTAGGCGTGCCAACATCTATCTATCCATTATCTTTTACATAATGCTCTACTAGGGTATACAACCAGACGATGGGCAAATACAACCAGAGTAGGACGTAATAATAAATAATTGAGGCCATTATATATATTTAAAAAATAGCAACAGATATTTGGGTTGAAAATATGATTTAATAATATTTATCATTAAATATTACTTAAATGTCTATTTTACATACACAAATATATATTTATACATTTGTATATACACATGTAGACACTGTGTGTGTGTGTATATATAAACATGTGATGAAAAATTCTTGCGATCTGATTGGCCATGTAGACACTGTGTGTGTGTGTGTGTGTGTGTGTGTGTGTGTGTGTGTATGTAGACATGTGATGAAAAATTCTTGCGATCTGATTGGCCATTTTGTACTTTGATCTGATTGGCCAAAAATACTCTGATCTGATTTGCAGGATTGTAACTGACAGTTTCTTGTAATAATTAGATCGCATGTATTTTTTTGGCCAATCAGATCGTTGGAATGAAGTCGATCTGCCTACAGAAAATTAAATTCACAGCCTTTTACACTCAGTATGATTTATTTAACAATTCAAAGAGACTATTATTAAAAACCCGATATGAAATACACAAAACGATTAAAACATAGAATCTTTATGACAAAACGCATCGGTCGTGTAAATGTACTTTGCCCAATAGAATCTTTTAACAGTTATCGTCTCTTTGATCTTTATGTTGCTGAAGTCTGAGCCGGTGCATCGAGTTTATTATGAGGGATTCCTTTAATTCCTTTTTCCCAAACTCCACACAAACAGTAGGATCGTTCCAAATGAGGAGCAAATACAACCTCTAATTTTCGGACAGCACTGCTCTGTTCCTCTGATTGAACTCTGCCCTCCTGTCTCCTTAACATAAGACGCACCATCACCTGGTTGGCCCAAGTAAGGCCCAAAGCAGGGAGGACTTTACTCCCCACCAACCTAAAAAAGATTTAAGCAATCAGATCAAAAAAGATTACACTACAATCAAGAAGCATTCACACGTTTAACATTTTAAAACTGACATCGGCAGGACATTTCATAAATGCTAAGACTGTAGAAATACTCATTACATTTAAAAATCCCCATGTTCTCTCCACTAGATGGCAGCATTGAGTTCTTATAAACTTCTTAAGACTTGCAGTTATTACTTACTTACTGAATTACTACAATTACTCTGTAGCATTTACTTACCCAAAATCACAGCGACCGGGGTTTGGACCATCCACAACATCTGACACCTGGTGATGAGAGTTGGTATTACATCTACACAAGTTATTTAATTTAAGCACAGTATCTCAACTTATCATCTTCCACTTAATCCTATAAGCCAACGTTTCGGTTGCTGGGCAGATACACCCAGAACAGGGCATCAATCCATCACAGTGCACACACTCACTCACTCACTCACTCACACAGACACTATATAGGGGCAATTTATATAGGGGCAATTTTGAACTGTGGAAGGACACCGAAGAACTCGGAGGAAACCCACATAAACTCAAAAACATAAACTCCACCCGGATTGAAAGTCTGTCTAATCACTAAGTCACAGTTAAGCACGGTATTTATCTGTGTATTTATCTTATGAGTATGTTCTGAGAGTATGCTCAGAAAGAACATACGTGTCTTAACCTGGTTAATGCAGAACACTGGGGTGTTATGGACATGGCTGAGCCGATGTAGGGTGGCAGATAAGGCCAGTAGATGACGAGCTCTTTCTACAGCCTCATCAGCCTGGAACTCTGTACGAAACAGCGCAGCCACAGAGTCGATCACCACCAGCCGCACTAAACCTCGCTCCAACAGCATGCGGACTCTCTGTGAGATGCACGTCTGCAGGGCCTCCTGTACATACATACACACACACACACATACACTCAGTCGGGGTTTAAATTCATAGCCTTTAGACTCAAAGGAGGTAAAAATGCAGACATGACCTCACCAAGTCAGCAGTATGCTCGATGTAGATATTGTCACCAAAGCGCAGGCTGCGGATCATAGAGGCGGGGACATCTGAACGAAGCTGTCTTTGCTGACTGATTAACTGTCTTAACCGTTTGATTGGGAAAGGATCTTCAGTGCAGATATACACAGCACCTGTCGAGCCGTTAAAGTATGCTGTTAGCTGTTTCACTATAAATTCATACTTATTTATAGAGAACTTTAAAAAACTTAAAATACAGTACAGTCAAAAGTTTGTCCACACCCCCTTATTGCTCCATTGTTTTCTCCATTTTCCATATAGATGGACTTTGTAGTTCAATTACAGACTGTAGTCCAACTGTGTTCTTTGTTGGTTCTCTGTTCTCTATTGGTTAGGAGCATCACAGAACAGGTATCATTTGGGTGGTGGATTGTTTATTGTCAGTTCTGCAGTGACACTGATGTGGTGACAGGGGTTTTAGTGATTCATTTCTCCAGCTCAGTGACACTGCTGGGATAGGAATAATACACCAACCAAATAATACCTGCTCTGTGGTGCTACTATTGGGGTTCCGACCATTAAAACAGAGTAAAAGGGATAAAGTCACAGTATGGAGACGTGTCCAACTTTAGACCGGTACTGTACTTACTGGTACCATCTTGACTTACCTGATCCAAGACCTCCATATTCGCGTGGATATTGAACAGACAGACTGAGCTGCAAACCAAACTGTGTTTTTCCAGCTGCACTCTCACCAGCCAACTCTGTTATTCCATGCAGTGGGAGGCCACCACGCAAGAGGTTATTAATTACAGGACAGGCAAAAGAAAGCCGATGTCCCGGCTCTAGGGATGGACATTCTCCATTTTTTAACTGTAAGGCTGTAAAAGGAAGTTAGGTATCATTTTAAAATTTAGTTTTTTCATCCTGAGATCCAGACTCCCTCTATAATACAGAACATGAGACAGTGAGGTATTTACTGAGGGAAATCTCTGTTTATGACATTATTTATATCTGCGTTTGTACCTTTAAGTGCATCGTCATAGTAAAAAGATTGTAGTATAAAAGCATTTACTTAGACACTAACTCAATGAGAATGAGGTCATAAACCCATATGCAATGATATATTAATGAGCTGGGCTTACTTGGTCCTTTTTTTATGTAGTGCCCCCCTTTTTGCTCCACTTATCGTCCATGTTCTCAGTTCCACTTCCAGTAAAAATGGACTTTGTAGTTCTACAATTCCATCTGTTTTTGTTCTACAGTACATACTGTGTACTGTGTTCTAATGGTCAGAACCCCAATAGCACCACCACAGAGCAGGGATTATTAGGTTGGTGCATTATTCCTATCCCAGCAGTGTCACTGAGGTGTTTAAATGAAACACTAAACCCCCCTCACCACAACAGTGTAACTGTAGAACTGACAATAAACAATCCACCACCCAAATGATACCTGTTCTGTGATGCTCCTGACCAACAGAGAACAGGGAACCAGGGGGGTTCCCCATGCCCATCCAGGGGAGACCGTTTTGGGCACTGGGCAGATACGCCCAGGACAGGACGCCAATCCATCACTGGGCACACACTCACTCACACACTCTATATGGGGCAATTTAGAGAATTCAATTGACTTGATACATGTTTTGGACTGTAGGAGGAAACCGGAGAACCCGGAGGAAACTCACGCGGACACGGGGAGAACATGGAAACTCCACCCAGATGGGGATTCGAACCGGGAATCCCTAGTGCTAAGAGAAGAACATGCAAACCACTAAACCGCAGTGCCGCCCTGATAACATTCAGTTAAAAGCCCTCATGGTTAGTTTTGGCTCGGGTCTGTGACGTCACCTGTCACCGGCGCCGCTGTGCGGTAAACGGCGGCGGCTGCGGCTCGAACCCGCTGCGCATCAGAGTGAGACAGCTGGAGGGTCCTCTGCAGATCAGCGACCGACGACGTGAGCAGGTCCCTGCTGGATCTCACGCTGGCTGTAAAGACAAACAGCGCGATCAGAGAGTGTCCCCACGCCCCGCCATAACGTAACCATCATCAACTCTGACACAGGGAGGACATGGAGACCTTTTCTCAACGCATTAATAAGCTTCGGTTTTAAATCCAGTGTGTCCCAGTCCATTGCATATTAATAATTTCTACGTTCCACTCGCGCGATCATAACCAAAACACAACCATGTGTCCAAGAAAGTCCCGCCGTTAACACGGCTCCTGATGGCTTCTCCATAATAAAAGTCTTCTTGGACATAAGCTAAACCGTAGAAATACGTAAACATCAATATCACTATATATAATATTTCGAATTATTTGGTGTTTCTATGGAAACAAAAAACTAAAGCGCAATTTACGTATAAAACCACATTTAAAAGGCGCGCACAGTTTCACTATAATGGTATGCTCCAAATTAGGGGAGTTCACACAAGAGGTATGGACTTGCTTTCGCTTAAATGTTTATTAAATATAAAACCCACATCTTTAAAAGGCAATAATGTGTATAAAACGAAACAACTGCACGTTTGTATTACAATCACGCATTTATCTGGAGTCAATAAAGTGCGTATATTCTCGCTCACATCCCTGCATTAAGATGGTCCAGTCCGTCTTATCCGTTGTGGAGCGACAACACAAGCGGCTGTCAATGCCGCAAACTCTTAATCAACTACAAGCCGTTTATTAAACTTTCTACTCAAGATGGATTAACGTTGACGGGAAAGCTGCTTTTTTTTAATAAAGCGTTCCGTTTAGGTGTTTTAGAGTTTACCTGGTTACACGGTGAGTGGCTGGTGTTCAGATGAATGTAGCTAGCTAGCGGCTCAATGGAGCCAAACTTTCAAACAAGCGGCTCGTTTAATCAAAACCTTCAGATCGTTTAGGGTTTTATTTTAATATTTAATATAAATATATATTTGAAAATAAACACATCTTCCCTGCGACGTTAATAACGGCGCTGAATACTAACCGAATGTCACAACCTCAAAGCACAAACACAACATGCACATGTTTATAAACATGAATGAAACAAACAGCGAACTTTAAACACTGCTCTCTGATCTGAATGGGGTCTGGTTGATTGTAATGTTTGTTTGGACGCCTGCTTGTCGTTGTCCTCGGTGGCGTGGCGGGATGAGTCGGGGAGACTGTGGTCGTTGACTCGGGTTCGAGGCCGCGTGGCGTTCCTTTATTCTTCTCTGTGTGCAGACGCGGTGTGTGTTGGTTTAATTGTAGGTTGATTTTCCTTTTTGTTAACAATTTAATTATAATGACATGCACAAAAAATGGTGTCAATTGGAACAGGTTCAAATGTACAGTGAGGTGTAGAGGTGACTATATATCCATAGACTGTAAAGAAAGAATTCGATTACATCTAACCATCTATTATCTTCTGCTTTATCCTCTAATAGGGTCGCGCGGGGGGGGGGGGGTGTTCTCCATGCCCATCCAGGGGAGAACGTTTTGGGTGCTGGGTGGATACACCCAGGACAGGGCACCAATCTATCACTGGGCACACACTCACTCACACAGACACACACTCTGTATGGGGCAATTTGGAGAACTCAATTGACCTTGATCCATGTTTTTGGACTGTGGGAGGAAACCGGGTAACCCGGAGGAAACCCACTCGGATGCGGGGAGAACATAGAAACTCCACCCAGATGGGGATTTGAACCTGAAATCCCTAGTGCTGGGAGGAGAACATGCTAAATACTAAGACACCATGCCGCTTTCATTATCTTCCGCTTTATCCTCTACTAGGGTTGCATAGGGGGGTTCCCCATGCCCATCCCGGGGAGATCGGGCACTGGGCAGATAGACCCAGAACAGGATGCCAATCCATCGCTTGGCAAACACACACTTTATATGGGGCAATTTTGGAGAATTCAATTGACTTAATCCATGTTTTTGGACTGTGGGAGGAAACTGAAGAATCCGGAGGAAACCCACGCAGACACGGGGAGAACATGGAAACTCCACCCAAATGGGGATTCGAACTGGGAATCCCTAGCGCTGAGAGGCGAAGGTGCTAACCACTAAGCCACCGTGCCACCTAAAATATATTCATACATATAAAAATATACGTACTCTTTGCATAAAATGAAAAATAACTTAAAGTATTAAAATATATAAAAAATTTTTTTTTTAACATTTATTGTGCATTTTTTCATTCATTCATTTATTATCTCCCGCTTTATCCTCTATTAGGGTCGTGGGGGGGTTCCCCATGCCCATCCAGGGGAGAACATCTCGGGCGCTGGGCAGATAGACACAGGACAGGGTGCCAATCTATCACTGGGCACACACTCACTCACACACTCTATATGGGGCAATTTGGAGAACTCAATTGACCTTGATCCATGTTCCATCCACCCGGAGGAAACCCACGCGGACACAGGGAGAACATGGAAACTTCACCCAGATGGGGCTTCGAACCAGGAGTCCCTAGAGCTGAGAGGCGAATGTGCTAAACACTAAGCCACCGTGCCACCTTATTGTGCATTTAATTAATGAAATCCAGTGCATGCGATATGATGATATGATGTTTGAATGAAGGGTCAATGCATTTTATATTTTAATCATTATGTTTTTTTTTTTAAGGTACTTTAGCATCATTACCTAAGGAGTCAGGATGAGTTCTCGGCAGTGTAATAACTGTGGCGGGGCGGATATAGACATCGATCAGGCACGTGGTAGCGCAGTGTGTACAGCCTGCGGCTCTGTGCTTGAGGACAACATCATTGTGTCAGAGGTGCAGTTTGTGGAGAACAGTGGAGGTGGCGCGTCGGCTATCGGCCAGTTTGTTTCAGCTGATGGTAAGTGGTTCCATTTTGGTTTGAAAGAAGTATACAGTACCAGTCCATTGTTTGGACATGCCACCTTTTTGCTCCCTTTACTGTCAATGTTCTGAGTTCCACTAAGAGTAAAGATGGACTTTGTAGTTCTACAATTCCAGACTGTAGTCCATCTGTTTGTGTTCTACAGTACATTCTGTGTACGTCCCCTTTACTCTGTTCTAATGGTAAGAACCTCAATATTAATACCACAGAGCAGGTATTATGTGGTTATTCCTATCCCAGCAGTGTCACTGAGGTGTTTAAATGAAACACTAACACCCCCTTACCACATCAGTGTCACTGCAGAACTAACAATAAACAATCCACCACCCAAATGATACCTGTTCTGTGATGCTCCTGACCAATAGAGAACAGAGAACCAACAAAGAACACAGATGGACTACAGTCTGTAATTATAAAACTACAAACTCCACCTATATGATAAGTGGAGGAAAGAAACGATGGAGCAAGAAGGCAGATGATTGTTTTTTAAAATAAAGTACAGAAAATTATGATTATTAACCTTTTAAAGAATCAACAACCAGAGTTGTGAGTATTTTCATGAGTATTTTCATGAACATAAGGGTGTGGTAGCTCAGTGGTTATGTGTTGGGTTATCAATCTGAAGGTTGGGGGTTCAAATCCCAGGTCCACTAAAATTACCAATGGGGGTTCTTGAGCAAGACCCTTAACCCTCATTGCTCCAGGGATGTTGTGATGAACCCTGTGCTCACCTTGTGAGTTGCTTTGAATAAAAGCGTCCAATAAATGACCCAATGTAAAATGCATACTCTGTATAACTGTTTAAACATTATGATTTATCCATTGACCATATTTTAATAGCTGAATGAGAGAACAGAGAAAAACTTTGTGGTTAATGTTCTCCCTTTGAGTTTTCTCAGATGCATCATGGGAAGCTGTATTTTTTTCAGTGTGATTTGCTTTGTAAAATATTCAGAGGAAATGATGACACTGACAGCCTGTTCTGATTATTGCTCTTTAAATCACTTTGTGATTTATGGCTGGTTCTTTCTTTTGCTGCAGTTACAGCCTTCAGTGTTTTAGACAAGACTTTGATATAAAGTCAGAATGTTAAACGGACCATTTCTATCTGCTGTAAGATTTATCTCTCTGTTTTTATTCTCTGTGTGGTCTAATGCTTCTCGGGTGATGTTATTGTCTGGTCTTGCATCAGTAGAAAGATCTCTCTGCTAATTGAAGTAACTTTGCAGGATGAATTACACTTTTTACTGTTTAAAGTTTATCGACTGCTCTTTGGCCTTGTCTTGCATTTTTTTAAATGATTGCTGATCCATCCATCCATGCATTATCTTCCGCTTTATCCTCTATTAGGGTCGCGGGGGGGTTCCCAGTGCCCATCCAGGGGAGAACGTCTCGGGCGCTGGGCAGATACACCCAGGACAGGGCACCAATCTATCGCTGGGTACACACTCACTCACACAGACACATACTCTACTATATCGGGCAAATTTGGAGAACCTAATTGACTTGATCCATGTCTTTGGACTGTGAGAGGAAACCAGAGAACCCGGAGGAAGCCCACAGGGAGAACATGGAAACTCCACCCATATGGGGATTCGAACCGGGATTCCCTAGCGCTGAGAGGAGAACGTGCTAACCACTAAGCCACCGTGCCGCTCGTTTGCTGATCCATTTTTTTTTTTAAAGTTAGATGTTTTCAGATTTGTTGAAGCTGATAGTTATGTGTTTTAAAAATACAAAAAGCCCCTGTTTTATCCATCCATCCATTATCTTCCACTATCATATACTAGGGTCGTGGGTGGGCATGGGTTGGAGAGTGGGGGTAGAACGTGTCAGAGGGCCAATCTATCGCTGGGCAAAATAGAATATCACTCTAAATATAAAAAAAAGACATTTATTACAATAAGTAAGAATTTAAAAACACGCTTTACATGCCGTGATTGCACAATATTGCCCTTGAATTCTGAATCACAATCCTTTTTTCATATATTTTTAAATTGCTTATGGATGCTGGAAATGAATAAATAACAACACAGTGCAAAAAATAGAAGGTAAGTATGTAAGGTATGGTGTTATCTAGCTTTAATTTAAGTTGGTTGGCTTTCAGGGTGATAAGTTTCTCATTATGTGGCGTGTAGTAGATTATTGCTCGGCTGCAGTTTTGCTATGTGACCGTTAGATGGCAGAGTCTGACCAGTCCATCAGATAGGAGTCAAAAAATATGAATTAATGAAGAAATAAAACACTTAACAATTAAAAAATGATTTAAACAAGTGCAGTTCGGATGATTTCTGTTCCTGAACATGTCCAGCATGTTCTGCAGCGTGAGGAACAATCCCAGAGGTCCAGCGCACTGAATAACAGCAGCTCAGAGCTCTTAGATTGTTCTGATACACCGAGTCATTACAGCTGCTTTTGTGCTGTTTTCTATTGCAGGTCCTGCTAAGGTCCCTGTTCTGGGAAGCGGCTTTCACACCAGCTTGGGGAAGGAGTCTCGTGCTCAGACTCTTCAAAATGGTGAGCTTTCAGCCTCCATGCTCCTCTCATTGAGGCAGAGAGGCCTATAGGGGACAATTAACACTGAACTGAGAAGGCCACGAACCTGACTGCTTATGTAATGTACAATCCTTATAGGTAGAACTGTCCCGGCACAGCGATGAACAGTTCCTATAGAACCAAACAGTCCACATTAAGGTTCTTATATACTGACTTTTATAACCACATGCTCTTTACTTTGGAACCTGGACACCCAGCACTGAGAGGAGAACGTTTTAACACATTAATGTGACGTGACTTAATAGAAATAAATGTAATCGTTTAGGTCGTTTAGGGTTCTCCAAATAGTGCTACAGGAAATTAGCTCTGTAATTAAAGTTGAGACTTTTGTTTTTGTTTCACATTTTCAAAGGTTCTTGTCATCCATCCATCCATTATCTTCCACTTTATCCTTTATTAGGGTCGCGGGGGGGTTCCCCATGCCCATCCAGGGGAGAACATTTCAGGCGCTGGGCAGATACACCCAGGACAGGGTGCCAATCCATCGCTGGGCACACACTCACTCACACAAACACACTATATGGGGCAATTTGGAGAATTCAATTGACCTTGATCCATGTTTTTGGACTGTGGGAGGAAACCGGAGAACCTGGAGGAAACCCACACGGACACAAAGAACATGGAAACTCCACCCAGATTGGGATTTGAACCGGGAATCCCTAGTGCTGAGAGGAGAACATGCTAAACACTAAGCCACCGTGCCGCCCTTGTTCTTATTATCCATCCATCCATCCATTATCTTTGGCTTTATCCTATATTAGGGTCACGGGGGGGGTTTCCCCATGCCCATCCAGGAGAGAACGTTTCGGGCGCTGGGCAGATACACCCATGACAGGATGCCAATCTATCGCTGGGCACACACTCACTCACTTACACACACACTCCACATGGGGCAACTTTAGAGAACTCAACTGACTTGATCCATGCTTTTGGACTGTGGGAGGAAACCGGAGAACCCGGAGGAAACCCACACGGACACAGGGAGAACATGGAAAGTCCACCCAGATGGGGATTGGAACCGGGATTCCCTAGCGCTGAGAGGAGAACATGCTAAACCACTATACCACCATGCTGCCCTTGTTCTTATCATGTCATTTAATTTTTTAAAGTTCCTGTCTATATGTTATTAAAAGGTTATTTAATATGAGAATTGAGGCATCCAATACAAACTTGAATCTTCTTATAAATGTCAGTTCAGCTCCTGTGAAATTTAAGCCTTTACAAACCGAGAGCGAGCGAAAACCCAGAACCCAGAGTCCAGTCAGAAAGGTAAAGTTGCTTTGTTGTGGTGAGCAATTCTCTTGCTCCACAGCCACATGCTGCTCCGGTCATGCTCGCTAATCCTGTGCTGTGTGCAGAATGAGAACCCTTCAGTGGCCCAGCAGCCCCGGTGACTGAAAGTGGGAGGGCTGAGTGTCAGGGATGGGTGGCTTCAGAACACAAGGCTTTACACTATTCAAACTTTCTGAGTTATTTGTGTCGTTTGGCACAACAACACTCAACTGCACTTCGCACCCTTCACCACCCTGCTGGAGAACCCCGAACTGACCTCCACGTCTTCATCCATCCTGTCCATTCCACATCTGCTTCAGGGCACGTCTCTGAGACGCAGCCCCTGTTATTAATAGCAGATGCTTGAGTGCACAGCGCTCACCGGTTTTTATCTAAAATTCGAGGGTTATTTGTCTGAACCATGTGCTAAAGGCATTACGGACCAGATTGGGAGCCATCATGTTCATTTCAATAAACGGAACACGTGCAGACAAACAGCGGGATTTACTGCGGACAGATTTATTAGACTTGTCAAATAAATTACAGCTTAGTGTGCATGAGTAAACCGGTGAATGAGAATCTGGGAGAGGGTGAGACGCTGTTGCAGATGGTCTCACTCCAGGGAGTGAAACAGCTGTCTGGCTGCCCAGAATAGTTCCCTTTTTTCCCTACGAACCCACTTAAGGACCTGTCTAGATGTTCGGTGTTCACATGACATCAGAGCTACTGGAAAAGCAGCCACCTGCATGTGAAGTCATTCTTCAGTGTATGTGAGTGTGTACGTTTGCCTAACCCTAAGTACGTGTGTGGGTTCTGTCTCCAGGGAAACGCCAAATACACAGCCTGGGCAGCCAGCTGCAGCTGAACCAGCACTGCCTTGATACGGCCTTTAACTTTTTTAAGATGGTGGTAAGCAAGCACCTGACCAGAGGACGCAAGATGGCCCACGTGATAGCGGCTTGCCTCTACCTGGTGTGCCGGACGGAGGGCACCCCTCGTATCCTTACTGGAGTTTTGTGCTACTGTTGTTTTTTGTAAAATATAATATGAGCTTAGAAGAGTGTAAACAGCATGTGATGAGCATAACTGCTTCAGAGTTACATACATTAAAGTTTTTTCTTATAGGGAAATAAACAGCATTTATACTGATACAAATGTTTTCTGGTAATCCTCCACTAAGACTCTGGTGAGGGGGGTCCTGATGTTCATCAAGGGGAAAAAGTTTCAGGCCCTGGGAAGATAAACCCAGGACAGGACACCAATCAATCGCTGGGCACACACTTACTCACACAGACACCATATAGGGGTAATTTAGATGGGGCAATTTAGAGCAACCAATTTCCAAAGTAAACCTGGAAATGCAGACATGGAAATAACATGGAAACTACACCCAGATCTGAAAACCCCAGCGCACCCCTGCTTTGTAAAGATTAGTCTACATCTCCTTTAAAATCACTCAAATTTATATTCTGTTAACGATTTAACAACAAAAATCTAAGTTGTTAATTTTTTTAAAAAATAAGTAAAAGGAAACAATTATAATTATTAGAGACCACCAATGGAGTGTGTCTATCACTGGACACACACTCAGTTACTTGCAGACAGACACTATATAGGGGCAACCTAGACATGGAGAAAACATGGAAACGACCCAACTTGGGATTTGAACCCAGATCCTCAGCGCTGAGAGGCGGATATTCTAAACACTAAGCCAACTATCTTATAAAAATCTGTCGATTTGTGTGGCGATCAAACACACACTAAAGCCAAGCTGAAAAGACTGCTGCTGTTTCCCTTTAATGCGCTGATGCAGTGTGATGTCAGGAGTGGATGATGTTTACTACACTTGCAGGTTTCTGATTATTCGGCGCGACTCGAACCGTGTCGCAGAGCCCATCTGCTCACCTTCTCTCTCTGGAATCCTCACCACCGTGCTCGCCCTCGGACGTGCTCAGTGGGGATGTCAACAACATGCAGGATGCTGACAGTTGGAACAGAACGCACAGCTCCGTTTGGAATTCTGTTCAATCCGAAATGATTTGCAAAATTGTTGTGTAGTTTCCCGACAATTTGCTCGAATGCTGAGATTTGAATCCCGTCCAGACGCTTTATAGCAGCACTACAGTATGTTCTCCTTTAATTAGCTGAGGTTTCAACTTTTACGAAGCAAAGCTTAAGTGGGGTGGCACTGTGGCTTAGTGTTTAGCATGTTCTCCTCTCAGCACTGAGGATTCCCGGTTCGAACCCCAATCTGGGTGGAGTTTCCATGTTCTCCCCGTGTCCACGTGGGTTTCCTCCGGGTTCTCCGGTTTCCTCCCACAGTCCAAACACATGGATCAAGGTCAATTGTGTTCTCCAAATTGCCCCATATAGAGTGTATCTGTTTGAGTGAGTGTGCCCAGTGATAGATTGGTGTCCTGTCCTGGGTGTATCTGCCCAGCGCGCGAAACGTTCTCCCCTGGATGAGCATGGGGAACTCCCCTGCGACCCCAAGAGAGGATAAAGCAGGAGATAATGGATGTATGCTTAAGTGGTGAGGTGGCGACACCAAATTCTACAAGTCAGTTTTAATTGTAAGAGCTAATCACTTACATAATTTTAATTTATCCATCCATTACATTTTGCCTAATCCTATAATAGGATCGGGAGGGGGGGGGGAACACGGAGAACCTGTGCCAGTTAAATAGTGTTAAGAAAAAAAACACAGATAAGCAACCATTTATTCATCTATCTTCTGCTTTATCCTCTATTAGGGTCATGGTGGGGTTCCCCATGCCCATCCAGGGGAGAACGTTTCAGGCGCTGGGCATATACACCCAGGACAGGGCGCCAATCTATCACTGGGCACACACTTACTCACAAACACACTCTATATGTGGTAATTTAGACCATAAGAAGTGACCAGATACATAAATATTAACACTTTTTACACTCATTGGTGCAATAAGAACCCCTCACCACAAAGCTCTCACTGCAGACAGATGTGCGGTCGCTGTTAGGACTGTATGAATAAATGAAGTGGACAGATCATATGAGGGTGGTGGCTCATGTTCGGGTTGTGCAGGAGCGAGAGCTAATGTGTGGGGGGCAGAGGGAGTGTCGTCGATGTGAAAGTGTTTCATTCTTTGGCTGACACAGCTTTATGTTCCAATTAAGTGGCGTTCTGTTCCCATGTGTCAGCATTCCTGCCGCTGTCCCTTCACTCCACTATTCAAGGAGATTCATGACGAGCACGTGCTTCTTTCAGCACACGGGTGGCGCTGACCTCCACTCCGTACGGTCCAGCAGCAGGGTTCCGCAGGCACTGCTGTATGCGCAGGGGGAGCTTTAGTGTTGCTTTGCCCCAAGTGTTGTCACCTTGGCTCGGCGGAGATAAAGATATGTGAGCAGTTCATGCTGCAGAGAACGTGATGCTTTACTTATCTCAAAGCCTTTTGAGATCTTCACCTTTAACCATCGGGATTAATTCTTAGACAATAACCGTACCATTAAAATCTGTAATCGTGTCATCCGCGGTGGTTAAAACGTTTCCATGTCCTCCCCGTGTCCATGTGGGGTTTCTCAGGGTTCTCCGGTTTCCTCCCACAGTCCAAAAACATGACTTCAAGGTAAACTGGCTGCTCCAAATTGCCCCTATCTAAATTTCCCCTATATAGAGTGTATGTGTGAGTGAGTGTGTGCCTAGTGATGGATTGGCACCCTGTACTGGGTGCATCTGCCCCGCACCCAAAATGATCTCCCCTCGATGCCACCCCATGACTGTAGTAGAGGATAATAAGATAAATACTTTAATACTTTTAAGATCTTCACCTTTAACCATCGGAATTATATCTTAGACAATAACCGTACCATTAAAATCTGTAATCGTCTCATCCGTGGTGGTTAGAACGTTTCCATGTCCTCCCCGTGTCCATGTGGGGTTTCTCAGGGATCTCCGGTTTTCTCCCACAGTCCAAAAACATGGATTCAAGGTAAACTGGCTGCTTCAAATTGCCCCTATCTAAATTGCCCCTATATAGAGTGTGTCTCTGTATGAGTGAGTGTGTGCCTAGTGATGGATTGGCACCCTGTACTGGGTAAATATATCCAGCGCCCGAAATGTTCTCCCCTGGATGCCCCCCCACCCCCCCAATGGCTATAGTAGAGGATAATAAGATAAATACTTTAATACTTTGTTCTTGTACAGTTATAAAAGAACAACAGAGAGTTCTTGCGTCTGACGTTCTTTAATTAGGTTATTCTGCGTAACTTGGATAATATTTCAGGAGTACTCTGTCCCTCCCGTCTCGAGCTGCATCACAACGGCGTTCTATTTTCCTTGCACACCTGTTCAGCGTTGCATCACTCACACGCACATGCTCATACGCACGCATCACTCACCGTCGCCGTCCCTGAGCTGCTGTTGTGCTGATGCAGAGATTTGGATTTGTGTACACTGGGGTGTGGTTGCTGCCCCCAGGGCTTGGGAAGGGCTGAGTTAAGCTCCGCAGCTTTGAGTGCACAGTTAAGTTATATTTCGAAACATAATTGTGCATTGGTCGTTTATATAGCACTTCTTAAAACAATCACACAATGCACCACCTACTTTCCTGCCTTTGCCTTAATGCCCTGTGGCCTGTTCTCCTCATTGCTCTTAACGTTATCAGTCTTCTGGCGTCGGCTGCTGTTCTTATCATAAGGAGTCGTAATTAAAGCATTTAGACTGATTGCCATCACTGCTTACTGCTTCTTGATAAACCCGTATTAGCCTTTCCTCTTCTGTGTTTCTAATGTCTTTTTAATGAACTTAAAAGGCTTTAGTTACCATGGAGACGTGCCACAGGTGTGTGTGTGTGTGTGTGTGCCAGGTAAGTAGCAGATGGAACAAACCTTTATTCTCACTGTGAGGCTCATATGTTACCTCAGGCCTTTAAAAAAGAGGTCCAAAGAACGATTGGGGGGCGGGTAACTGTATCAGTCATGAATTCAGCTGTCAATCAACTGTACGAAATGAAATGAATGCGTGAGGAATGACTATTGAATATTTGGTTTGCTCTGCCGTGATTTTCTGATTAATATTTCAGGTTGTACCTGTGTTCAGATTTCGCCCTTAACACCTCTACAGATATGCTGCTGGACCTGAGTGACTTATTACAGGTTGGCATTTTATCTTATAAATATTATTTTTCATGTCCATCATCTGGGGGCAGCACGTGACGTAGTGGTTTGCACATCTGCCTCTCAGTGCTTCGAATCCCGAACATGAGTCTCCATGTTCTACAGATTCCTCCCACTGTCCAAAAATTTACCTATTCAAGGTGAATTGGCTGCTTTAAATTGCCCTATATTGTATTTTTGTGTAAGTGTGTGCCCAGCGGTGGATTGGCGTCCTGGCCTGGGTGACTACAGTCTGGAATTGTAGAACTACAAAGTCCATCTTTACTGTAAGTGGAACTGAGAACATGGAGCAAAGAGGGGGCGTGTCCAAACTTTTGATTGATACAAAATTCTTTAATGCCTTCCCACAAGAGGGAAACTCTTATAACTACAAGAAGGGAACCTAGAATTGGATGTAGTTTTGATTCGGTATGATATTTATATGCTTTTACTTCCACAGAACACTGCCCCCCCCCCTGGCTTTTTCAAACCAGTAATTAAATACGACGTGTTTCTCTACCCTGTGGAGATCTTTCTAATATTTGATTAAAGCACCCGCAGTGCATTTAACTGGATTTTTCATGTCTGATTCCGATACCGCACATCCCATAACGCCCCATTTCATTGCGACACATTTGCTCTTGCAAATATTTTTACTCACTCAGCTGTCCTGAAAGGCTGGACCCTTGAACCCTCTTTGGCATTGGCATGTGAGCAGGGTGGGGTACAGTCAGGATGAAATAGGTCCCGATCCCATGTCGAGTGCAGGCACACCCGATTGTAGAAGCACCACACCCTGCTGGGTTTGCCAGGCTAACTAGAGATGTGCTGCCGAGGTCCTGACCTCCATACATTACTGGCTTGCTTAACAGGTTTTTAACATACTGTGTAATTGTAGCTTGCTGCAGGATCAGACGGTGATATTCATAGACTCATGAAGGCTCTCGCCCTGGCAGCAAACAATAGAATTTGTATATCGGCTTGATGACTACTGCAGGCCCAACCTATACAAACAAAAATAATATACAAACCCCATTCTAAAAAAGCTTTTGAGCTAAATTTTTATTTATTTTGAACTTTATTTTAAAGAACGCATTTTTTTCTTGATTTAAATTCAAAGTATACGCAGTTTTAATTCATTTCTCCAACACATTTAAAAAAAATACAAATAAAAAAGGGGGTTTGTTGTTACTTTTTTTTTTATCATCACAGTCCAAAAACATGGATTGTAGGTAAATTGGCTGCACTGAATTGTCTCTATGTGTGAGTGAGTGTGTGGAAGTGTGCCCAGCGGTAGATTGGCGCCCTGTCCTGGGTGTATCTGCCCAGCGCCCGAAACATTCTCCCCTGTATGGGCATGGGGGAATCCCCCCACGACCCTAGTAGAGGATAAAGCAGAAGATAATGGATGGATGGATAAATTGCCCCATATAGTGTGTGTCTCTGTGAGTGAGTGTGCACCCAGGGATAGATTGGCGTCCTGTCCTGTCCTGTGTGTATCATTCTTCCCTGGATGTGCATAAAAAACCCTCCCCCCACGCAACCCTAGTAAAGGATTTAGTAGAAGATAATGTATGGATGGACAAATTGCCCCATATAATGTGTGTAAGTGAATGTGTACCCAGGGATAGATTTGAACCCTGTCCTGTGTGTATCTGCCCAGCGCCCGAAATGTTCTTTCCTGAATGGGCATGAGAACTTCTCCCCCCCCGCACGACCCTAGTA
>JAFMOD010001881.1:0-12504 GCA_019802435.1 Corydoras maculifer | reverse complement strand
GATAACGTCTTAACCATTAGTATATACTGTCCCCCACTGAGCTTTGAGTCCCCCACTGAGCTTTGCTTCTATTCTTTAATGAAAACACAATACCAGGGAGTTCTTCCTTGATACCGTCACGTTCTTTAAGGGTTTAGAACATTGTAATGCTGCTTTGACACAATGTACTAGTGTATATATAAAGGAAAAAAAAAAAAAAAAATAAAAAAAAAAAAATATATATATATATATATATATACATATATATATATATATATATATATATATATACACACATACACACACATACATACACACACTAATTTAGTGTATAATTTAGTGTATAATTCCCCATCCAGGGGAGAACAATCTAGGGGCAATTTAGAGCAGCCAATTCTCCTTTTATACATATTTTTAACTGTGGAAGGAAACCGGAGAACCCGAAGGAAACCCACACAGACACGTGGAAAAAATGGAAACTCAGTTGCTGAGAGGCGAACATGCTAAACCCCCAATCCACTGTGCCGTTTTCATATTATTCCCGTATTTAAATTTATTTAATACATAATTATTAACTGTGCATTAAAACATGCACTTCCCTTAGAGGAGCAAGGAAAATAGATGACTATGACTGTATTCATATATAGTTTTGTTAATAATAAACCTTTAATCTTCTGCAACGTAAACAACATGTAAAAAAAAAATAATAATAAAAATTAAATTTAAATCAGGACAACTTGCGTCACGAAACGTTTATGATCTGCAGTTTAGTAAGCTGCTCACTAATACAGGACATTCCATTTGTCAGTCAGCGTCAAGCTGTTAACAAATTAGTCTCCGATTATGTACAAAAAAAAACAAAAAAAAATGACCCACTAGTGGAAGTGAGCCACCAGAAGTGCAATACATCTATTCGTTTATATATATTTCTATATTTATAGGTCTGCATGCCGCAGCATTAATAATTAAAACAAATATACTTTTCTCAATAAATAAAGCAGAGGAGCATTCTTCTACTCAGGCATTGTGAGAGATGAGTCTGTTTCTGACAGTTCCACGGTTCTCCACTGCTACATTGAAAAGAAGGCAAGAGCATCTTGGAACCCTGTATGTTCGTTAGATCGAAATCCAGAGGACGGAATGCACTCCTAACGCCGTCCTCACACGCCTCATGCATAGAAGACCAGCTCTGGGAGCTGCCCACCCTGCACCCCCGTGCCGTTAGTACTGTCGGACGAACACTGAAATTGGAAGGTCACCTTCCCACACTGCACTTCTGTCATTCCCTCTTGCCCGAAGTAGCTGAGCTCATTCCCGTCCAGCACGGCGCTGACTGTGTAAAAAGCATCCTGCTCCACCTGAACCGGGTGTTCAAACCACACCGAGAAGGTGTTGCTGGAGCCATCCGAAACAAATTTTGTCAAGTTCTGAGCCAGGGTAACTCCTTGGCGCTTCAGTTCAATCTTAACACTGTACTCTGCCTTCCCGCCGCTCGAGCCGTAAAGGCCGAGGCCGGCGATGAAGATCCGCTTGTCCACGGCGAACTGGATGCTGTCGCAGCGCCCACGGTAGCGCCACTGGTTGCTGCGGTAGGCTGACGACTGGAACCTGTGGCAGCGCTGCGGCGCAAGTCCTTTTCTTTGAGTCAACGGAAAGTCCAGCTTGGGCTTATTGGCCGCCGTGTACCACAGGAAAACGTCGTGAGTCTCTTCCAGCGTCAGCACGTCCGACTGCGCCGCTCCGTCCGCAAACTCCTGCAGGGTCATGGTGGGGATGCGCACCAAGTACAGGACCTTGCCCAACACGGCTCTCTTGTTGCGAGCCGTAGGACCCAGTCCTTGCCGCTTACATTCGGCCACGGCCCAGTCCAGGACGGCCTGGAAGACCACGGCTTCCCTCGTGTTCAGCGTCTCCCGCTTCAGGATGATCTCCAAGGTCTGCAGGTCGATTTCACAAAAGCCCTCGGAGCGCAGAGCCAGCTCGGCCTGGGCGTCGATGACCTCCCAGCATCTCTGCGTCAGGTCGGGCTCCTCGAACAGCCGACTCTGAGACAGCAGCACACAAGCGTTCTTGGCCTCCAGGCTGGTCTCTAAAAACGTGACGCAGGCCTTGGCCAGGGCAGGCACTATGTATTTTTTGGCAGCGTACAGAGTGGCCAGCACCGTGTCCGCTTCCAGTTCGATCTCATCGCTGTAGAGATATCTGCAGAGAGTGAAGAAGATGCAATCAGCTGCAGAAAAACATCACTGAAACGTGTTGGGTCTTGGTCTTGTACTTACTTTAAGAGGATTAGAAAAGCAGCAGGCTCCACGTCCGGAATATGAATCTCTGATTTGCCCTCCGCGAGGTCCCCATAAAACATGGCACCAAATACTGAACTCCCAACTGCCAACACATACTGAAAAAAACAGACGACCCCACATAAGATCAACATCCCTAAGACTGGCTGTCTCTAAACTCCATCCATCATCACCATCCACTAAATCCTGTACTTGGAGTCCAGGGGGGGGGGAGGGGTTCCCCATGCCCATTAAGGGAATGCCTTATGCGCTGGGCAGTTACACCCAAAACAGGGCGCCAATCCATCTTTTGGGACTGTGGGAGAAAACTGGAGACCCTGGAGGCAACCCACATAGACACGGGCATAACATGGAAACTCCCCCAGATCGGGACTTGAACCCTGATGCCACCCTTGTCTCTGCACTCAAAAATTGTTAGGTTAGTATATTCACCTTATGCGCTGGAACCTTTTGGGACTCGCCAGGACGGCCCACGATGAAATGCACATCAGCCATCAGTTCGTTGTTGAACATCTGAGCATTCCTGGAAAAAGACACGAGACTGTTGAAGGTGGAAGCGTCGAGGCGCTCGCCGCGACACGGGACGCCGCTTCCACCACAGAGACCGTACCTCTCTCGCAGGGTGGGATGAGTGGCCTGCCAGGTGGCTGTCTCGACGTTGTTGTTGTTGATGTTCTGCTGAGCGGCGGTGGCGGTCGGGGTGGTCGCCGTCGGGGTGACTTGGACGATGGTCTTCTTGCTGGCCGCGGACACGGCCGTGCTGTTGCTGTTGGGAAGGTTGGTGTTGATGCTGACAGGATAAAGCTCTGCAGCCATCTTCTTCTTCAAGGACAGAGCCACCAGATCATAGCATGCTGGCAGCTTGCCGGGCTGCTTCCCACTCTTTCTAGTCCTTTTCAGGGTCTCTGGAAGCAGAAGGAAAAACGTCAACAACTTCATGATCCGGCCATACAGGCAATCCGGAGTGGGCATCAGCGACTAAAATCCACGGGCTGGCGTGTCCGGTGCGTGGGGTAGCTGAAGCGAGACTCGGCTTTGATTCCACCCCACAGTCCCGAGGACGAGGTATCCACAGCACTGATTATTCCGATCCACGCAGCCGGGTTCCACGTTGTTCTTGATGGCACATCGGGGGTATATCCCACTCGGACCCCATCCCGCGTCACGTCGCGTCACAACGCATTAAAGTACACGGACGTCCCCCACTCGTGGACGATGCGTGGACGTGCGGCTCGTCCCCTCCACTCACTCCGATCTCTCAGTAGCGTAAGATGCTCGTTTTGTACGGCGAACGTTCACGCCCAGCCGAGCGTCGGCCAATCAGACGCGTGTGCGTCAGCGCCCCACGGTCGCCGCCCAATAAACGCAAGCCCCGCCCATTTTCGCCATAATTTCCTCGGAGCGCAAACCTTTAACCCTTTGCTGGTTTGTTGACAATCCCCGTTCACGGCGGCGTTCCCACGAACACGTTAATAAATCACAAACACACGCAAAAAAGTATTAAACACACTTAATTCCACGCACCACGCCGGGAAGCGCGCGTAAAACCCCGAAAAAACGGCGTTCGATCGGTTTAATCGGCGCGATCGATGCATTAACATCACTTCAGATATACTTTTTCGCGTCTACGAACTTCTCAACTGAATAATCCGATCCGATCGATGATCGCGATCGGACAGCGTGGCGATCGGACAGCAGTTGGAAGCGCGTGGTGGTGTTTAGTTTTCGCAGCAAGAAGTCCCCACGATCGGGATCGCGGGACTGTCTGGGGGTCTGCGGCGAAGTCCACGACGTCCGATCACTTAATAAACAAGGATCGTGGGACCTCGTGGTCGCATCCCGTAAAGATCGGGAAACGTGGAAAGCTCGGATCGCTTCAATAGAACAGAGAATAAAAGATAAAGTACCGAGTAGAGGCGCACCGCGTTTTCATCTGCACCTAAAGGACGCGACTCTCACCCGGAGCCGAACCAAACGTGTGCGCGTTACAGCTGACCTGCGAAATCAGACTCGATCCTGAAGGAAAGCCGGAGACGCAGTCAGGTCTGATCCGTGGACGCCCGATCGCAGCCAGGAGCCATGTTAAATCCGGAGCTCGCTGTGGGAGAGGGGGGTTGGGCTTCCGTCCTGTTCCCTCATCGCTTTCCCGGCTTTCCAACAGAGGGCCCCGGCGTTACAAAATGCAGCGTTTGGAGCGCTTTATCCACGGGCGCTCGGGTTAAGCGGCTTTAAGTGTCCTGTACATCTACACAATGCGGGGTTGTCGGTCCCTCTGCCCTCACGTCACGTCCTCATCACGTCCACGGTCCTCGCAAACCAAACGCAAGTTCAGGACATTTATTTATAGAGCACTTTTTACAATAGCACATTGTCACAAAACAGCACCAAAGAGCAAGCCGAAGCAACAGTGGCAAGAAAAAACTCCCTGTTGTGTTGTTATTTTAAGGAAGAAACCTTGTGAGGACCAAGATTCAACCTTGTGGGACTCATCCACCTTGAGTGGCCAGGCAGCATCAACTGCAGGACACTAATGTACAGATTGTGTGGAGATCAGGTGACCTGTAATTAACAATTGGAAACTTGTATATTAATATAAGTTTATTGAGGGTGTCCTGCAGCACCACAAGTCCAATAAGAATCCTGGTTGCATTCAGTAATTAAACACATGTGTTTGTTTGCACCAGATTCGCATTGTGAGTCTGAACATCTCAAATTTGATCAAGTTTGGAGCGCTTTATCCACAGTCGTTTGGGGTTAAGCGGCTTTAAGTGTCCTGTACATCTACACAATGCGGGGTTGTCGGTCCCTCTGCCTTCACGTCACATCCTCATCACGTCCACGGTCCTCGCAAACCAAACGCAAGTTCAGGACATTTATTTATAGAGCACTTTTTACAATAGCACATTGTCACAAAACAGCACCAAAGAGCAAGCCGAAGCAACAGTGGCAAGAAAAAACTCCCTGTTGTGTTGTTATTTTAAGGAAACAACCTTGTGAGGACCAAGATTCAACCTTGTGGGACTCATCCACCTTGAGTGGCCAGGCAGCATCAACTGCAGGACACTAATGTACAGATTGTGTGGAGATCAGGTGACCTGTAATTAACAATTGGAAACTTGTATATTAATATAAGTTTATTGAGGGCGTCCTGCAGCACCACAAGTCCAATAAGAATCCTGGTTGCATTCAGTAATTGAACACATGTGTTTGTTTGTTTGTGTGCACTGGATTCACGTTGTGAGTCTGAACATCACACCTTCTGAACGTGACAGAAAAGTATCCATCAAGTTCATTCCCAAGAACATAAATAGCTTTCATTAAAGAAAGAAATTCGTGAAAAGACTTTCCTTCCAGTGTACACTGTGTTGCACTATATGATTATTAATATCAGGAGATTGTCTTTATCATCAGTATATCTCAGTGGGAGGTGCATCATTAGGGTATTACAGTGAATACTCTTCCAAACCTTACAGCAGATATTGTGTTAACATTAGGAAATTTCAGCAAATACTTAAGCTTCATCTATTACAGTAAATATTGTCCGAACCATCAGTATATGAAGTGTACATTTGCACTGATACGTGATTATAAAATCCGCTACATCTGCTGATGAGTGTCTTTATGGTCATATTATGTGTTTTAATATAAATGGGGGGGGGGGGGGCACGGTGGCTTAGTGGTTAGCACGTTCGCCTCTCAGCGCTAGGGATTCCCGGTTCGAATCCCCATCTGGGTGGAGTTTTCATGTTCTCCCCGTGTCTGCGTGGCTTTGTGCCCAGCGATGGACTGGCGCCCTGTCCTGGGTGTATCTGCCCAGCGACCGAGACGCTCTCCCCTGGACAGGAGAGAAATACTGTTTAAAAGTGTATTAGAGTTGATCTATCCAACAGTATATATATATATATATATATATATATATATATATATATATATATATATATATATATATATATATATATATGTATATATGTGTGTGTGTGTGTGTATAAAACACCCAGCATATAGCATTATCCATTCTGCCTGTTTTGGCTCTACAGTTGTAATAGCAATGTCTTAATGGATGACATCTTTGTGTGCTCTCAACATTTCCCATCAGATTTGATCAAAAAGGGAATAAATCATTGTCATTTAACCTCAAAGACCAGGCTGCCTACAGGCATTTATCATTTTACATGATATCATCTATCAGAGAGAACGTCCAAGCCAGATTAATTACGAACAGCAATCTCAGATTTATTTTTAATTTCATATAACACCTAATTGTGAAATACTAGTCATATATATATATATATATATATATATATATATATATATATATATAGGCACGGTGGCTTAGTGGTTAGCATGTTCTCCTCTCAGCGCTAGGGATTCCTGGTTCGAATACCCATCTGGGTGGAGTTTCCATGTTCTCCCCGTGTCCACGTGGGTTTCCTCCGGGTTCTCCGGTTTCCTCCCACAGTCCAAAAACATGGATCAAGTCAATTGGGTTCGCCAAATTGCCCCATATAGAGCATGTCTGTGTGAGTGAGTGTGTGCCCAGCAATAGATTGGCGCCCTGTCCTGGGTGTATCTGCCCAGCGCCCGAGACGTTCCCCCCCCCCCCCCCCCCCCCCCCCCCCCCCCCCCCCCCCCCCCCCCCCCCCCCCCCCCCCCCCCCCCCCCCCCCCCCCCCCCCCCCCCCCCCCCCCCCCGAGATAATGAATGAATGAATATATATATATATTTTGAATATATATATATATTTTGAATATATGAATATATATAGATAGATAGATAGATAGATAGATAGATAGATAGATAGATAGATAACACTGTACAACTGTTGTAGTGAGGGGGTTTTTGTGCTGTAGCTTTATTTAAATACCTCAGTGACGCTGGGATAGGAATAATGCACCAACCAAATAATACCAACTCTGTGGTGCTACTATTGGGGTTCTGACCATTGGAACACAATTTCCCAATTATGTAAAACTGATAACATGGACATATCAGTGGAGCATAAGAGGGGGTGTGTCCAAACTTTTGACTGTAGGTGACGTCCAGGCCCAGTGAAGAATTAAAAAAGGGGATTGGAAAATAAATTAATTGATATTTGAAGTTAGTTATATTATATCCTATTCTTCCTGAGTTTTTCTTCTGAACGTAATGCTTTCCAACTTCAAATCCCAGCAGTCCTTCTGCCCAAGAAGTCTCACCATAACTCATGTGACTCATGAATATTGGTCCTTCTGTGACTTTTGTGACTGTACAGCTGAAACTTTTCATCCACATGGCACGGCTCCTGTTTCATCTTTGCACATTCATCTTACTTGTTAATCAGCCTCCGACAGTCGAACTCGCACATGCACGAGCCAGACGATCCCAAAAGCCCCGGCATAGCAGAGGCTTCCAGACTTTATTCCAAGTTCTCGTTTTTTTATCATCAATATAGCACGGCGCAAATAATCCCGAAATCCGTGTAATACAGATGGTTACAGTGAGATCAGCCCTTCGGTGTTGTGCTTCAGTTTATTAATATGATAATATAGTCTTAAATTGCCTGAGTAGACTTGTGACTTACCCGGTCCATAGGGATTTGTGTTTGGCTGATTCTCCCCTCGAGCGCAGGTGGGAGTTCATGCATTTTTCCTGAGACAGGATCGTGCCTGCCTGGATCCGAGAGCTGAACTCATTTCGATGTTATTAGGGCATCTGTGTACTTTACTGGGACAGCCGAATGAGTTTACCCAAGGACTTTGAAGTAGGTGGACATGAGGGATGTTTGCACCAAGGCGAGCCTCTTTAAGCCTTTTTTTTTAATAGGATCATTCCCAGTTACAATCTTCTATGAAAGATTTAAAAGAAATCTATCTTCCAGCCTCTAGCTTGTGCTGGTTGTTATGATAGCGCCACCGGCTGCAGATTATCTGTTACCATGCGCACGGTGTTAACCACCTTGTGTATTTATTTCTTCAGTCAGTGAATGAGGACTGATGTGGGTCCAACAATGGATGTTTAGCCAGATGTTATTTGTCTAGTTGACCATTTCGCTTTGAATAGATACTGTGCTGAAACACTATAGTAGGGTGGCACGGTGGTTTAGTGGTGTAGCATGTTCTCCACTCAGCGCTAGGGATTCCCATTTGGAATCCCAATCTGGGTGGAGTTTCCATGTTCTCCCCGTGTCCGCATGGGTTTCCTCCGGGTTCTCTGGTTTCCTCCCACAGTCCAAAAACATGGATCAAGTCAATTGAATTCTCTAAATTGTCCCATATAGAGTGTGTCTGTGTGAGTCAGTGTGTGCCCAGCGATAGATTGGCACCCTGTTCTGGGTGTATCTGCCCAGCGCCCGAAACGTTCTCCCCTGGATGGGCATGGGGAACCCCCCCCCCCCCCCTCAGGAGATAATGAATGGATGGAAACACTATAGTTTACGTATACATATGGGCAAAAGTGTGTGTGTGTGTTTGTGTTTGAGTTTCTTATACAATTCTACCATCCTATTGCTTTGATTACCATGACATTTGGCATACTGCTACATATCTCAGTGGTAAGGGTGTTGGGCATTAATCTGGTTGGGAGTTCAAACCCCACGTGCACTGTTAGTTGTTAATGTTGGCCCTTGTACAAGGCCCTTTACCCTCATTGGCTGCTGTATCATGACTGACACCGTGCTCTAATCCCAGATTTTGTGATAACGTATTGCATTTCTAAAGCTTAATGATGCTAGTTAAATAATCTGCTTATAAAAAAATTAACACAACTGAGATATTAATTTCCAAGTACTTCAAACCTCCCTGCAACGTTCCACAAGTGAAGCACCTCCACACACGCTGCTATTTCTGCATCACGTGCACTCCTGAAAATAAACTTCTGCCCAGATATCTATTCTGTGGTGCCCTCTTGTAGTTAATGTAAGGGTATATGTGGCCTGACAGCAGTATAGAGCACCAGTCTGTAATTGTATTTCAACAAAATGCTCTTAAGTCGGTGTGTAACTGCTGACTAAATAAACCTATGCTTGCAGATATTTAAAGGCTTGGTAATTATTTTGGATAAATGCACTTACTTGTTCTTTATGGTTCCGTTTCGGAATGCAATGCCTTGGGAATTCCCAAGCTTTGCGATCCTAATGATGTGTTCTTTGCTCATAGATCCATGTCTGTATATTCCACGCTTTGCCCACATGTTGGAGTTTGGAGAAAAGACCCATGAGGTTTCGATGACTGCCCTGCGATTGCTGCAGAGGATGAAGAGGGACTGGATGCACACTGGACGTAGGCCGTCTGGACTCTGTGGTGCAGGTACTGACCCAGTTCTAACCCAGTTTAATGACCCCTGTTCGTATCGGGTCAATTGGTTCAGTCCTGGTTTTGCTTTATAGATTTATATTATTATTGTAATTAACAATAACAGTCCACTGCATAATGATGTGAATAGTAAAGCTTAGCATAGCATTAACTTGTAATTAGTATTTTTATTGTTCTGTTGCTGTTTTTACAATTATTTTCTCTTCTTGATCTTAGAAATTATATTATTATTGTCGTTGTTTATGTTTTATATTTTAATTAATGCTATATTGTTTTAAATGTTGTGAATCTGTATCTTGTATGGTCCTGAAAACCACAATATAAATATAATAATAATATATATTATTATTATCTATTAGATGCTAGGGAATGACTGTATGTACTGTACTTGCTTTATTGATGTCAACATTTTGGAGAAGGTCTTTTCAAAAGAGTCAAAAGATAGGACACACCTCCTTTTTGCTGCAGATGGACTTTGTAGTTCTACAATTCCAGACTGTAGTCCAACTGTGTTCTGCAGTACATACTGTGTTTACTCCATTCTAATGGTCAAAACCCCAATAGTAGCACCACAGAGCTTGGATTATTGGGTCGGTGCACTATTGTATCCTATCCCTGCAGTGTCACTGAGGTGTTTAAATGAAACTACAGGAGCACTGCTGCACTAAACCCCCCTCACCAAATCAGTGTCACTGCAGAACTGACAATAAACAATCCACCACCCAAATGATATCTCTTCTGTGATGCTCCTGACCAACAGAGAACAGAGAACCAACAAAGAACACAGATGGACTACAGTCTGTAATTATAAAACTACAAACTCCACCTATATGGAGGAAGGGGGCGTGTCCAAACGTTTGACTGGTATTGTACTTTATAAACAAAAGTACTGGGACACGTCCACATATTAAACCCACACAAAGAGCAGGTATTGCAAACCCTGAGTGTTCTAATACATTCATTCAATGAAATGTTGCAGCAATCATCTCTAAGGCAGTGTGTCCTGTGCTTGATAAGGAAACTAGAGCAGAGATGTTCTGTTGCATAACAGACCTAAACTAGGAACACACCGCACAGTCTGTTCTGATGCACAGTCCTCGATGCAATCCATCTAACATTTAAGCCCTAATTCCATGGTATTAGCACGATGCCCTCATTGAAACAGGAAACAAAAACACTCTGATGTCGCCGATGCTATTGCTGTTTCGTCTCTCACCTTCTCCGTTAAGTAGCAGCCACGGTGATGTGATGAAGTGATTATGTCGAATTTAAATGCACTGATGAGATTAATTAATTTGTCTTAAAACCCGGTTCAGCTCAGTTAACCTGGGGGCTGAGCCCAGTTTCACAGAGCATTAAAGCATGTTCTGAGCTCAGGCTGTGTGTGTTGGTGTGATGGGGGCTTTATTACAGTGGAGGCAGAGCAGAAAAAGCTGCCCTTCTGCCCCAGGAAGACATGTGGAGGCTTGCTTTTGCCTTCCTGACGACTGTTTAATGCCGTGGTAAACTGCTGGCTCATCTGTATTTATTCTCTGTTTTTAATCTTTCAGCTCTGCTGGTGGCGGCTCGCATGCACGAGTTTCGGCGTACCGTGAAGGAGGTCATTCGCGTGGTGAAGGTGTGTGAGGCCACTCTCAGGAAAAGGTGGGTACTCCGTCCTCGCAGATCTGGTGGGAATGATTTGATGTGTTTACTCCCGAGTCCTGATCTTGGTTCTCACATGCAGATTGGTTTCTTTTTGGATACAGACGACATATAAACTGCAGGATCAATGAAAACACACAGAAGTCGCGCTCTGATTTCAGCTTGGACGTCACGTTTTCAATCCTCACCTCTTATGTTTGCTCTCCTGCAGACTGACGGAATTCGAGGACACACCCACCAGCCAGCTGACGATTGATGAGTTCATGCGAGTGGACCTGGAGGAGGAGTGTGACCCCCCTTCGTTTGTCGCTGGTCAAAAGAAGTTAAAATTGAAGCAGGTTTGTGCTGTTCCATATCAAGACAAAAGAATGGACACCCCCGCAGAACAGACACGTATCGTTGCTTTTCTAAGCATTAGTATGTTGACGTCATCAAGAGGAAGCGTAGATAAAGCACACAGCTTTACTCAACAAAAATTGAACATTAAAATTTTTTTTAATGAAAAATAAAACCTAAATTAATTTCAGGCCATTTTTTGTGTTTCATCATCTGCCACTTTATTCTCTACTAGGGTCGTGGTGGGGGGTTCCCCATGCTCTTCCAGAGGAGAATCTATCGCTGGACACCCACTCACTCACACAAACACACTCTATATGGGGCAATTTGGAGAATTTAATTGAGCTTGAAGGCAGCACGGTGGCTTAGTGGTTGGCATGTTCTCCTCTCAGCACTAGGGATTCCCGGTTCGAATCCCCATCTGGGTGGAGTTTCCATGTTCTCCCCATGTCCGTGTGAGTTTCCTCCGGGTTCTCTGGTTTCCTCCCACAGTCCAAAAACATGGATCAAGTCAATTGAATTCTCCAAATTGCCCCATATAGAGTGTGTGTGTGAGTAACTGTGTGCCCAGCGATGGATTAGCGGCGTCCTGGGCAGATTCACCCAGCGCCCGAAACGTTCTCCCCTGGATGGGCATGGGGAACCCCACCGCGACCCTAATAGAGGATAAAGCGGAAGATAATGAATGAATGAATGAACAATTGACCTTGATTAATGTTTTTTTTTGGACTGTGGGAGGAAACCTGAGAACCCGGAGGAAACCCACGCAGACACAAGGATATGGAAACTCCACCCAGATTGGGATTCGGACCAGGAATCCCTAGTGCTGAGAGGAGAACATGCCAACCTCTAAGTGACTGTGCCGCCCTTAATGTGTTTCAGTAGTTTCAATTCAGTAAATAAATCCAGTACCATTCAGTTTGGACACACCTCCTTCTTGTTCCACTTATTGTCTA
>JAFMOD010001880.1:5898-23934 GCA_019802435.1 Corydoras maculifer | reverse complement strand
TGTGTGTGTGTGTGTGTGTGTGTGTGTGTGTGTGTTTAAATCATTTCTTGTTCAGGAACAGAGTTATGAAGATCAGCGACGCACAAAAACAAAAGGTAATAAATATTTAAATTCTGTTTAAAGAACAAGGTGAAGCAGGTTTGTGTTTAGATTCTGATGACGTATGTGGACAACTGACCATCACATACACACGAACACACTTACTCACACACACACACACACACACACTTACACAAACACTCACACACACAACAGACAAAACAGTCCTCCCAACATGAAGATGAGGAGGACGAAGGAGAACGAAGTTCTTCCCTGCAGTTTACTTTCATGCAGCTTACTCACTGCTGTTGCATTAGAAGGAGAACATACCAATTTAATTTATTTATTATCTTCCTCTTAATTCTCTACTAGGGTTGCTAGGTGTTGTGGAGGTAGGTGTTCTCCATGCCCATCCAAGGGAGAACGTTTCGGGCGCTGAGCAGATACACCCAGGACAGGGGGGCAATCTATCACTGGACACGCACTCACACACACACACACACACTATATGGGGCAATTTGGAGAATTCAATTGACTTGATCTATGTTTTTGGACTGTGGGAGGAAACCGGAGAACCCGGAGGAAACCCACACAGACACGGGGAGAACATGGAAAGTCCACCCAGATGGGGATTCGAACCGGGAATCCCTAGCGCTGAGAGGAGAACATGCTAAACCACCAAGCCACCGTGCTTCTGCGTAAATCCCTTCTGATTCTGTTTCAAGGAGTTTTTCGAAAAGAAACGACTGCAGAAACGAAAGAACCTCCTGAAGCCGCCGCCGCCGCCGTCTCCTAAAGAGGGCGCAGCGGCCAACATGGACCTGCTCACCATGTTCATCGTCAACCAGATAGCGCTGAAGAAGGGGAGCACAGGTAAGCACAGGGTTCACATCAACATCTCCACATCTTCATTCAGATCATCCCCTCGTTCAGATCATCGCGTTATGAACCTTTACTCTTTCATTTGAAGGTAAACCACAAGTAACTCACCTGCCGGATTTAAAACGGCCGCAGAAGCTGATGGAACTTCCAATGAGTCCATGTTCTCCATCACGCCTGAATCTGGAGCCCAGTGAGGACCAGTGCAGGTGATCCAACCACATCCATGCGTCCCGAGCTGCCGAGCTGCCAGCGCAGCGTTTTGATGACCTCTGGTGGTCAACATAGGAACTGCAACTATCTGCAGTGCCACGCTTTAATGTGGACGTGATTTTGGAAATGGCCTTTTGTTTCGCAGTGACCACATGTCTGGCTTAAAGAGGAGGAGAACCAGCCTGATGGAGGAGTTCAGGGTCGGAATGGTGAGTGCAAAACGTGGCGTGTTTAATTCTTATGTTCTGCTCAGATCAGGGCGGCACGGTGGCTTAGTGGTCAGCACGTTCTCCTCTCAGCACTAAGGATTCCCGGTTCGAATCCCCATCTGGGTGAAGTTTCCATGTTCTCCCCGTGTCTGCGTGGGTTTCCTCCGGGTTCTCCGGTTTCCTCCCACTGTCCAAAAACATGGATCAAGTCAATTGAAATCTCAAAAAATGGACCCATAATAGAGTGTGTTTGTGTGAGTGAGTGTGTGCCCAGCGATGGATTGGCACCCTGTCCTGGGTCTATCTGCCCAGCGCCCGAAACGTTCTCCCCTGGATGGGCATGGGGAACCCCACCGCGACCCTAATAGAGGATAAAAGCGGAAGATAATGAATGTATGCTCAGATCAGATGTTCCGGACAGTTGATTAGATTTGATTTACCACGGGGGGGTTATGTCTGTGGCTGGGGGTACCAGTGTGACTCTGTGTTTGCTTTAAAGCTGTCCCCTTTGCTCGAGACCAACATGTCTGACAGCGGCGCCTCCGACTGCCAGCAGCAGCAGCTCGGTTCTGGATTGTTCTCCTTGGTTCCATCAGCCCCTTCAGACACCTTTGACCTGCAGTCCAGACCCCTGGCACACCCCTGTTCCCCAGCAGCACTGCAGCCTCACTGTGGAAACACCTCTCAGGTGAGCGCTCATTCCTAATATCTGTAACACTCATTTTCCGCCAGCAGGGGGAGTATTGTGGAACATGTTCACAACCACCAAAGTCCTCTATTAGGGTTGTGGGGGGGGGGGTCTCCATGTCCATCCAGTGGAGATTGTTTTGGGCACTGGGCAGACACACCCAGGACAGGGGGGCTATCTATCACTGGGCACACACTCACTCGCTCACACACATACTGACTATATGGGGCAATTTATGGCAACCAATTGACCTTGAGACCCATGTTTTTGGACTGTGGGAGGAAGCTGGAGAACCCAGAGGAAACCCACGCGGACACGGGGAGAACATGGAAACTCCACCCGGATAGGGATTCGAACCTGGATCCCCAGGGACGAGAGGAGAACATGCCACCCATGTTACTTTATTTGATATTTATGTGTTTCGTCAGATTAATTTCATCCCCATGCCCGTCCAGAGGAGAATGTTTCGGGCGCTGGGCAGATACCCACGCGGACAGGGGGAGAACTAGTGCTGAGAGGAGAACATGCCAAACACAAAGCCACTGTGCCACCAGATTAATTTATTCATCCATCCATTATCTTCCGCTTTATCTTATATTAGGGTCGGGGGGGGGGGAGGGGTTTACCCATGCCCATCCAGGGGAGAACGTTTCAGGTGCTGGGCAGATACACCCAGGACAGGGGGGCAATTCATCACTGGGCACACACTCACACAGACACACTCTATATGGGGCAATTTGGAGAACTCAATTGACTTGATCCATGTTTTTGGACTGTGGAAGGAAACCGGAGAACCCGGAGAAAACCCACACGGACACGGGGAGAACATGGAAACTCCACCCAGATGGAGATTCGAACCGGGAATCCCTAGTGCTGAGAGGAGAACATGCTAAACCACTAAGCCACCGTGGCAGATTAATTGATTCCAGTTGAATTATATGAACCTCAGAAGCGGTGTTCCTCGTGATGGAGGTGTGTGTTTGTGTTACGCAGACGCTGTGTGAATACCAACCCTGGAACAGTGTGTTATCACTGAGCGTTCCAACTGAGCCATCTGAGCTACAGGAGTATGTATTAATACACACACACACACACACACACACACACACACACCCTCCCATAACACTGCCATGTTAGTTATGGTTTATATTCTGGTTCGAGGGATTGGTTGATCCTGTGTTTCTGGGTTTCCTCTTCCTGTTGTTGTGTGTCTGTAGTGGAGACCGCGGTGAGACCTCCGTTCACATGGCTGAGTTTCCACCAATCCCTGTACAGCAGATGGAGGAGGAGGAGGCACGGTTTCTGACGTTCAGTGATGGGGGATATGAAGGTGGAGGTACGAGCGACGGCAGCACAATTCACTATAAAACTTATTAGTAAGACCCAGAATCCATCCATCATCCATTATCTTCTGCTTTATCCTATATCAGGGTCACGGGTGGGGGAAGATACACCCAGGACAGGGGGCAATCTATTACTTGACACACTCACTCACACAGACATGCACACACTCTAAATGGGGCAATTTGGAGAACTCAATTGACTTGATCAATGTTTTTGGACTGTGGGAGGAAACCAGAGAACCCGGAGGAAACCCACGTGGACACAGGGAGAACATGGAAACTCCACCCAGATTGGGATTCGAACCGGGAATCCCTAGCGCTGAAAGGAGAACATGCTAAAGCTCTAAGCCACTGTGCCACCCAGGTTACTGTGATCACAACAGATACTTAAAACATTCATTCATTATCTTCAGCTTTATCCTCTATGCCCATCCAGGGGAGAACGTTCCGGGCGCTGGGCGGATAGACCCAGGAAAGGGGGGCAATCTATCACTGAACACACTTACTCACACAAACACACACACACACTCTATATGGGGCAATTTGGAGAACTCAATTGACTTGATCCATGTTTTTGGACTGTGGGAGGAAACCGGAGAACCCGGAGGAAACCCACGTGGACACGGGGAGAACATGGAAACCCAGATGGGGATATGAACCGGGAATCTGTAGCGCTGAGAGGAGAACATGCTAAACCACTAAGCCACCGTGCCGCCCAGGTTACTGTGATCACAACAGATAATTAAAACAACTTAAATAAAAATACCTGCGCACACCTTTAACACCTGTTATAATGACATGGGGCAGCACGGTGACGTGATCTGTGTGAGTGAGTGTGTGCCCAGTGATAGATTGCCCCTCTGTCCTGGGTGTATCTGCCCAGCGCCCGAGACGTTCTCCCCTGGATGGGCATGAGAAACCCCCCTGCGACCCTAATAGAGGATAAAGCGGAAGATAATGAATGAATGAATGGATGGATAGTGTTCCACTACACGGCATGGTGACTTAGTGGTTTAGCATGTTCTCCTCTCAGTACTGGGGATCCAGACTCGAATCCCCAATCTGGGTGGAGTCTCCATGTTCTCCCCGTGTCCACGTGGGTTTCCTCCAGGTTCTCCGGTTTCCTCCCACAGTCCAAAAACATGGATTTAAGGTCAATTCACAGCTCTAAATTGCCCCATATAGCGTGTGTGTGTGTGAGAAAGTGTGTGCTCAGCAATAGATTGATAAAATAGTTAGAATAGAATATGCCCAGCGCCTGAAACGTTCTCCCCGGGGCATGGGGTACTCCCATGTGACCCCAGTATTTGGTTATTTTTTTACTATTTGGTCATTTAGCAGAGGCTTTTATCCAAAGCGACCTCCAAGCTGAGCACAGGGTTCATCACAGCGCCCCCTGCAGCAATGAGGGTTAAGGGCCTCGCTCAAGGACCCACACTGGTAACTTCAGTGGACCTGGGATTTGAACCCACAACCTTCAGATTGATAACCCAACGCCCCGACCACTGCCCCCTACTGCGCCCGTAGAGGATGAAGTGGAAGATAATGAATGAATGATGAAATCACATGTTCTTCTTTCATATGAACTGCAGATCTGTTTAATAAGAGAACAATGAAGATGGAGTTCCCGCAGACGTTCCCCTGTCCTCCCGGATCTCGGTCAGTGACCCGTGTCGGTACTGTCAGTATTCCCTCAGTGGGTTTGGCTCCCTGCGTTTGCTTAATTAAGACATTTTAATCTGATTTCAGTGAATTCTACAATAGAGATGCTGCTGAGCTCCTCCCACAGGTAAAACTCTCCCATCACCCAGCTTACTGCTGATTATAAAACGGGTAGTTCTGCTCCATGAATCCGATTGGCTGAGCCGTTTGTTCAACAGTGACATCATTGACAGTAACACACACCTCTTTACCTGCTTTACATTCGTATCAATGCATGATATTCATTCATTCATTATCTCCCGCGTATCCTCTATTAGGGTTGCGGTGGGGTTCCCCATGCCCATCCAGGGGAGAACGTCTCGGGCGCTGGGCAGATAGACCCAGAACAGGACGCCAATCCATCACTGGGCACACACTCACTCACACACACACACTCTATATGGGGCAATTTTGAGAATTTAATTAACTTGATCCATGTTTTTGGACTGTGGGAGGAAACCGGAGAACCCGGAGGAAACCCACGCAGACACGGGGAGAACATGGAAACTCCACCCAGATGGGGATTCGAACCGGGAATCACTAGCGCTGAGAGGAGAACATGCTAAACCACTAAGCCACCGTGCCGCCTGCATGATATTCAATACATTATTTTAAATCAGAAAATACGGATTATTATAAACAGCGGGCGGCACGGTGGCTTAGTGGTTTAGCATGTTCTCCTCTCAGCACTAGGGATTCCCGGTTCAAATCCCCATCTGGGTGGAGTTTCCATGTTGTCCGCGTGGGTTTCCTCCGGGTTCTCCGAAAACATGGATCAAGTCAAATGAATTTTCAAAAAATTGCCCCATATAGAGTGTGTGTCTGTGTGAGTGAGTGTGTGCCCAGCGATGGATTGGCGCACGGTGACGTGATTTGTGTGAGTGAGTGTGTGTCCAGTGATATATTGCCCCCCTGTCCTGGGTGTATCTGCCCAGCGCCTGAGATGTTCTCCCCTGAATGGGCATGGGGAACCCCACCGCGACCCTAATAGAGGATAAAGCGGGAGATAATGAATGAATATAAACAGCGAGGGGCGGCACGGTGGCCTAGTGGTTTAGCATGTTCTCCTCTCAGCGCTAGGGATTCCCGGTTCGAATCTGGGTGGAGTTTTCATGTTCTCCCGTGTCCGCGTGGGTTTCCTCCGGGTTCTCCGGTTTCCTCCCACAGTCCAAAAACATGGATCACGGTCAATTGAGTTCTCCAAATTGCCCCATATAGAGTGTGTCTGTGTGAGGGTGTGTCCAGTGATAGATTGCCCCCCTGTCCTGGGTGTATCTGCCGAGCGCCCGAAACGTTTCCACCACCACCCCCCCCCCCCCGCGACCCTAAAAGAGGATAAAGCGGAAGATGATGGATGGAATATAAACAGCGAGGTGATTCCCGATCAGCACTAAACCTGTTACTGCTGTCATTTATAAACCGTGTTCTCTAATTTGGCCAATAGATGGCAGTATTTCATTGCTAGCAAACCTTGAATCCTCAGATTATTATACAGATTATTACCGAGTTTGTTTTTAACAAATAAGTTTTAATAAACATTGTTTTAAATTTAATAATGAATTAAACCTTGTTCTTTTTTATTATAGTGAGTTTGTGTTTTATTAAAGCAATCAGAGACTCAAGGTTGTGTATTCATTTATTCATTCCTTATCTCCCGCTTCATCCTCTATTAGGGTCGTGGTGGGGTTCCCCATGCCCATCCAGGGGAGAACGTCTCAGGCGCTGGGCAGATACACCCAGGACAGGGCGCCAATCCATCGCTGGGCACACACTCACTCACACACACACTCTATATGGGGCAATTTGGAGAATTCAATTAACTTGATCCATGTTTTTGGACTGTGGGAGGAAAACGGAGAACCCGGAGGAAACCCACGCAGACACGGGGAGAACATGGAAACTCCACCCAGATAGTGATTCGAACCGGGAATCCCTAGATCTGAGAGGAGAACATGCTAAACCACTAAGCCACCGTGCCGCCCCTTGATCTATAATAATAATAATAATAATACAGGGCGGCACGGTGGCTAAGTGGTTTAGCATGTTCTCCTTTCAGCACTAGGGATTCCCGGTTTGAATCCCCATCTGGGTGGAGTTTCCATGTTCTCCCCGTGTCCGTGTGGGCGGATCCCAAGGGAGAACGTTTCGGGCGCTGGGCAGATACACCCAGGACAGGACAGGACGCCAATCTATCACTGGACACACACTCTATATGGGGCAATTTGGGGAACTCCATTGCCCTTGATCCCTGTTTTTGGACAGTGGGAGGAAACCGGAGAACCCGGAGGAAACCCACGGGAAGAAGATGGAAACTCCACCTAGATGGGGATTCGAACCAGGAATCCCTAGCACTGAGAGGAGAACATGCTAAACCACTAAGCCACCGTGGTTCTAAGTTCATGTGTATGTGTTTTTAGGATGAACAGCCCACGGTTGGTGGTTCCATCCTGAGCATGTGGCGCCAGCCGGAAGCTCCGAGTCGGCGTTCCATTGCGACCGCCTGTCCCCCTGACGTCCTGCAGAACCCGAGGTGGAGAAGTCGTGACGCGTGCAGCGTTCCCGCTCGCTCCGCAGGAATTCAGAAGAGGCTTCCGCTTACGACGCGAGAGCAGGCGACGCAGACGACCCCGTCTCTTCAGGACGCCTCGGTGCAGTGTCACCTTCTGAAAGAGCCCAGAGCTGACGGAACACGCACGTCCTCGGCCAGCGGGGGGCAGACCAGCGACGGCGTCCAAGGGCTCCGGAACGCCGCCCGCCTGTCTTTGCTGGAACAGTGCAGAGTGAAGTGGAACGCTCCGCGGGGAACCGACACAATCAGAGGACGGGAAACAGCACGCGGCGCCGAGATTCAGGCACGCCCGCGGCGGCGCTGCCACGCCCCCGCCCCAGGTACTAATCTGCCCCTGATTGCACTGCCGCCGCTCAGCGGAACCCTTTAAATCAGAGAAACGCGTTCAGATCGTTCATCATCCGATCATCCGGTTCAGCACATCCACCACCAACAACATCCAATCACATTCACGAACCTTAATCAGATGTGGGATTTTAGGTGGCTTAGTGCTTTAGCACGTTCTCCTCTCAGCACAAAGGATTCCCGGTTTGAATCCCAATCTGGCTGGAGTTTCCATGTCCTCCCCGTGTCTACGTGGGTTTCCTCCGGGTTCTCCGGTTTCCTCCCACAGTCCAAAAACATGAATCAAGATCAATTGAGTTCTCCAAATTGCCCCATGTAGAGTGTGTGTGTGTGAGTGAGTGAGTGTGTGCCCCCAGTAATAGTTTGCCCCCCTGTCCTGGGTGTATCTGCCCAGCACCCGAGACGTTCTCCCCTGGATGGGCATGGGAAACCCCCCCCTCCCTAATAGAGGATAAAGCGGAAGATAATGGATGGATGGTATATCAGGGTTCCACTTGAGGAACCCTGATGTGAAGAGTTTAGTTATTATATTTATCCTCTATTAGGGTCATACACACTCTATATGGGGCAATTTGGAGAACTCAACTGACCTTGATCCATGTTTTTGGACTGTGGGAGGAAACCGGAGAACCCGGAGGAAACCCACGCAGACACGGGGAGAACGGGGAGAATCTCCACCCAGATGGGGATTCGAACCTGAATCTCCAGTGCTGAGAGGAGAACATGCTAAACACTACCCCACCGTGCCCTCCTAGAGCTCTCTTAATTAATATGTAATGATCTGAAGCGGGCGGCGCGGTGGCTTAGTGGTTTAGCACGTTCGCCTCTCAGCACTAGGGATTCCCGGTTCGAATCCCCATCTGGGTGGAGTTTCCATGTTCTCCCCGTGTCTGCGTGGGTTTCCTCCGGGTTCTCCGGTTTCCTCTCACAGTCCAAAAACATGGATCAAGTTAATTGAATTCTCAAAATTGCCCCATATAGAGTGTGTGTGTGTGAGTGAGTGTGTGCCCAGTGATGGATTGGCGCCCTGTCCTGGGTCTATCTGCCCAGCGCCCGAGACGTTCTTCCCTGGATGGGCATGGGGAACCCCACCGCGACCCTAATAGAGGATAAATCGGGAGATAATGAATGAATGATCTGAAGCTGCTGTTCGTTGGGATTTTTATTATTAATTAAGGATTTAAATGTAATTTACAGCTTATCTTTTTTCATGTTTAATTACTGATTAAAAGACGTGTCTCCATACATTTGTCCATTTCATATGTTAAAATTAAAACAACAGAATATTTCAATGTTAGTAAAAGTGCTTTAGAGGCACGTCTGTTTTTTTAAAAAGACATTGTCCACTAGGGGTGCTGTTGCGTTATTCTTCACGCCGGCGCATGGCCTCGTTCCCCAAGCCCATCCAGGGGAGAACGTTTCGGGCGCTGGGCAGATACAACCAGGACAGGGGGGCAATCTATCACTGCACACACACTCACTCACACACACACTTTATATGGGGCAATTTGGAGAACTCAATTGACCTTGATCCATGATTTTGGACTGTGGGAGGAACCCGGAGGAAACCCACGTGGACACGGGGAGAACATGCAACATGCAGAACATGCATCCAGATTGCGATTCGAACCGGGAACCCCTAGTGCTGAGAGGAGAACATGCCAAACACTAAGTCACCGTGCCGCCCCGCTCCGTTTATTGTTTGTTACATCATTAATTAAAGGTGTTTTTGATATAAAAGGACACTTTTAATCGACGGCGGTGTGGATTTAGTTGTGAACGGAGCAGGACGTGATGGTCCCGTAGTTTGGACGGAGACAGGCGTCCCGCACGCCGTTGGTCAGACGTTCCGAGGCTGATGGAGACGTGATGATGTTCTATCATGAAGCCTTGCTGTAAACCTGTCTCTTTCCCGGATCTGGAACCGGCGCTCCCCCCATCCCTAATTTGCAACGTGGCCTTCTCATCGTTACAGAACCCGAGAAGCAGCGGACTGTGAGCGTGACGGGGAGGACTGCAGGGGGCGCTGATGGGAACCCTGCCAACAATTCCAGGCACAGAGTGGAGGAGGAGGAGGCCCGCGGCTCTTTGGGTGGAGACGAGACGGCGTCCGTTCAGGAGGCCGCCGACATTTTGCTGATGCTGAAGCAGAAACATCCACCGCCGTCGACGTGAACGCCGACGCCACCTGTTGGTCCGCCGGTTCGTGGTTCGATCGTTTGGTTCCGATTCATTGGCACCTTTTGTTCGTTTCGTGTGTTTGACTCTTTAACCACGTTGTATTGATGATGCAGATTATAGGCTCCGCCCCCTTCCCCCCGTCATCGCCCCACAGTGCACTGTATTCCTCACTGACCTCACCTGACCGCTTTAAAGGTGGAGCACTCGGTCCAGGTTCTGCTGGTTGGTGACGTCATGACCTCACTGATGATGATGAGGTTCTCAGGGTCTGGGGGTAAAACATCTGCACTCCTTAACCATACTTGACCGTGGACGTTCTGTATACACCCTCACACAGCACTCACCTCTGGAGAACCATCCAGAACCTCAGCCTTGGACAACAGAATCAGGACACGTCTTATAATCGGAGATCTGCGAAGGACTCTGCAGCTTCCAACATTTCTGTTCCTCAAGGTCCATGAAGACATGGTGGCCCCTCCCCCTTGCCCTTCCGTGTGACTTTTAGCAGGTTCAGACAGTCTGAATGTGTTTTCAGTCCAGGTCGGTCCAGGTTCTGGTGGTTGGTGACGTCATAACCTCACTGATGTTGATGAGGTTCTCAGGGTCTGGAGGTAAAACATCTGCACTCCTTCACCATACTTGACCGTGGACGTTCTGTATACACCCTCACACAGCACTCACCTCTGGAGAACCATCCAGAACCTCAGCCTTGGACAACAGAATCAGGACACGTCTTATAATCGGAGATCTGCGATGGACCCTGCAGCTTCCAACATTTCTGTTCCTCAAGGTCCATAAAGACATGGTGGCCCCTCCCCCTTGCCCTTCCGTGTGACTTTTAGCAGGTTCAGACAGTCTGAATGTGTTTTCAGTCCAGGTCGGTCCAGGTTCTGATGGTTGGAGACATCATGACCTTGCTGATGATGTTGATGAGGTTCTCAGGGTCTGGAGGTAAAACATCTGCACTCCTTCACCATACTTGACCGTGGACGTTCTGTATACACCCTCACACAGCACTCACCTCTGGAGAACCATCCAGAACCTCAGCCTTGGACAACAGAATCAGGACACGTCTTATAATCGGAGATCTGCGAAGGACTCTGCAACTTCCAACATTTCTGTTCCTCAAGGTCCATAAAGACATGGTGGAGTGGGTTTGGCTAACCAACACCGACCCCTGAACACGACCCCATAGGACACCAGAGCCTCTCATCCAACATCACCCAACATCAGTGTCCAACCTACAGCTCCAGTCGGTATCCCAATACTTTCGCCGACATAGAAGGAGACCTTTACCTGAAGACGTGTTGATTCCCGTCTTTTGTTGGAGTGTGTGACACCGGTGTCCGGTCCCAGGCCCCGCCTCGTGGCCCCTCCCCCCCGCCCCTCTGTGTGACCTTTAGCAGGTTCAGACAGTCTGAATGTCATTGTGTTTTCAGTCCAGAGTCCGGATGAAGGACGTGACACTGAAAGGTCAGCTGCAGCTGGATCTCTGAAACACACACACACACACGCCCCCCCCCCCCACCCCCCACAGGGTGCTGATGCTGACGGAGCTCAGAGACGCTGGACAAGCCGCTCATCGCCGAAATGTTTATTTACAGAATAGAAATCTAGCAAAACGTTCAGAATCACAGTAAACATGGGTTAATATTCGTCTCATCGTTTAGAAAAAACACCGACGTTAAAGAAACCACACGGGAAACCGACTCCACGTTCCGCAGCGCTCAGCGTTGTATCGGTGTGTGCTACCAGAACGACATGTTAAGCACGCAACAACGGAACAGCGGCGTACCCTCACTGGAACTACACACACACACACTCAGCGGACCGACCTACGCACTAAGCGGAACGATATAAGCAGAACATCAGCTTTAAGCTACTCTTCAGAAGGAGCGATGGGGGCGGGGCATTTGTACACGGGGCTGAGAGGAAGACACCGGGGGGGGGGGGACACGAGGGCTGGGAACCGATGTCAGTGTTACGGTCACGAGAACTGCAGCCTATGCACAGAAGTACAGACACCTACAGGGGGGGTTATAACCACGTCCCAAATCAGTCCCCCCTTTACAGCCATGATGGCGTCCGTGTGTGTGTAACGGAGTGTGTCTCTGGGAATGTTTGTGAGGTCTGTGTGGGTCGGTCGGACCTACCCTACCCCATCAAACCTACCCCATCCTGTCTTTATGGAGCTGGCTTTGAAATGAGGACCTTCACATGTTCCTTTTAGCTTAAAAAAAAAAAACAAAAACAAACTTAAGGCTTTATAAATCCGTCCCGTTAAAGGTGAAAAAGATAAAGTTAAAGCGATGGAACCCAGCCCTGATCTAAAGTGACTCTCTGACACCCCGTCACAGCAGAGGTGGATTTGGCGACACGTCTGGTGGAAGTACGTCACTGCGGTTCTAAACATCCAATCTAAAACAAACACTCACGACTGGTTTAACTGCCTTTAATGGGTTTTACTGGTTTAACTAGTTTAACTGAGGTAACTGGTTTAACTGATTTGTCTGGTTTTAACAGATTTGGCTGGTTTAACTGATATAACTAGTTTAACTGAGGTAACTGGTTTAATTGATTTGTCTGGTTTTAACAGATTTGGCTGGTTTAACTGATATAACTAGTTTAACTGATGTAACTAGTTTAACTGAGGTAACTGGTTTAATTGATTTGTCTGGTTTTAACAGATTTGGCTAGTTTAACTGATATAACTAGTTTAACTGATGTAACTAGTTTAATGAGCTTTACTGGTTTAACTAATTAAACAGTCTAAACTGGTGTTAATTGGTTTATTAGTTTAACTGATTTTTAACTTATTATTTTACCTGGTGTAACTGGGTTAACTAGTTTTACTGTTTTAACTAGTTTAACTGAGGTAACTGGATTAACAGATATGACTGGTTTAACTGATATAACTAGTTTAACTGATGTAACTGGTTTAACTGATGTAACTAGTTTAACTGATGTAACTAGTTTAATGAGCTTTACTGGTTTAACTAATTAAACAGTCTTAATTGGTGTTAATTGGTTTATTATTTTAACTGGTTTTTAATTTGTTTATTATTTTACCTGGTGTAACTGGGTTAACTAGTTTTACTGTTTAAACTAGTTTAACTGAGGTAATTGGTTTAAGTGATTTGTCTGGTTTTAACTTATGAAACTAGTTTAATTGATTTGACTGTTTTAACTGATGTAACTGGTTTACTGGGCTTTACTGGTTTAACTAATTAAACTGGTCTAAACTGATGTTAATTGGTTTATTAGTTTAACTGTTTTTTAACTTGTTATTTTACCTGGTGCAACTGCTTTAACTAGTTTTACTGTTTTAACTAGTTTAACTGACATAATTGGTTTTACTGATTTATCTGGTTTTAATAGTTTAACTAGTTTAACTGGGCTTGTTTTAACTGGTTTAAATGGTTTGACTGGTTTTAACTGATTTTTAATAGTTTAACAGTTTTTATTGGTTTGACTGGTTTAAACTGCTTTAAATGGTTTGACTGGTTTTAACTGGTTGAACTAGTTTGACCTGGTTTAAGTGGTTTACACCCTTTCAGGGTGGATGTTGGATGTTGTTCATGGTGTCAGTACACTACAGGAGTGCAGCCCCCCCGGCGGGTGGGGCGGGTGAGGGGGGGGGGTGTAGGTGATCGGCACTGTTGGTTGGTTCCCCCCGCCGGTCGTCTGGAGGAGAACAGGAGAGCTGTGATTGTGAGATTCAGCCAGGCTGCTACAGATGGGGTGGAGGAGTCCGTCCTGTTCCTCAGCCGCCTGCCGAGCTCAGAGTCCCGCGCCGTCCCCTTTACTCCACGTCCGAGCCGTCGTTATCCGACAGGTGGTAGTTGGACCCCTTCACCCTGATGTACTCCACCTGCCGGCCCTCATCCGAGTCCGAGGCGCCGCACGAGCACAGACGGTTCTCAAACAGCGACTCCACCTCCTCCAGACGTCGGCCCTTGGTCTCCGGGAGACAGCCGTAAAAGAAGAAGAACCCCAGCAGAGCCAGGCTCGCGTACAGAAAGAAGGCTCCTGAGGACGAGACGGAGGGCAAGGTGCAGGAGATCAAGGGCTGTGCTGTTTCACCTAATACATAACCCCCCCCCCCACCACCACCACCCACTGCACTGTTCTCCACAGCTGAGTTCGAGAACACAGATCATATGGTTTACAAATATTATGGGAGGGGCAGAGGCAGTGCAGTTTGCATGTTCTCCTCCATGCTGCATGTGTATCCTTTCAAGAGTAGCGGGTTCTTCTCGGTGCCCAAAAACATGGGTGGAGGGAACCTGGTAATGAGAAATTCTCAGATGTTTGTTTGTGTGTCTGGTGCCCTATCCAGTGTGACCGGGATAGGCTCCAGCACCCGATGAGGAGAACCGATGGAAGTGTGTGGTAAGCCTTAATGACTCGGGAACTGTACCGTAGTAGGTGAGGTACTGAGCCACCTGGAGGAACGTCAGCGACACCAGAACATGGAAGGTCCAGTTCAGTCCAGCGGCGCAGGCGTTGCCCGTACTTCTGGCCCATAGAGGGTAGATCTCAGAGTTCACCGTCCACGGCATCGGACCCAGTCCTGAAAAAAAACAGTCCCCGTTCTATATTCAACCATTATCTTCTGCTTTATCCTCTATTAGGGTCTCGGGGGGGGGGGGGTGTTCCCCATGCCCATTCAAGAGGGGGGGTTCCCCATGTCCATCCAGGGGAGAACGTTTCAGGCGCTGGGCAGATGTGGGAGGAAACCGGAGAACCCGGAGGAAACCCACACGGACACGGGGAGAACATGCAAATTCCACCCAGATGGGGATTCGAACCGGGAATCCCTAGTGCTGAGAGGAGAACATGCCAAACCACTAAGCCACCGTGCTGCCTTATATACTATAGGTTTCATTTAATTAGTTCTCATTTGGAGAATATTGAAGCTCAGGGAGGGCGGCACGATGGCTTGGTGTTTAGCATGTTCTCCTCTCAGCTCTGGGGATTCCCGGTTCGAATCCCCATCTGGGTGGAGTTTCCATGTTCTCCCCGTGTCCGCGTGGGTTTCCTCCGGGTTCTCCGGTTTCCTCCCACAGTCCAAAAACATGGATCAAGGTCAATTGAATTCTCCAAATTGCCCCATATAGAGTGTTGGTGTGTGAGTGAGTGTGTGTCCAGTGATAGATTGCCCCCCTGTCCTGGGTGGATCTGCCCAGCACCTGAAACGTTCTCCCTGGATGGGCATGGGGAACCACCCCCCCCCCCCCGTGACCCTAATAGAGGATAAAGCGGAAGATGATGGATGGATGAAGATCAGGGTTCTTACCTGGAGCAAAGAAGGCCAGATACAGGATCAGACCCAGGAGAACCATCCAGGAGTACGAGGTGGGGCAGAAGTTGTAAGCCCACAGAGCGTGACCTGCGGTCTGGGACGAGTTGGAGCAGCTGTGGGACACACGGTGGGACTTTCAGAACAGTGGAGGGTAAGAGGGGTTGTTTTTTTAGGTTACTAACGGCAACAACATGAAGACATGAGTGAAGAAAAACCTCAGAGGAACCGGGACGTTCCACAGCGTTCTACCTCAGTCCTACAGTCCCAAAGGACTAAAGTATCAGGACACACCTTCTAAAACCAAACACCTGGCCATGGCTTGTAAACAACTTCGAAACAGTTTGGGGAAGGCCCTCTTCTGTCCATGACTGAGTCCATCAAGACCTGAGTTTGGTGTGGAATCTTACAGAACCCTTCTGAGACGAACTAGAACTGAGACTGAGAGACAGACGTGTCCTCTCATCCAAATCATTCCCACAGACCATCTCCAAAATCCTGAAGACAACTGGAAGCTGCTACAGCTGCAAAGACGGAACCTCCGTTGTAATGTGATGTCACGTTCCTCCTGTGTGTTCTTACCCACCTGCCCCACGCTGCCCTCTCTGTGGAGCTTACTGCCACCGGCACGCAGGACGAGACCAGAACCGCCGAACTGTTCTGCCAGTAACAGAACCCACAGCCGGGATCCAGCATGCAGGACTCACAGAACCTGAAAGGAGACGATGAAGCTGGTGAGAACATCTTAATGCCTACTGCCAAGTAAGGTGGTGGATGGGTTCCAGGATCCTGAGGGTTCATGACCGGAGCTTTTGATAAGAACCTGGATTTGGACCCGAACAACAATCAAAAGCCCTGGATGTGAAGGGCGTGGCTCTTTATTAACGAGGGTGTGATGTCACTGCAGCGCGGGTGGAGGGTCACATGATGCTCAGGTTCTGTTCCAGCATCGTTAGTGGATCGGAGCGACGGCTTCAGTGTATATTAAATGGAGAACCTGTTCTCCATCTCACTTAGAACCTCCACATGTGAGGTTCCCGAAGACGACCATCCAGAAATGAAGATCACTGTATTACATGAATATCATTACACCTTCTTAAATCTGATTGGCTGAGCTGTTCGTCCAGCTGTGACATCATTAACAATAACACACCGCTAGAGTGTGTTTGCGTGTCCGTGTGAGTGAGTGTGTGCCCAGCGATAGATTGCCCCCCTGTCACAATGCTGCTAATTAATGATCAAGCTTCAAGTTCAAATTTTTGGACAGTATGAGTGACGACACTGCCCTCTATGGGAGTGACGGGGAATTAGGTAACATATTACAGCTACACTAATTTGTGTAATTTAGTATTTTTTACACACTATGCTACATATTGTGTCAGTGTGTTAGAGATTTGTGTTTAATTGCTTCTGGGCTGGGCGGCACGGTGGCTAAGAGGTTGGCATGTTCTCCCCTCATCAGTAAGGATTCCCGGTTCGAATCCCAATCTGGGTGGAGTTTCCATGTTCTCCCCGTGTCCGTGTGGGTTTCCTCCGGGTTCTCCGGTTTCCTCCCACAGCCCAAAAAACATGGATCAAGTCAATTGAGTTCTCCAAATTGCCCCATACAGAGTGTGTGTCCAGTGATAGATTGCCCCCCAGTCCTGGGGGTATCTGCCCAGCGCCCGAAATGTACTCCCCTGGATGAGCATGGGGAACCCCCCGTGACCCTAATAGAGGATGAAGAGGAAGATGATGGATGGATGGATGTTTTTGGGCTGATTGGACGCCTTAAACTCATACTGTAAATAAAACCAGACATTTATTGATCTGCTTAATAATTGTACAGTGCAGCTGGTTTTCTTCATAACTTCTGACTTGTGATGTTCTGACTTGTAAGTTGCTTTGGATAAAAGCGTCGGCTAAATGATTAAATGTAAAGACTGGGGGGGGAAATTATTATCCGATTCATCGATCAATCGAAAAAATAATCGACCGATTAATCGATTATCGAAACAGTCGTTAGTTGCAGCCCTAGTCGTGACTCAACGGCCGTGTGGGTCCCTGGCTGAGAACCCGCCCCCCCCCCCCCCCGCTGTTCTACCATCGCGCCGCTCACAGACGCCGACTCCTGAAGCAGATCTTAATATTCTTTAGATCGTTAGCGTTTGCGTTTTGGCGGCGGCGGCAGGTTGAGGCGCCGCGTCGGATAAACTGGGTCGGTGGAGGGAGACGGGCAGATTGAAAATAACAGCCTGATGTAATAACACCTCCTTCAGGAGATTTGCTCCTGCAGACGCCGCGCGGGGTCATAAAGAGTGATGAGGCGAAACCGGGCAGCAATCTGAGCGCAGCAGAGGAACACCTGATGCCTCCTGTCAAATCCGAGAGGCAGCTCATCTGATGTTTAGTGTCACAGAACCCGAGTTCCTCAAAACACCCCATCACCCACCATCCATCATCCATCATCCATCATCCATCATCCACCTTCCACCGTCCATCACCCACCATCCATCACCCACCATCCATCACCCATCACCATCACCATCATCCATCACCCACCATCCATCACCCACCATCCATCACCC
>JAFMOD010000188.1:1614130-1655764 GCA_019802435.1 Corydoras maculifer | reverse complement strand
TTGTAAAAAAATTGTTGATTCATGTATAACTTTCATTCCACTTCACAATTGTATACCACTTTGTGTTGGTCTTTCACATTAAATTCCAGTGAAATATATTTATGTTTGTGGTTGTAATGTGACAAAATATGGAAAAGTTCAAGGGGTATGAATACTTTTGCAACCCACTGTATATATATATATATATATATATATATATATATATATATATATATATATATATATATATATATATAGTGTTTGTGTGTGTGTGTGTGTGAGTGTGTGTGTGTGTGTGTGCGCTCAGTGATTGATTGGTGCCCTACACTGGGTGTATCTGTCCAATGTTCTCTAAAATTTTCTTCCATAAATCTCCTAAAATTCCGACTCTGGTAGAGAAGTCAGCAGTAAGCAGTTCGGATAATAAGATAATGAAATAAGATGAACTGTTGCTTTCTGGGGCGGCACGGTGGCTTAGTGGTTAGCACGTCTGCCTTTCAGCACTAGGAATTCCCATCTGGGTGGAGTTTCCACGTTCTCCCCGTGTCCACGTGGGTTTCCTCCGGGTTTTCCGGTTTCCTCCCACAGTCCAAAAACATGGATCAAGTCGATTGAGTTCTTCAAATTGCCCCATATAGAGTGTGTGTGAGTAAGTGAGTGAGTGAGCGAGTGAGTGAGTGAGTGAGTGTGTGCCCAGCGATGGATTGGCGCCCTGTCCTGGGTGTATCTGCCCAGCGCCCGAAACGTTCTCCCCTGGATGGGCATGGGGAACTCCTCACGACCCTAATAGAGGATAAAGCGGAAGATAATGGATGGATGGATGGATGTTGCTTTTTGTACTTATTGTATTATTTTAGCATGTACTGTAATGCTTTTCTGTTTTTGTAGATTGGTTCTTACTATGGCAGCGAGTTATCTCCCTTGGACCAGGATGAAGATGGAGTGACTGATGTGTTGCTTGTTGCTGCACCTATGTACTTCCACAGAGGCTGGGAATCAGGCAGAATCTACATCTACAGACTGGATCAACTGGTAGGGAATAATACAATCAGAACATCATTGCTACACCGGGTTAATGAAGTTAGTGAGAGAAGCAGGGAATCATTAAGCTGACAATACTCAACAGCCAAAATGTCCAACAAACCGGATCTTTGGAATTACCTTCTCCACTTTCTTCAGGGACATGTTAACCTAGAGGGATTCCTCGAACCGTCATCCCAGGCACAGAATTCCCGCTTTGGATCAGCCATATCTTCTTTACCCGATCTGAATGGTGATGGTTACAGAGAGCTAGTGATTGGTGCGCCTCTAGAGGATGAGCACAGGGGTGCAGTTTATCTCTTTCACAGCCAACAAAATGGTATTCACCCCAAGTATAAGCAGGTGAACATTATAACCCTAATTATGAAGGATTTATTAAATATAGTTTAAGGATTAACTTCTGTTCTGTTGTCTCTGTTTTTAGAGAATCGCAGGTCGTGACATCTCTGCAGGACTGAGGTATTTTGGTCGGAGCCTCCACGGTGTGATGGACATCAATGGAGACGGATTGATTGATTTATCTGTTGGTGCACTCGGTGCTGCAATATTGCTTTGGTGAGTCACTGCAGTGACTGTTAAAATAGAATTGCACATTATTATGGTTAGCACGTCCACCTCTCAGTGCTGGAGATCCAGATTGGAATCTGGGGGAAGTTTGCATGTTCTCCCCATGTCCATGTGGGGACATGGATTCAAAGTGAATTGAATGCTCTAAATTGATTTGCCACGATTTCAATTGCCCCTATATAGTGTGTGTCTGTGTAGGTGAGTGTGTATCCAGGGGTGGATTGGGTGCATCTCCCCAGTGCCTGTACTCCTGTGGATGAACATGGGGAAGTAGAAGATTATGAGATGAGAATTGCACATTTTGGTCTTTGACTGAATCTCAATGCTTTAACGCGCAGGTCTCGCAGCGTGGTCCGCATATACATTAATGTTTACTTTGAGCCATCGAAGATCAACGTGTTCAACAGAGACTGTGTGCGTGGAGGCAAAGAGGTGACCTGCATGGCAGCCAAAGTCTGTATTACTGTCAACGTGAGGACCCCGATTCCAGACAAACAACGAGTGGGTGTGTATTCACGCTTACATGGATTTTTAAAAACACAGAATTGACAGGTGTTATTTTTTGTATAGTAACTTCTAGTTAATAGTATGTTCATGTGCATGCCGCAGGATTGTGGTTATTACAGCTGAACTATAAAATTAAAACAAGAATGTTTTAAAAACCAATTACATTGAGCAACTGTATGGAAAAGGGCTTTTTTATGTAGTGTCCCCATCATACACAGTAAATCAGTGACGAACCGTGACTCTGCTTTATCTAAAGTATGTATTGCGTGCCCTCAGTGATGTGGTTCAAATGTATGCTCTTTATTTATTAAAATCATTGTAATATTTTGTTCAGTGAGTGTAATATATCCTGCCACTGACACACTGTTCTAATGGGTTTGTCAGATTCAGCCTGAAGTCACTCTAAAGTTCATTTGGTGGATTATTTTTTTGTATGGCATCAGAATCCTGTTGCCTTTAACACAGATGGAAACATAGCAACAGCGTGGAATGAAAATAATACAAAAAAGACTGTCATTGTGCATGTATCATAATCTCCATTCTGCGAAAGCTGCATGAAATCTGGATCAGATGTCTTTATAAAAAATTCAGATATTTTTGAATGATAAAGGTTTTGAAAAGTAAAGAAGAATCAGAGAAACAAACGTAAGACCGTCTCCTCTTTTTCTCTAGTTCTCATCTGGATTCGATCTGTTAACGTCTCTCTCTCTCAGAACTTTTTTCCTGTTATCATGCTCAACACGTGGCTGGCAGGTTCTCAGAGAGGATCAGTGAAAACTATTTTTAAAGCTGTCCATCATGCAGCAGTTAGTTTTTTTATTCACAATAAGAGTGATTTAGAATTGTGATAGATGTCTATAAATGTCTCTGCATGAAGAGTATAATAAAGATCTTTTTTTAATAAAATAATTATAATTTTTTTTTTATTCTGTAGCTCTTAAAGTGAGCTGGGCATTTGAGGAGAGACGTCACAACCTCAGAGCTGTGTTGGACTCTGACAGAAAGTCGTTGGATATCACCATGCTACCAGAAAGAGAACACTGTGAGCACATTCACTTCCATGTGCATGTAAGTTAAAACAATATGAAAGTCATTTTGGGAAGTGTGGCCTCTGGGATTTGAGTTTTTAATTAGCAAATGTCTGATTCTCTCTGAAAATGTCTAAAAATAAAGATGATGTGAACACTGTGCTGAAAAAACTATATTTCAGTGTTGTAATGTTGATGTTTAACCATGTACAGGAGAGTGCAGATTATACCCGGCCAGTAGTGTTTAATGTGGATGTAGAAATGCAAGATCCTGATGAGGGACCCGTTTTGGATGATGCTTGGCCCACTTCACTGCGTTCAGAGGTAATTTTAATTCATCTGTGTTCTGTTACATGCAAATAGAAAGCGTGTTTTTTTTAAACATGAGGCCTAAATATAATGCAAAAATTCTATCTTTAAATATAATTACAGCAAAATCCAGACCTCCTTCCTACCAGTTTGTAAAATTAAGGGATTGATGTTAAGTTAAACCGTACAGATAACATTACATATGTGCAGAAACAATCAGAATTAAATTAATTTGATCTGAACTCTAATTTAAATAATAGTTTATGGTCTGTGGATTTACCTAGAGGGTTTGGAATAACCTGAACTTAATCTTGAATACTATAAGTAAGATGCCTTTGGTCTGGTTTTACCAAAAAGCAAAAAAATTAAGAGAAAATAAAAGTGGATCTCCACTGCCCCACTCTGTCTCAGCTGAGAATGACCTTTAAAACACCCTGGTTTAAACACTTGGGGCATACATTTTTCCAATAGAAAAATACTGAACCCTAAAATTTTGTAAATTGCTGAAGGTTTTGTGCATTGTGCATCATGAGTGTTTAATGTTGGCGATGCACTTTATTTTGTGATTAGATCGTGACTGTGTATTAATGCATCCCGTCAGTCATATGAGTGCAACATTAGTCTAAGGCAGAACTGGCATTACATTTTCTCATGGGCCACAAGGAAAATTGAAACAGATGTGAATAGCCAAGCCAATAATAGTGATGCAGTTTGTACTGTGCACATGACAGACACTGCACACCATGTACTTAAGAGAACTCTATTGCTTTCACTTAAAAAAAAACTAAACTTTTTTTTTATCTCATGTAAATATGTGTGCCCTGTACATCTAAGTAATTCATCGTTAACCTGTATGGCCCTGGGGATGAAAATAGTCAGGTCTGGCTTAAGGTAATAATTAAGTCATATAGAGTTCATAAAAATTAATAAGTATGATTAAAGCAACGCAATATTAGCACCAAAGTTAAACTTTAGTTTTCGTTTTTCAATAATTTCATTTTTTTTTTTCACAAGCTGCCTTTCTGGAATGGTTGTGATGAAGAGGATCGATGTGTTCCTGACCTTGTTCTGCAGAGCAGCACTGACCTTTCAGATTCTAGGTATGTTTCTGTTGCCTCATGGGTGCCGGAGAAATTCCTTGAAAATAGTAAAAGTATTAAAGACTATATATATATATATATATATATATATATATATATATATATATGCATGCGGTATGTGTGTATGGCAAAAAAAAAAAGCATAGATACATGGTACTACAAAAAATCTAAAGCTTTAAAAAATACAAAGAATGTTTTCTTGTGGTTTAATGTGATGCTCCTCATCATTTTAAGGCATTTAGTGTAAACTACACTGGTTTGACATTCAATGTATTTGTTATTCCCTCAGTGTATTTTGTGCCTACGAAGGACGAGCTGCATGGCCATTTTGTGTCCAGAAGGGGGCGAAGGCGAGCGCTGAACGTGTGGTGGAGGCAGGCAGGCGGAGGCTGTTAGTTGACGCGTCATTAGAAAACAGAGGAGAACATGCCTACAACACACAGCTGCACATCTCTCATTCAGCAAACCTGCTCTTCTCCAGCTGGATGATGAAGGTCTGTTCCTGAGCCCCATCACCAGAACACTTTATAAGAGCTCTGGTGCACAAAGCAAGGTCTACGAGGGCATAGGGCTCAGCCCTCGAACCCGGACCCGTACCTAAACCCATCACATAACGCTTAATCACCTAAACACAAACACACAGACTCTCTTTCTTCATATATATAACAGTTCTTTACATTTTTAATCCAAAGCTTTAGCGCTAAATTTGTCTGAACTTATGAACATGTGTTGCAGAATCCCCTGGATGTTCTGATGGAGTGTGAGACAGATAAACTGAACCTACAAAAGGCGTGTAACATCAGCGCTCCTTTCATGCGGTCACACACTCAGGTGAGCTCATTCAGCCATCATCAGTTTATACCCATCACTTACTAAAAGTACGTGATTAATGTTTTTAAATCATATCTTATTCTCCCAATTTCAATTAATAATGCTATAAATATAAATCCACAATATCCAACATTCTCTGCTTTAAAAGAAAGATATGATGCCAAAGACGGACTTTTATAGAACTTTGAAATGCTATATAATGGTATATAAATTTGTCTGATGGAATATAATGATGTAAATCATTCAGAGTACTTTAAAGTCTTCAAATCCAAATGATGGGGATTTTGGTTGCATTGTAACCTATTTAAAGGTTAAAACCTTGGTTATCATTGGACTGAATGATAAAAACATTATTTTTATTTATTTTAGGTGACCTTTCGCTTGGAATTTGAATTTAGCAAGTCCATCTTTTTGAATCATATACAAGTTCTGTTAAGTGTCTCAAGGTGAGTTAATAAGACTTTAGGTATAAGTTTAAGTGAATACGTTACTGAAAGAAAACTATCAAAAATATCTGAATCATTGCATTTATTTAGATGTGTTTTGCAGTATTTAAGTATATATGGAGTATGAATACACAGTCGGATTTTGTTAAGAATCTGCTTTTCCCTGTAATTTAGTGACGGTGCAGAGATGACTGCAGGAGACAACATCAATAACATAAGCTCTCCTCTGATACACGAGGCTGATCTGCTCTTCACACGGTATTAAACCAGCGTACCAGAATGAGATGGGGCTGCAGCTGCGCTCGGGCTCATATTTATTTTTACACTTTCATGTTTCATATCATTCAGAGATTCTACGATGCCTCGCTTTGAAGTCCAGTCCCAATCCACACATGGCTACAGAGGATCCATCGGGCCTTCCTTCAATCTGTCTTATCAGGTTGCGTTTTTGTTTTTGAGATTTGAAGAGTTTTAACATGGCTCTCCTTTTAACATCCAATCCTTTTAATAGCAGCTTTATATCCAAGCATTATGTAAATCATGATTCTTTCATTTGTAATTGCAGATACAAAACCTCGGGATGTTCCCGGTGTCACATTTGCTCTTTACTGTCAGCATGTTCGCCAAAACAAAAAACGACAATCAGCTTCTGTATTTATCAGACATTAATGCAGATGAGGTGGGTGACTGATGAAAGGCAACTTATTTTTATCATTTAGGGACATTTTATGACGTGATTGTGACTTTTATTAGTATGATAGTCCAGTGTACACATTAAGATGGCTGAATATAATCTGATATAATGAGGAGTAATGGATATTAATAAACTGACAGTACTATCTATAAAGTGTGTATTTACTCAGATGAGTACCACACAGGCTGAAATGCAGGATTTACTGTTTAACAAGTGAAATTTCCGTTGGTCCAATCTGAATATGTGAGTTCATTATTTTTTTCAGGTCTCTGCCTCTCACTGCACTGCTTTACAGACCCCTGTGGCACGTGAACCATCAGCTGAAGACCTTTCTCTCCCTCCACAGCTGGTAAAATGTCCATGTGTCTAAAATTTTATGAATCGATTTAATTTAATTTGGGGGCGGCACGGTGGTTTAGTGGTCAGCACGTTCGCCTCTCAGCGCTAGGGATTCCCGGTTCGAATCCCCCCCCCCCCCCCCCCCCCCCCCCCCCCCCCCCCCCCCCCCCCCCCCCCCCCCCCCCCCCCCCCCCCCCCCCCCCCCCCCCCCCCCCCCCCCCCCCCCCTGAAATCTTTCCATTTTAGAATTCATCTTATTTTTCATTCCTGATCGATGTTTTCTTAAACAGAATGCATCGACTGCAGTAGCTTTATCAGCGCAGTGCAGGCTCACAGTTCTGCCCCATCAAGAGCTCAGCATGAGGGCGACTGGGTGGCTGAACCTCCTGACGTTACAAACAGTAAGCAGATTCCAGCCTCATCAGTATGACCTCCACATGACCTTTAATCTGTCTACCTTATTTGGGAACATTGTTTGGAAGGAGTGGATTTAATAGTAATGGTTTGAAATGGAACATCCTCTTGTAATTATCCAGGCCTGTGGTAACAAGCCATTAATGTCCAGATACTTGTTTTATTCTCTGTTTAAAAATGTATTGTTCATTAATAGAAAGTACTCAGTTTCACAAACAAAACAGAGATGAGATTATTAACTTTGATAAAATGATCATTCCTTTTTTTCCAGATAAACTTCAGGACATTAGAGGTGGTTGTGGTGGCAACCATTGAGCTACATCCAAACAGCTCTTCATTCCTTCATGAGGAAAGACCTACAAGACATGTGAGGATAAAAACACAACATTTATTTCATGTAATACAGATTTTTTTAATGAGTGACACGAACACTATTTAAAGGAGGCATCTAGGGAACATTAACATCCTAATCCTAATTTTTCCAACCAGTTTCAAAACTAATTATGTTATCTTGATGCTTTCAGATTATTCTGGAGATTAGAAAAGAAGATGATTACAGGATTCCTATCTGGATTATTATTGGCAGCACTTTAGGAGGCTTACAGCTTTTGGCTGTACTAGTACTTGTACTCTGGAAGGCACGTCAACTTTTTATTATAGAAATGTTTGTGTGTGTGTGTGTGTGTGTGTGTGTGTGTGTGTGTGTGTGTGTGTGTACAGCTTAATAGAAAAACAAAACACAATGACATACTTTTGCAGCATTATACACAACTTTAGAGAGCTGCATTTTGTAGTTCTACAGTTACTGGTCGTTGTCCATCATGTCGTCTTAAGCAACACTTACATCAAGTAGTTTAAAAGAAGCTTTAAATGCTTAAAACATTTTTTAATTATTAAAATGTTTAAAACTCTTTTCCACAGTTGGGATTTTTCCAAAGGGAGAGTCGACGTAAAGAAGAACAGACTGGAGACGAGAAGACGGCAGATCAGAGATAAGGGCATGACATGGATGTTATTTTATTTACTCTAACTCAGGGATGCAACACGTACAGGGGGGGCATCTTTAAGGCACCCCAGCCAGTCAACACATGCACTGCTGAGCCCACCTGCCTTTTCTAAAGAAATAGGCTGCGATTGAAATCGCCCACAGGCCGCTACAGAGCACACAAAAGCTGCTGTAAGCAGAAATGGCTGCTATGTCTGAATAGCAGTAGGCATCAAATAAAAGGTTCAAAATCCCCAGATGACATTCTGAATTAGGAGCTATTTTCAAGCGTGTGCTTTCAGATTAAACAGTAGTTACTGGATCAAAGCTAGCACCTACTCACTTCACAAAAAGCCCACTGCTTTACCAGTTCATTAGTACCTACAGTTTAGTAGGCGTTTTCGGACACAGCTCTAGGCTTGTTTTGGGGGGAGCAGTTTCACCTTGTGACTTTAGACTTATATCTTCTGAGTACTTTACTCATAAAGACAAAAATCTTATTTGATGTAATTATGTTGGTATAGTAGGAAAGCGTTTAATAGTTAAAATTACATACAATGTGGGTAAGTGTAAGGTGAACGCTCAATGTTACCATTTAATTCGATTCACCTCTTCATTTCAACCTCATTTCATCAGCTCCATTTATAATACAGATGCACCGTGTTGTTCTGCAACTACAGACTGCTGCGGTCCAGCGTCTCATCTGTTTTCTAATCATGTTAGTGGATTAATGTCAGACTGCTGCGTCTGATCCCCACAGTCGCACAGCGCCACCTCACTGCGCTAAAAAACAGCTGCCACTTAAATGTACCTGACCTGAAGTGTTAACATAAAACTACAGTCTGTAATTACAGAACTATAATGTGCATCTGTATGGTAGAAGCACGAAGGTGAACCTAATAAAGTGGGGTGTGATCATATAATCACCCCAATTTAACGAGATTGTTGAGATCTAGAATGTATTTGTGGTATTTTTGTTTTCTTTAGATTTGCAGTGGTGTAAATGTAACTTGAAGTTGTAAGTAACTCTGTAGGACGCTGTAGAGTTACCGTTATATAAAATGCTTTATAGACACAACATAGAACAAACATCCGTTCTGCAATCAGTGCAAATTTTCACTTGAAATTTATGTCCATGTGGTCAATTTGTACATGTTAATATGGAAGAGTATGTATTTCTAAGCAGAAACTATTTTATATTTCAGTAAAATGTCACATTTCTAATAATATTCTTTTTGTTCTTTGGAAATCCTTCCTGTTTTTCTGTGTGTATTGCGCTGTAGATACAAGACTCAAACTAAATACTAGACCTAAAGATCCTCGTTAGCCTAAGCTACAGGTTTAAATGACCCCCTGAAAGCAACTGAATTCTAAACAAAGGGAACAACTGTGCAAACTTAAAATATTAAAGATGCGGATTAAACCACAGAATAACATACAGCGGAGAGAAGGAGATCTTTAAAGTCAGTTTTAATGTTTAAAACAAGATTGTTCTAAAAATCCAACTTAGAATCACTCGGCTCAAGTACATTCCATAAACACTCAACATCCGATCTGTAGTATCGTTCCGGCGTGAACGCACGTCTCGAGGGCAGACACGAGCTCCATTCTCAAACATAAATAAATCGATCCACGAACGATCTGGATTAAGGCCACATGTGGTACATCAGCCCCAGTCTCATCTACTCCCTAAAGTCTTGGGTCAGTTTGTCAAGCATTGCGCTCCAGAGAAAGCAATTAAAGTACGAATTACAGTGGAACGGTAATGAACTGGTGGAGACCACGCCCACACCGATAGATTTCCATTTTAAAACGTCACTATAACTCTTTAAAGCGTCCGTCACTTCAGGGTTTAAAAAGAAGTGGAATAAGGATTCGTCCCAGGCTTTTAACAGCGACTAAGCGCCACGCAGGTGAAACTTTAGGCGGCTGAACTTCGTTTTCAATGGCATTTTAAAATAAAACCCTACGCGTGTGGATGCAACCATACAAAACAAGCTATAATTGTTTACGTGAGAAGCTTCAGCCAAGAAACCAGTGGAAATACATTAATTCTTCCCTTATGACTTCATAAAAAATATCTGGCTTTTAATTCTCTTTCATTTTAATGTGTTAAGTATAAAAAGAAGGAGACGTGCGGTCGGTTAAAAATAGCTGTTCTCTCTGGAAACGCCCGTTATTCATATAAAAGGTTCTGTTCAGGTCCGTATTATGGTTCTAAAACGTTCCCATGAACAAGGCAGGCGCCTTATCTCCCTGGCTTGGGGGGGGTGGGGGATTACTGAGGGTACCTCTCAGATTAGGAGGTTGATTACATGTTGGGTTTGATTTGAGGGAACATTTGGTGTTTTCAATGAAAAGGAGTTTGAAAATAAAATGAATAAATAAAAACAAAACGATCCAAAATTCCCAAAACCTTAAAAAAACACAAAAAAAATATCCAACAGCTCAGTGTAACTCCACAAACTCCTCCAGGCTTTTAGGAATCTGATCCCGGTACAGGATGCGATGCTGTCGGACGGCCCGAGCGGCCAGGCACTTCAGACTCATTTTCATCTGCGTCTTCAGCAGGATCTCGGAGACGCCCGTGGTGCTCTTCTCCAGAGGAGTCTTTTTCTGGTTGTTGGTCATGTCCGTGTGAGCGCCGGCCTCCACCAGGCTGATGATGATGGCGTGCAGGGTGAGGAAGTCACTGATGGGCCGGTTGTACTGCACGATGAGGTGCAGCGGACTGTTGCCTTCATGGTCGACGCAGTTCACAGAGGCGCCGCAGTCCAGCAGCAGTTTGGTGACCTGCGCGTTTGGAAAGCTGCAGACGTCGTTGGTGTGGAAATCGTCCACGGGCGTGCTGGAGCTGGCGGCCAGGTGGAGCAGCGACGAGCCTTCTCGCGTCCTCGGGTCGAACTGGATGAGGTTGTAGATCTGCTTGTTGATGCGGGCGCGGTCCTCGTCGTCGCACTGCGTCTTGGTGGAGATGCAGACCAGGTAGAGGAAGGTGAAGACGTTGGCTTCGTAGTTGTCCATGCAGGTCGGGCGCTCGGCCTCGGTGGCCGTCTCTAGACGAGCCTGGCTGCGGCGGATCTCCAGGACGCTGCAGGACAACACCTGTTCCACGTCGACCGCCTGCACCGGCTCTTTGAGGTGCACCATCTGCGAGAAGACCTGAGCGAAGCGCAGGAGGTCCTTGTGTGTGTTGCGGGAGCTTTGCTGACGTAGGTTTAAGGCATGCAGCCACAGTTTAATACACTGTTCAAATTCCATATTGTCAGCGTAGACTGCGCCGCGGTAGATGATGGGATGGGAAACGTCAACGTTATCCGAGCCCAAGATGCGCTCCCGCACCATCAGGCCTTCCATGTGCAGCGCATCACGGTCCTGCCTGATGGACTCCAGTTCCTGGGGCGTCCTACACTCCATGCGCCCACCGTAAGCTTCCACAGGTGGAGGAAGTTCCTTGGCTATAACCCTCTCGGGGTCACGGTAGCGTTCCAGCATGGCCAGATATAGATAATGGTAGGTCTTGAGGATGTCGTAATTCTCCCGGTCGTTCGCAAACGAGGCTCCGAGTAACTCCAGCGCCTCAATCCGGCTGTGAGGATCACAGTCAGCGTGCGATAGAAGCAACTCCACCACGTCCGCCTTGCAACTTTCGGCAGCCACCTTCAGCGGCGTCATGCCATGCCCGTTTACCCCCATAACTGCCTGGCAATGCACCAGCTCCTTCACAATCTCCAGATGCCCCGCCTCAGCGGCAAAATGCAACGCAGTGGCCCCACAGTGAGCTCTGGCGTTGGGATTTGCTCCCTGCTCCAGCAGGAAGCGCACCACTTCTGTGTGGCCTTTATAAGCAGCAATCATCAGGCAGGTGTTGTCGTACTTGTTGGCGATGCCGATGTCGGCACTATGCTCCACCAAGTAGCGCACGATATCCAGCCGACCATCGAAGCAGGCCGCTCGTAGAGGAGTGGAGTTGGTCAGCGTGGTGTGGTTCACATTCGCCTTGTGTGACACCAGAAGCTGCACCACCTCAAAGTGTCCTGCACCTGCTGCGCACCAAAGAGCTGTGGCTCCATCGATCACATACCTAAAAAAGAGAAAGGCGCAATGTTTCAATTCTACAGATAAGTGGGTCTTATCCAATTACATTAAGGCTTCTTTTTAAAATATGAAAGTATAAGGACGACCACAGAAGATTTCATGATGCTTATATGATTTGTGCACTGGGCAAAGAAAAAAGGCCTTCCCCAAACTGTTCCCATAAAGTCAGAAGCAATCCATTATCCAAAAATCATGACCAGGCGTCTGAGTTTATTCCCTTTTGTCAATGAGATTACATGAAACCTCTTTACTTAATTAATTTCATAAGAGATGTGTACAGAGATACTCACAGTACTTGGTGGGACTGGGAATCGAACCGGGGGGCAGGGAGCTTCAGGTCACAAGCCTATGACTGCCCCGTGTATATACAGCAACATACACAGGGCAGTCGTCGGTTTGTGACCTGAAGGTCCCTGCCCCCCGGTTCGATTCCCAGTCCCACCAAGTACTGTAAGTGACTAGAGAAGTGCCTTTAACCCCAATTAGTCCCCGGGCACCGTGTACATGGCTGCCCACCGCCTCGGACACGTGCTCACTTCACTCAGTGTGTGTTCACTGCACAGATGAGTTAAATGTGGAGGACACACTGCTCTGTCTGTGAGTACAGAAGGCAGAACAGATCATTCATTCATTATCTTCCGCTTTATCCTCTATTAGGTGAGAACGTTTCGGGCGCTGGGCAGATACACCCAGGACAGGGCGCCAATCCATCGCTGGGCACACACTCACTCACACAGACACACTCTATATGGGGCAATTTGGAGAACTCAATTGACTTGATCCATGTTTTTGGACTGTGGGAGGAAACCGGAGAACCCGGAGGAAACCCATGCGAACATGGAAACTCCACCCAGATGGGGATTCCAACCGGGAATCCCTAGCGCTGAGAGGCGAACGTGCTAACCACTAAGCCACCGTGCCGCCCCAGAACAGAATGTGATGGCGGTCTTTGTCTGGCTTTCTGCACTGTGATGGACGAACCCGGAGAACCCGGAGGAAACCCACGTGGACACGGGGAGATCATGGATACTCCACCCAGATGGGGATTCGAACCGGGAAACATTAGCGCTGCAAGGCGAAGGTGCTGACCACTAAACCACCGTGCCGCCCCAGAACAGATCAGTCCATGGCTTTTGTTGTGACCTCCTTCACCCCAAGATGCCCAGCAGGTTCGACGCCCCTTCTTTAAAAAAAAATCCACAGATCTTGACGTATTGTGCATCCTCGGTGAACAGACGGACCCCCGACCTACCCGTCGAATCGCACGGTGCCGGTCTGTTCGGTGTCCACTCTGTAGTGATCCAGGAGCAGCCGGACCACCTTGTCGTGCCCGTTCCTGGCCGCGGTGATGAGCGGGGTGGACCGCTGGCCGGCCAGCTGGGTGACGTATTCCAGCAGGTAGCGGGTCTCAGCGGCGGAGTGGTTGAGCAGAAGGGCAGCCAGGGTCAGGACTCTGCCTTCGCTGGCCGCTTTATAAACGTAACCCGCCAGCGACTCCATTCCGGCCGCCGGGCCCGCCGTCCGCAACAGCCGCGCGGCCAGGCGCCCATTAAAATCACCCTGCGCGGTCACGTTCAGGGGAAGCGGGCTCCCGCGACACCGCTCACGATCATCGATAACAATATCGATAAGAACAATATTAATGATATTAATAACGATAACAATGAGAACAACGATATTAATGAATAATCCCGGTGTGAAAACCCGCGCTCGCGACTCAAACGTTTCCACTGATGGTAAAACTCAGTTTCAAACAGAAACACGCGGCACGTCGTCTGAGATTAAATGTTATGATTTGTAAATTAAATCAAACTTAATGGATTCAATTTTTTTTTTATAATCGATTTAAACTGATCGAATAGTGCAGATCACAGAGAGCCCCGCCGCTCGCTTCGACTTCAAACGATTCGGCAAATAAAACAGAAAAGAAAGAAAATCCAGCCGGCGGGATCATTTCGGGATTAACTCGGGATTAACTCGGGATTATTAATCGAACACTTCTGCAGCTTTATGTTAGACCGAAGACCCGGGCTAACAGTTAGCACCAACAGGAAACAGTTGTTCAGCACTTCCTGAGCTGCAGATAAAAGTCCTCATTGATTTAAAGTACAAACAGCAGAATGAGGCCGGCTTGCTGCTCTGCTGTTCAAACCCTGCTCTGTGCTTCGTTCTTGCCCTTTTTAATAAAACGAGCAATTAATATGAGTCTAGTTTTGTCTATGATAAGAAAGCATTCATAATGTCTTCATAGAACGGGGAGTTTTTTCTTGCCACTGTCGCTCAGCTTGCTCTTCAGGGGTCTCAGGCGCAAATCGGTTTTGTGACAATGTACTACAGTAAAAAGCATTGTATAAAAAAATACATGAACTTGAACCAAAGTGGAAAGGCGTGGAAACCCCTGCAAAGGACGCCAGTCCATCACAGTGCAGAAAGCCAGACAAAGACAGCCATCACATTCCCAACTGGCGCAATTTGATGTCTTCAAATCATCTGCCTGCATGCTGGGAGACTGGGAGACATGTTGGACTTTCCTGAGGACTTTTTTCCAAATTTGAGGTAATAGAACTAAGCATTGCACCATAAACCCACGCAAGGTTTCCAGGGATTAATTACTTAATTATTTCAAAACCAAGACCGGAAATTGTTTCAAATATTAATTTGGGCAGAAAGTTATGGTATGGGTCTGCTCAGTTAAAGAAGTTTCAAATAATGGAAATCAGATTATCCAGTTCTTAAGTTTAATTAATGGTACTGAATCAGAAATTGAACTTTATTGAACCTTTAGAAGCAAACGAGTGTCCATTCTTCACCCCCCTGTGACAACAGGACTGAATGAAACACCTGTAAATAATAACTGAAGAGTGTGACCCACCACTTTTATCCAGATATCCATGAAACATTCTGACCTTGTGCTGAATTTGTTCACTGCCAACCTCCTGGGAAAATGCACAACTGCCTTAAAGGTTATTCATTTTATTAATGAGAACTGTTTTCCGCACTTGGTTCTGACTCGTGGGGAAATGAATATTTGGTCTGTTTATAGAAGTTACTAACAAGTTGCTTTTCATCATGTCTTTTCTCCATTTCTTTAAGCTTTTATAGTATAGTTTAATAAATGCCTTAGGCTTTTATTATGGCATCAGCTATTAAATTTAAAGCAGACAGCAGAATGAATTTCTCTGAGTAAAAGTCATCAGGTTTGTGTGAGTGGGATGTTTGTGAGCTGATTGTTATTGCAGTAGAGCCCCGTATTTTCCTAAGACTTGTTCTTTTTCATTCATTCATTATCTCCCGCTTTATCCTCTATTAGGGTCGTGGTGGGGTTCCCCATGCCCATCCAGGAGAGAACGTCTCGGGCGCTGGGCAGATACACCAAGGACAGGGCGCCAATCTATCGCTGGGCACACACTTACTCACACAGACATACACACTCTATATGGGGCAATTTTGAGAATTCAATTAACTTGATCCATGTTTTTGGACTGTGGAAGGAAACCGGAGAACCCGGAAGAAACCCACGCGGACACAGGGAGAACATGGAAACTCCACCCAGATGGGGATTCCAACCGGGAATCCCTAGTGCTGAGAGGAGAACGTGCTAAACCACTAAGCCACCGTGCCGCCCAGACTTGTTCTTATTTGGTAAAATATTTCTATTAAAATTATTGTTACTAATTTTAGCACATTTTTAAAAGTCTTGCAAAAAACTCATCATTTGATATTTGACTGATTAAAAAGTGAGCAGTGAGCTCATGTTTTATTTGTAGATGTGGTGGTTGCTTTGCTTAAAGAATCAAACCCAGAAGCTGGAGCTGCATGCAGTTATTTTTACTGTCAGTATTTGTAGTGGCTTAAAACAGCAAGTAGTGAAACATCATAATAGTCATGCTGTGTTAAAATGCATGCCACCTTTGTGTTAAATCTCAAAAATAATGTGTTACTTTTATTTTTAAAATAATAACTAAATAAAATTCATGAATTCACATAAAGTCCACAAGAAGTCTGATGTAAGGGTCCAGAAGAAAGTGAAATGAATGTAGCTGTGTCATTGATCATGAACAGGTTCCCACTCTGATGGATCAGTCAGACTCCAGAATGGTTTGATTTATGGGGCAGTTGTAGGCTTGTGGTTAAGGAACCAGCCTTGTAACCTGAAGTTCCCCAATTCTTAGTCCCACTAAGTACTATGGCTAAAGTGCCCCTAAGCAAGGCACCTAATCCCAATTGCCCCATAGATGTAATGTACTGGGCTACCCACCTCTCTGGGCATGTGCTTTCACTTCACTCAGTGTGTGTATATGTGTGTTTTGGTGCACGGGCAGATCACTTTAAAGTGTATAGTGAGTGTGTTTTCTTGTAGCAGAACCAAATAAATCTTGAAACACCTGCAGGACATTACAAAGTTTATGGTTTAGATCACACTGACCTTAACCAGTGGTGTTAATATTTGCATTCTTACTTGTAGCAGATGAGCGCTTTAAAGAGGCTGAAGGATGGAACGTTTACTCTGCTGAAGGCTCCACGTTTGCTGGGAAACAGTTCAAAGCTAAATCATCATGAAAAGGTAAATGTTTCCCGAACTCGCTCGAGTGTTTGGTTTTAACAAGGATAGTTTAATTCCCTCTAAGTGGTGAAATGTATCATGTTTTATATAAACTAGTGTTATAGTAAAGACTGAAGAATTTTAAAACACTAAGTGCATATTCCTCACACTAAATAATCCTGGTTTTGTCACCCAGACGTCACAGGATACATGGTATTTTTATGTTCTTTGATAAGCACTGGCCTAGAAAGCGAATGGACAGATGGTTTGGTGAGTGTGGGATATTTTGGATATTGACCACTTGTGGGTAAAGTGACTGTTTTTTCCATGATGTGAACTGAGGTCAGTATGAAGGCTGAAACTAAAAGATACATAATCTGCTGGTTAAAAGATTTAAATGAACTGTATTACTGTATGTATAAAAAATAAATGCACCAAACCCAAAGACAGGTCTTCTATTTCTATGCCTGTTTATGAAGAACTCTTTAAAAGACTTTAACTTGAAAACTAAATGTGCTAGATTATGTGTTTTTTACTAAAGTTTGATTAAATCCTTTCCCTGTAAAGTAATGAGTCCTAAAGTAGGTTTCAGGACCCTCAGAGGGTCACACTGTGTCACACTGAACCAGAAGGGATCGGCAAAGAAATAATTCAAATCACTCAAATAATGCAAATAGCTCAGAGTTCCTGTTGTATAAGCTGCTGTTTAATACAATATGTCTGCAAAACGCATTTATCTTCTGGTCCATGGTGTAAAAGAACCTTTAAAGCAGACGGTGCATAATGTATGAAGTTGTGCATTATTCAAAACTAGACATAATGCTCAGATTTGTAGAACTTTTAATGCTACATCACCCTGATGTTTAAGTTGATGTTAACACTCTATATGTGATCCTGCTTGTTAAACACTTTATGCGGAAACCATGAGCATTAACACAAAGTTAATATTACGGTTCTTATTCCACAGTCAGGTTGTGAATGTCCATGTCAACCTAAAAACTACAGGACTCCTGTAAATAAAGCCCAGTGCAGAAACCTCAAACTGTCTAAAAGGTAAAACCCCTCAAACTCATTATATATGCGGCACAATGCATGTTGTTCTGCAATAATAAGGACAATCTGATAATGATGATTTATAGTAAGCCTGAAGATTATGAGCTTTTAAAATCCATTCATCCTTCTATTAATCATCCTGCCGGTTCCACGCTGTCCTGATTGTTTTTTTTTTTTGTTTTTTTTTAACTCCCAGTCTGCAAATCCCTGTTCAAACAATATGCCCTCGCCTGTCTGTCTGCACTTTACCATTCAGTGCATTAAAACTATGACACTGTGGAAAATGTTAATTAGATGAAAGCAGGTTGTCAAAAAAATCCTTCAGTAACCATTAAAGGGAGCCTATAGAAAAACCAAACACTGGCTCGATAAGATAAGACTTAATTACTCACTTTACAATCGGCAGGCCGCGTGCTCATTCATTTCCTTTGGGTGCAAAACCTGACGGATTACTGAAAACATTTATACATCTTTATGACACTGTGCTAATCTGCCTCCTTTATAAAGATGCGGGCGGTTTCATAGCAGTGGAGCTTAGTGGCACGGGAGCGCCTTGATTTTGAAATGTGACTCATGTGATGGCTTGATTATGTGGTCATTATTAAAATTGTTATTACATTAAGCGCTAATTTCATCTAATGATAAAAGCCACACAGCAAGGACAAAATCTGAAGTACTAAAACATTGTCAAACCAGCAGCACATAAAGACTCCAAACTAAAAAACTGTTTCTTACACATTGTTCTTCTTGATGTACTGGGCACAAGTCATGCTGGAATGGCACAGGGCCTTCCCCAAACTGTTGCCACTAAGTCAAAAGCATATAGTTGTGTAAAAAGAGCATAGCTTGGGTCAGAGGGACTGAATAAAATGCCTGCGATAACCAAGTGAGTCTCAATAATTTAGTCTATATGTAGAACCCTAGAAACACTGTGCGTGTGTGTGCATGTGTGAGAGAGAGTGAGAGAGAGAGAGAGAGAGAGTGTGTGTGTGCGCAGGACAACCTGCTTATCATTTATTTTCACAGTAAAGAGATGATCAATCAGCTTGTGTTTAGACACTGAAGTGGGTGCAGCATGTGGTCGCATGACTCTATTGTTCAATTCAATGTTTTTATTTAGGTTGAAGTAAATGTTGGAGTTCAGGGTGTGGTCGCTCAGTGGTGGGTGTTGTGCTGTCAATTTTTACCTTGTGGGTTTAAGAGCCTTCATTTTTTGGGGTAGCTTGGACTTTGCAAACTAATCATAATCATCATGTAGGTCATTTTAAGTACTCATTCATTCATTCATTATCTCCCGCTTATCCTCTATTCGGGTCGCGGTGGGGTTCCCCATGCCCATCCAGGGGAGAACGTCTCGAGCGCTGGGCAGATAGACCCAGGACAGGGCACCAATACATCGCTGGGCACACACTCACTCACACAGACACACTCTATATGGGGCAATTTGAAGAATTCAATTAACTTGATCCATGTTTTTGGACTGTGGGAGGAAACCGGAGAACCCGGAGGAAACCCACGCAGACACGGGGAGAACATGGAAACTCCACCCAGATGGGGATTCGAACTGGGAATCCCTAGTGCTGAGAGGCGAAGGTGCTAACCACTAAGCCACCGTGCCGCCCTTCATTTTAAATACTGTCTCTGCATAATGTGATTAAAAATGCTTCAGGAAATAATCTATGCATGTTTTCTAATGATCACATGAGTAGCTCCACGATAATCTTTCCACATTATATCGCAAATGCAACGTTGCGTGGCACAGCGGTTAGCTCAGCCGCCTCACAGCAGGTTCTGTTTCCAGTGGGCTTTCTTTCTGTGTGAAGACTGCACGTCCACCATGTGCCCCCATGGATTTTCTTTGTGTTTTCCGGTTTCTAAAGCCATCAGCACTGTACATACCAGTGCACTCGTAGTGCTGCTCCCAAGCCCGGATGAACAGGACGGCTGCATCAGGTGTAAAGCTGTTTATTATGCGGATCTTTTCTGCTATGGAAGTGCAAGAAAAAGATTGCAAATGCAAACTTTACCCCAGAAATCGTTGGTTTTGTTTTGCAAAAAAAAACATAATCACAAGAGCGAAGCAGGAATCTAAAAAATGACTAAAAATCTTAACTCTATTTTAACTTCAAGTCTTTATTTTTAAAGATTTTTTAGTGCATTAGAAGTGCAAAGCTGCAAAAAACATCAAACCAGTGAGGAATAAATCACACAAATGTTTGTGATGCAAACCAGCAGAGCAGTTAAAGCGCCATTATTTTCAGTATGTGTATTCAGCTGTACATTTATAGCAGACTTTATAATAACAGCACCTACCACGAAAGCTGCATGAGGATCTTTAACAGGGATCGCAGAGCATTTTAAATGGTTTAGAGCTTCTACATGGCCACCGATGTGCACTGGGAGGTTGAAAAAGGACAATGACATCAGGGTTTACAATACTCTGAGAATTAACTTCACCACAAGCATTGAGTCAGTGCAGGTTTTACCACAAAAACAGTGGAATAAAAGGTTTTAAAATGAATAAATTGAGACCTAAACCTATTCCATATAAATCATAAGACTTTTGACTCATACGACTGTTTCAAAAAAATTTACAACAAAAAAAATTGGTTTGCGGTTATGATTTTTTTTATAGGTTTAATATCCTATTGCTGAAAAATGAACAACATACTACATTTATTGTGGTAGAAAGCTTTCAGATGTCCTAAAATCCCCCTGCTGTTTAGGGGCACTGATCTGTGTGGTCTATTTATGGCCCTTGAATTAAAGGTTAATAGAGAAGCTGATGCATTTTGGCACCAAGGAACCAGAAGTTTGTCTTTTGACTCTTTCAGATGGCTGAGATATATGAGCTGTGTGAAATCTTAACCCTTAGTCATAATAGTCATGACACATTGTTGTACATGTTCTGACACATGTAGTGCTATTATATTATCTTATATTATATTATCCATCCATCCATTATCTTCCGCTTTATCCTCTATTAGGGTCGCGGTGGGGTTTCCCATGCACATCCAGGGGAGAGCGTTTTGGGCGCTGGGCAGATACACCCAGGACAGGGGGGCAATCTCTCACTGGGCACACATTCACTCACTTACTCCATATTATCCATCTATCCATTATCTTCCACTTTATCCTATATTAGGGTCGCGGTGGGGTTCCTCATGCCCATCCAGGGGAGAAAGTTTCGAGCACTGGGCAGATGCATCCAGGACAGGGCGCCAATCTATCCCTGGGCACACACACTTACACACTCTATATGGGGCAATTTGGAGAACTCAATTGACTTGATCCATGTTTTTGGACTGTGGGAGAAAACCGGAGAACCCGGAGGAAACCCACGTGGACACGGGGAGAACATGGAAACTCCACCCAGATGGGGATTCCAACCGAGAATCCCTAGTACTGAGAGGCGAACGTGCTAACCACTAAGCCACCGTGTCACCCTACTCCATATTATATTATATTATTCTATATTATATTATATATAAAATTGTGTCGGTTTGCTGCGCAACTTTTGTGCGTTCTTGGTGTCGTGGTGTTGGTTAATCTATGGAAAGCCGTTCGCCATTGGGAAGCTGTGGCACTGCGCGTTCAGCTCGGACAGTCTGCAGTGTTCGGTCTCCACCACGTTCAGCGGAATCGCGTCCTGGCTGAACTCCGGCTTCCCCTTCAGGTTGGCCGCGTACGAGCGAATCGGGCAGCTTTTCCCCACAGACGGCGAGGACATCCTCCAGAACAAGTCCTTAAGCATTTTCCTGAACTCCCTTCTTGTTAGACAATAAAGCACAGGATTTAAGCAGCTGTTCGTATTCGCCAGGCAGACAGTGACCGGGTGGATGTACGTCTGCACCATGTAGAAGACCTGATCGAAGGGCACGACGTCCAGCTTGACCAGGATGCCCCAGAACGTGACGACTTGGTGGGGCATCCAGCAGAGGAAGAACGACAGCACCACGATGGTGACGGAGCGCGTCACCCTGGATCTGCGCTTGGGCAGGTTGTTGTTCATGCTGCGGAGGCGCAAAAAGCGCAAGAGCAGCACGTAGCACACGCACACGATCAGCAGGGGCAGCACGAAGCCCACCACAACTTTCTGCAGATGATACAGTCCGAGCCAGAAGTTGCCGCCGGGGAAACTCATCAGGCAGAGGGTTTCACCAAAAACATTCTTCTGACTGGAGAAGATGAAGGTCGGCGTGCTGGCCACGGTGGCGAGGAGCCAGAGCAGCGCGCTCGCCCAGCGTCCCGACAGCCTCCGGTAGCGCTTGCGGTCCTTGAGCGCGGAGGCCACGGCTCGGTAGCGCGTGATGCTCATGGCCGTGAGAAAAAACACGCTGGCGTACATGTTCATCACGCTGACCGAGAGCACGAGCTTGCACATGACGTGTCCGAACGGCCAGCTGAAGTCGCGTGCCATCTCCACCGCCCAGAAGGGCAGGGCGAGGACGAACAAGAAGTCGCTGCCGGCCAGGTTCAGGATGAACAGGTTCACCGTGGATGACCTCTTGCCCTGCCGCGATCGCATCAGGAAGAACACCAGGATGTTTCCCACCAGACCCGCCGCGCACACGAACGAGTACACGATGGAGATCAGGAAGCGCAGCGCCGGCGCGCCGTCCGCCAGAACCTCGATGTCATCCAGCGCCGTGAAGCGCTGCCGGGACGCGTTAAAGGCGCTCGAGTTTAGCGCGTCCGCCATCGCCAGTGGAACGCTCTTATGCCACTTTGAAGACGTTGGGCTTCAAAAGCAAAAAAAAGAGAAAAAAGGAGTAACAACGCGGGTGTGTTCGGAGCTCAGGAGCGGCGGCGGAACGCAGCATCCCTTCATTACGCGCGACCCATTGCGCGCACACGCGAGCCGCGCAGCGCAGCGCACCTCCAGCCCTGCAGCCCCTCAGATCAGCCCCTCAGACCAGCCCCGGCATTCTGTTCTCACTGTCCTGTCCTGAGAGAGCGGCGCGTCCTGGACACTGGCTTTCTGAGGTGCGTACAATAGCTCTACGTACTTTGACCCCTGAGGACTGAGGATACCCATAAACCCGCCCTCTCTTTAATCACTGATTTGCGCAAGAGCTGCTTTTACAGCGACTCCAGCTCGACTCTGAACACCAGCCCACTCGGTGTGGATTCTACTGTGAAGTTTTCTTGCCCTCAGCAGTACAAAAAAACTTATTTATAATGGGGGGAAATTAAATTCACATGATTAATATAATGAGCAAAATACTGACGCGTGTTTTTGTGCTTGGTAATTGTACATGTGGCTTTAAAAAACGTGCATAAAGTTCAAGCTGCTGTGAAATGAACAGTGTCCATGGCCAATTATATATGTATTTATATTATACATGCATAGATAGATAGACAGACAGACTTTTCCCCTATGTGCTCCGAACTCTCCTGTGCTTGAGCCATGATTGAAAGCTGAGGGGAAAAGATCTGAAGTACAGAGAGCTTAGGAGCCTACAGTCAGCATCTTGCCAGAATTGGGATTTGAAATCTCAACAGCCAAAACCCCAAAGTCCCAACTGCTCTGTGGATGTATAAGAACCATTTTGCAGCTTGAGCATTTTTAACTTCCCTGCTTTATGCTTTGCTGGGAACAGAGGGGCTCAACAGGAAAATAATGAGATATGGAAGAGATTTATTTAATATGCCTCCCTTGTGAAATTTTATCATCACGTTTCAATTCCAAGTTGTTTATTTAAGCTTTGCACAATGTGGTTTGACCCCAAAAGAGCTCATGTGTGGCAAGATTATTAAAAACATAAAGATACGATTCACAAAAGAGACAAAAAAAAGTCGACCAGAATAAATGTCCACGTCATACACGTCATGAATGAAAACAGCAAAAATGTCCCATTAACGGAACTTAATAAGTATATTAAATAATTATAAGGTGTGTGCTTTTTATATTATATACACAATCCTACAACTATCCCATTTATATATATATATATATATATATATATATATATATATATATATATATATATATATATATATATATATATATTTTTTTTTTTTTTTTTTTTTTTTTTTTTTTTTTTTTGGACAACAGTGGTGCTGCAGTTGCTCCACAGCCTCATAGCAAGAAAGTCCTGTGTTTGATTCCCATTGTGTTGAATCTGCATGTCCTCTCTGTGCCTGAGTGGATTTTCTTCAGGTACTTCATACCAAAATCATGCCAGTTGTTAAATTAAGACACTAATTGAATTGCTATTAAATTATGGATGTAATTTACCCAATTAAACCCTTGGCCCTGAAACCATAAGCATCAGAATCTTCATATACTTCACTATAGAGTCCAAGAGTCTGACATGACTGTAATGTATAATACACATGTGAGTGTGAGTGTACTTAACATTTAAATAGTATGTTACATAAAAACAGAAGTCTTACCAAATGTCTTTAGCATCTGCCGTTATTGATTTAATTACTTTAAGTTGGATGTTATAACCTAGCCTTGGGCTTTGCTTAAGGCTTCCTGCAACTGCAGCAGCTTGACAGGCCACGAATGCAGTTTTATGAACCTGCCATGAGGGACATTCGTTGCTGAATTGAACGCTTTGTTTACCACACAGACTCGAACGCAAACAAGGAGGGAAAGATAAAACGCTGATGCGACATAAGTAATAGAACGTCATGCAGCATGACAGATATGAAGACAAATGGAACGGATGCACGGGTTCTGCTGGGGAAACATGTTCTTGTCAAGTGAATGTGAGAAGCCGTGTCTCAGAGGTTTGGAGGAGTTTGTTGTGTTTGGAGTCATTTTTTTATTTATGAGAGAAAAGACAGGAGAAGATGAAAAAGACAAACTGGCCTCCTGGATACGCAGCCTGACGGCGAACGCAGGTTCTGTGAGTGAGCGCCGATTTCAGAAAGGATTAACGTCTTTACAGAGGGGAGAGGGCTGCAGTGTCCAAGGTCAGGAGAGTTTTATTTCGTGATGTGCAGTTTTCAGTCGCGTGGAACTGACTTTGCTTTTGACGGCACTCGGCCGTCGGTCACGTTCTAAAAAAAGAATTATTTGGTATGATCTGATACTGTCGACTACAACTTTGTGCATTCAGATGCTTTTTTTTTCTTTGTTTGCTTTTGTATATTCATCGTCATCTGTATCTTATCCTACATCTAAAGATGCTCCCAGTAGAATTTGCCCCAGTTAGCAGAAGAACACTGCTGTGACCTCACTTCACTCATTCCCCGAAGCGAATGTGGATGAGGTGTGAAGGCTGTAAACAAACCGATGGAAGGCAGGCTAATGTGGCATTATGACATTAATGTGGTTATGTGAACTCGTTCTCCTCCTCCTCCTTATTGTTCCCATTAGATGATGTCACCCCGGACCTTTTATTCTCCATTTTGCCCTCTTCTGAGTTTGCCACCCAACCACCTAAATGTCCTCCCTCACAGCAACCATAAACCTCCTCATTAGCCTTCCTCTCCTCCTCCTGCCTGGTGTCTCCATCCTTAACATTCATTCATTCATTCATTATCTCCCGCTTATCCTCTATTAGGGTCGCGGTGGGGTTCCCCATGCCCATCCAGGGGAGAACGTCTCGGGCGCTGGGCAGATAGACCTAGGACAGGGCGCCAATCCATCGCTGGGCACACACTCACTCACACAGACACACTCTATATGGGGCAATTTGGAGAATTCAATTAACTTGATCCATGTTTTTGGACTGTGGGAGGAAACCGGAGAACCCGGAGGAAACCCACGCAGACACGGGGAGAACAAGGAAACTCCACCCAGATGGGGATTCGAACCGGGAATCCCTAGCGCTGAGAGGCGAACGTGCTAACCACTAAGCCACCGTGCCGCCCCTATCCTTAACATCCTTTCACTAATATAAACCTTCTCCCTCTAACTTTGTCTTCAAAATATCCTAGTTGTTCTTTAGATAAGCCCTAATTTAATTTCTGATCTTGTATATTCTCCTCAATCACAATGCGTATGGTAACATCTTTATCTCTATAATAGTGTGTCTCATCTCATCTTATTATCTTCTGCTTAATCCTATATCAGGGATTTGTGTGGTGGGGGGAGCAACCAGTTCACCTTAAATCCATGTTTTTAGACTGTGGGCACATGAACACGAAGAACATGGCAACTCCACCCAGATCGGGATTCAAATGGTAAGGTGGACGTGCTCACCATCATCCTGTTGTTGTTGAAATGCTTTTGTTCATATGAGTGAGACTTAAACTTCAGTGCTGTGATTTTAACAGCAAAAAAAACAAAGCAACAGATCCTCAACCGAATCAGTTCTTATCTCACACTGATTCTCTTTAACAACCAACACGACAACGAACGCATTTAATAATCAATTTATTTCAGAAGCCCAAGGAGTCAAACATTAGACGGGTTATTCTGGAGAGTGATATGTAGCTCGCCAGGGGAACACCCAAACGGTTCTTACTGTCCAGAATGCTTTGGGTTCCATTATTATCGTGAGGACCGTTAAACAAACACATATTAAATCCCTCTCTCAGACAGAAGGCGTCAGTGCTTATTCCTGTGCACTTTCTGCATCTCGTTTCCCATGGAAAACTGATTAATGCACTAATATGACAACAATCATGATTATTATCACTCAGCCAACCTCCTGTTTACATGCAGGGAGTCCAAATGAATGCTGTTTTAATGCTGTTAAGCCTTCAGCCACTGCATCACAGGAGTGTTTCCAATGCAATTTATTTTGACTAATGCACAATAACAAGTGCAAGTCCACTGATCTTTGGGGGTGGCAGCCTTCACATAAGTTTTTTGTTTTTGTTGTTGTTGTTGTTTCGTTAAGTTAAGTTTTGGTAAGTTGTTTTTTTTGTTGTACCTAGAGAGCTAGGTAGCTCAGTTGTGAGGGTGTTGGGTTATCAATCAGAAGTTCAAATCCCAGGTCCACTAAAGTTACCAATGTGGGTCCTTGAGCAAGACCCTTTACCCTCATTGCTCCAGGGATGTTGTGATTAACCCTGTGTTCACCTTGGAAGTCGCTTTCGATAAAAGCGTCCAATAAATGACCAAACGTAAATGTAATGTAATGTTGTTTTTGTTTTTGTTATATTGAAATACCAACAAATCTGATTCATTTAGTTACAGGTTCATTTTGAGTGAATTATGTGAGTAGTTTGCATTACATCTCTTTGAATATAAAGTAATTCGTAATTACTTACAGATTATACTTGCACACTATTTTTCTGGCATGTGAATCACTCTCTAAATTTATTCCAAAGTGACTCTTTGGAACTTTGCCAATAACTAACCCAGAGACTTCCCTCTTTCGATTCACGGGCACCATAGCACTTTTGGGATTTGCAGTCTGTTTATCCAGACACCACTCAGAAGCCTGCTTGTTGATATTACGGATGTTCAACCTGGCTTGGATGGAGTAGGTGGATGGATCTTTCATGTTCTGTGTCCCCGGTGGTTTTACAGTGAGGTTGGCAGTTGTTTTGGGGTAAGCCTCTAAATTAAAAGGCTTGTATCAGACCTCTGTCTGGGATTCTGCTGATCGAATATGAGATACCCTGAAGATAAACACATGCAGACATCGCTGTTGGCTGAGAAATGCAAATGTAAGCATCTGGAAATTCGATGCTGATAAATGCAAAACGCAGTTTCCTGGTTCCCCCAAGAAAAGGCGATAAGAGCTGATATCTGATTGAATGTAGGTCAGATGACAAATTTATTGTCAGGACGACGTCTAAGCGTCCAGCGCCTGCTGAGTTGGGCCATTGAAAGGCACATTAAATCATTTATGTCGCACAAAAAGCTGATTTTAGTGGGAATGAATATTACTTATTAAAATATGTGCCTCATAAGGAATCTATTTACTTTTAAAAAGACAACAAAGCGAGCGGCCTCATCAGCAGCACACACTTTTACATGTGAATGGATAGATACACAGATTGAAAAACTGATATACAATTCTATGTGTGCATATGTGTATGCGGACAAGATAAGATGTGTGTGTATATAGTATAAATGACAATGTTGCTGCAGGTTGTTGTTTCTAATAGTGTTTATTCTGAGATCTGTTATCATGAAGCAATAAGAGGCAACAAGTGAAGAAGGATAGCAGGTGCAGAATTAATGTTTAACAGTTTTCCCTCTTGCATGCCATGTGTAATCAACATTGTGGAACAACAGTGAGGAAAGTGGCATAATCAGGTCAATCAAGTTCCAAATCAGTGCTGCCCTCACCAGCTGTCCTTGGTACCACAATTCAGAGCTCGAACACATATTTTATAAGACTAATTTGAATAATTTTCTTAATGTCCGGGGGGGGGGGGGGCGGCACGGTGGCTTAGTGGTTAGCACGTTTGCCTCTCAGCGCTAGAGATTCCCGGTTCAAATCCCCATCTGGGTGGAGTTTCCATGTTCTCCCCGTGTCTGCGTGGGTTTCCTCCGGGTTCTCCGGTTTCCTCCACAGTCCAAAAACATGGATCAAGTTAATTGAATTCTCAAAATTACCCCATATAGAGTGTGTCTGTGTGAGTGAGTGTGTGCCCAGCGATGGATTGGCGCCCTGTCCTGGGTCTATCTGCCCAGCGCCTGAGACGTTCTCCCCTGGATGGGCATGGGGAACCCCACCGCGACCCTAATAGAGGATAAGTGGGAGATAATGAATGAATGAATGAATGAATGTCTGGGGGATTGCATTGGCATGAGTGGATCAGACACTGTGGTTTTGTGATGTTGTGGGTCCTGATCATGAAAACACAGAGTAAAGGAGGACCAACAAAGTATGTAGACAAACAAAGGGACTACAGCATGTGACTGTAAAACTTTTTGGTAAGTGGTACTTAGGAAATTGATGTGAGTGTTTAAACAAAGCAAGGTATCCAATGATGATCAGGCCAGTGAGTGTTCGTAAACTACAGGTGTGTACAACAGGTGTATTACAGGTATATTACAGGTGTATTACAGGTGTGTACTACAGTATTCAGTTAGTAGAAACTGTCTGTTTGTTACACTGTTTTCCACACAAGGCCCAGTTAAGTGCAGTATATGTGGTAACTACGGATGGAATAACTAATCATTTTTGTAATTAAAAAGTTATAATTAATTAATCGAAAGAGCGCCTTAACATCATCATGACAACATTCCTATGAAAAATAGTAGTAACTGGTATGTGGAACTAGTTTAATTATGTGAAAGTGACATCCTTAAATAAATCCAAATGAAAAAAACAAACCCACATTTATAAAATCAGACTCCTGAACCGTGTCATTTTGTAAAGAAAGCTAAATAAAGGATTATTCCTGAAACTGATCTGGTTCTCTGTCAGATGCATTGCAGATTTCGTCTCAGATGGCAAACAACAAGGCAATAAACTTCACACAAAAACACCACCGTGAATGCTTTCTAGTTCTGTATTCCAAATGTCAGGGCAAATCGCTGAAACTGCAGATTAGACCGCAGGAAGCAGCATTTCTGATTAAAGTTGAATTTGGCCCGTTCCTCTCTATCTCCTGACTTCCTTTTGGCCCTGACTCTTACAAACGCCTCTGATAACGCTAGATTTGTCAAAAACAACTCAGTCGGAGAGCTTGGATCTTATGTGACGCATTTTATCTGTTATTATTGTGTTGAATACAACAAAGGAATCCAATAAGACAGAAAAGAGAAAGAGACGAGAGCTCTGTTCTTTTAGACTGCAGTGTCTTTGTAAGTTGCTTATGGGCTGTTTTTCATTCATTCATTCATTCATTCATTCATTATCTCCCGCTTATCCTCTATTAGGGTCGCGGTGGGGTTCCCCATGCCCATCCAGGGGAGAACGTCTCGGGTGTGGGCAGATACACCCAGGACAGGGCGCCAATCCATCGCTAGGCATACACTCACTCACACAGACACACTCTATATGGGGCAATTTTGGAGAATTCAATTGACTTGATCCATGTTTTTGGACTGTGGGAGGAAACCGGAGAACCCGGAGAAAACCCACGCAGACACGGGGAGAACATGGAAACTCCACCCAGATGGGGATTCGAACCGGGAATCCCTAGCGCTGAGAGGCGAATGTGCTAACCACTACGCCACGGTGCCGCCCGGCTGTTTTTCAGTTTAGTTTTTTGAGGTTTAAATAGTTTATCATGACACTATCCTTTACATTCTCCTTATTTTTTATTGTCTGTTCTCCTAAATTAAATGTAGTGGGTGTGGCATAGCAAGCATTAAAACAAAAAAAAGGTTAAAAGGTTTAAAAGGTTAAAAAACGTGATGGTTCCATCTGTTAGTTCGTACCATTCTAAAATAAAAGTTTAGAACTGCTGGTTCAAAGGTTCCAGAGCTTAAAATAACTCCAGAATGATAGTGCTCTTTACTGACATTCATTAAACCAAAGTACACTTCACAATCTAAATTACTGAGACACCCACACTTTACACCTACAGGAGCTTTTCTGACATCCACTGTTCTAATTGCATCACCTGTTTACATTGTCAAAGCTTCAAAGAATTTAAGATAAATTTTTGAGATTAGACACCGATGATGGGTGAGCGGTCCTGGCTCACGGTCTTCGTTTTAGGCTTCATGCTGTACTAAGGGCATTCCCGAAATTGTTTCCACAACGTTAAATGCTTTAACTTCTGATCTACATGGACATCTGTTTCTTTACCTCTGTAACAATGGGACCGAAAAAAGGCATGGACTGAAACACACAGGACAGGACGCACACACACAAACACACAGACACACGCTGTATATAGGGGCAATTTAGATCAGCCAATTTACCTTGAAGCAAAGTTTTTGGACTGTGTAAGGAAACTGGAGAACCCAGAGGAACCCCACGTGGACGTGCAAACTCCACCCAGATCAGGATTTGAACCTGAATCCCCAGAGCTGACCATTACACCACCGAGCTGCACACCTTTTGTCCCCTTGCTTTTGTTCATATAATGTAGCTTTAAAACTTTTTAATATTTAAAACATTTACACATAAATATCCTTAACTTAATACTTAAGAAGTTCAAAGACGTATTTGCTTTTTTTAATTAGCCACCTACTGCTCGTGTGTTAAAAACGACACTTCAATGTATTGAATTAGTTCATCAATTGAGACAAATAGCTTTGATTGTGAGGCTGAAAGAGGAACCTGATGGGCTGCATCAAGGCTGATTATCTGAAAGCCCAGCTGGAGGACTGTGGGTGTTTTTCTGCATGGTGTCGTTTGCACGTCCACTCAGAACAGATGATGCGGTCAGTACCATTCCATTCAGATTCTTCTGTTCTGCCACAAAAAGCTCGTCCCTTGTTAAATGTTAAAAGATCTAAGTTATCCGTGTACCTTTGATGTTCTTCATCCCCTAATCTTTTCCATTTTCTGCTGAATGGGGATCACAGATTTTTGTGTGAATAGGAATGAAAATGAAAATGGATTTGATATTTCAGCCCTCTGAATAATTACGGAAACCAAAATAACTCTGTAAGACTCAATGACATTTTAAAATGTTGGACAAAGGAATTGAGTTACACAAGTTACACTGAAGTTACTCTTTATTTTATGTATCTAAATTGCCCCTATATAGTATGTGTATGAGTTTGTGGCCTGCGATTGGCACCCTGTTCTGAGTGTATGTATGTATATGTATACAAGCTATATATAGCTTGTTGAGCTCATTATAATAATTTACTAAAACACACATGATGACCAATAAATGCAGACATCAATCTAATCTTAACATCTTTCCAACATATTTACTAAATTATACCCGATGTAATGTGTCAGCATACTTTAGTCAGTAAATACCCCACTGCCACTGAATTAGACCGGGACAAGTCCCTTTGATCTGGATTGCTAAGTATCTGCTGGAATAAACTACAGAACGTCTGCTTCGGCTCTTTTTCGTGTCAGTTTTGGTAAATGCTGTTGCGTCACTTTGATCTTTTCCTTGTCCAATTTGTATTCCCCAAGCCCCAAGGTAGTTGATGCAAATGCAGCAAATGTGTAAATATCATAGTTCTGCAAATAACAAAAGGTTCTAGTTTGAAGTGAAGGTGAAGTTGTTATCATAGCTTTTGTTCCGTGATTTGTTTTGTGCCGAACATTAAGAACATTCATTCATTCATTCATTATCTCCCGCTTATCCTCTATTAGGGTCGCGGTGGGGTTCCCCATGCCCATCCAGGGGAGAACGTCTCGGGCGCTGGGCAGATAGACCCAGGACAGGGCGCCAATCCATCGCTGGGCACACACTCACTCACACTCTATAGGGGGCAATTTTGAGAATTCAATTAACTTGTTCCATGTTTTTGGACTGTGGGAGGAAACCGGAGAACCCGGAGGAAACCCACGCAGACACGGGAAGAACATGGAAACTCCACCCAGATGGGGATTCGAACCAGGAATCCCTAGCGCTGAGAGGTGAACGTGCTAACCACTAAGCCACCGTGCCGCCCATTAAGAACATAAGAAACATTATTTAAATAAGACGATGAACCCACCTTCATTAATAACCATTTCTTTAATGAAAAGATTTTCTTTAAAAATTTTAATTTAATAAAAAAATATATATTTTTAGTGCTTGAGATTTTTTTTCTGCGCTCCTCCTCTTATTAATCCATCTACATTCTTGATGGCGCCAGTGGGGATGAATGTTTTAGAGTGATGTGATCCCCTGTCAGGCCCAGAGTGCAAGTTCTGAATAAATGATATCAAAGTTTTTGGTCCTCACATTTCAAATCACTTGGCCAGCTTAATGTCAGAGCTAATAATACCCAGCATTCAAAGCGCAGTTTAGCTGTGACGATTATTACTTAAGAACAACTATTTAAAGGCACCATTACAACCTGTGTGTGTCTGGGTGTCTGCCTTGAGATAGATGGGCTACCCATGCTCTTTACCTAATGAGTGCTGGGACAGACTCCAGAAACCCTGGAATCCCAGTGGAGAAGTTTTGAGGAAGGAATGAATAAAACCGATGCACCACCCTGCTCTTCACTCATCTTTATTCTGGGGAATTGGATTTGTACAGGGAACAAATGGCTTTGAAACAAATCGGGATTTTCCAGAAAGTTCCGTGCTCGAAAATCCAGTATTAGTCTGACAGACACCGTGGGCTTGATAGATGACATTCAGGTGCAATAAATATTTAAAAACGTTTAGTTTTAAGCAGATCAACCACGGACCCGAGTCTCTCCCATCACTGGGTGGCGCTTTAATAAGATATCAATAGTACAATTCACTATTAGTTAATGAGCATAGAGGTAGCTGGAGGGAAAAAATACACAAAATGGATCTCTTTAGTCTGAAATGCTTTTTATTTTTTTTAATTTTTATTACATTATTCATGTAGGGCTTTTAGCCACTTTTTTCAAGGATCCTGTCGGTGGCAGAGGCTAAGAACATCATTCAAGAGGTGCCATACCGGATTTTCTAAAAGGCCAGTAGAGTTTAATGTGTGCCTATTTGGCTCTAAAGTGATTTGAGACCCACATTATATCAGAGCTTTTGTATGATCATTCTAAACGGTTGCCGTTTTTAATTGCGGATTCATCAGAGAAATTTACGCTGTAATTGTTTTGTTTCCCGAGGACCATTATCTGTTTGATTACTGAATCCCATGTTAGCTTGTCCTTTTTCTTTATATTATGCTTCTGTGATTATAAATTGCTCAACTCTTTCTCCTTCGCTCGCCTTTGTTTTGAGCTTCTCTCAGTCTGAATCACCTGATAATTAACCCACATGATCTTTAAATAAGCCTTCTTCTGTATTTACTACATTGTTTGCAGCAACAAACTGGTGGATTTTTAGCTTCTTTCTTCTTACATTTACATTTAAATTCTGTCAAAGCAGAATCTTTTATCCAAAGTGACTTACAAGGATCCCAACTTGATGGTTGGGGCTAGACTACAGGATCAGCCCCCTGGAGCAATGAGGGTTAGGGGTGTTACTCAAGGAGCCATGTTGGTAACTTCAGTGGACCAGGGATTTGAACCCACAGCCTTCAGATTGAGGTGTATAATCTGTTAGTGAGGTGTATTATCTGTATATTTAATTAATAAACACCATTAAAAATGAAAAATGGTGCTAATTTAAAGTATTTTTACTGATGAGCTCAGACTTTTGGCTCTCGGCATACATGTGTCTATAAGTTTTGTCCAAAAAGATCACTGAATCTGCTAAAGGATTATGAAACGATACCGGGAGCACTTCGTTTTTAGAAGTAGAAGAGCACTTGCTGTGAAAAGCATGAAATAGATGTGAGGAGCCACGAAAGAGTTAGAAAACTCCAGAGAGGTATGTGATTGTGTTCACCTTGAGTTTAAATATTGATGAAGACATGCTGGTGGTTATTAGTGATAGAAATCAGACAGAATACAGAACCACACTGAGTAAGTAAAGTTATTCTCAAGGACGATTATTTGCAGATTTAATACACACTGTTCCTGGTGAAAGGTGATCTGATATAGAATTCGTATGCATTTATGAGAAGGACATATGTCTGGGTTTCTTTACTCATTATGAATGGAGTACAAATGGACCTATCGGGTGATAGTGAGTTCTATGAATCTATATGAGAGAGAGAGTGAGGGAGAGAGAGTAAAAGGGAGAAAGAGAGTGAGAAATTTCTGAAGGACAGAAAACAGTGTAATGTTATATACATTTTATTTTATTTCAAAATTTAGGTTTCATGGCGGCACGGTGGCTTAGTGGTTAGCACATTCGCCTTTCAGCGCTAGGGATTCCCGGTTCGAATCCCCATCTGGGTGGAGTTTCCATGTTCTCCCCGTGTTTGCGTGGGTTTCCTCCGGGTTCTCCGGTTTCCTCCCACAGTCCAAAAACATGAATCAAGTTAATTGAATTCTCAAAAAATTGCCCCATTTAGAGTGTGTCTGTGTGAGTGAGCGTGTGCCCAGCGATGGATTGGCGCCCTGTCCTGGGTCTATCTGCCCAGCGCCCAAGATGTTCTCCCCTGGATGGGCATGGGGAACGCCACCGTGACCCTAATAGAGGATAAGCGGGAGATAATGAATGAATGAATTTAGGTTTCATTGCCACATGTGTATAAAACCAAGCGCCTAATCACTGATTATGGACATCTGTCTGCTTCCAAATTTGTGGGAACAGTTTGGGGAAGGCCCCTCTCTGTTCAGCTTACCTGTGCCCTGACCATAATTAGTTTTGTTTTGCTATAGAAGAACTTATACACACAGAGACCAAAACTCAATCACCATCTAACACTTTTAGGATAAACTAGAATGGACCTGTGAACCAGGTGCACTCGTCCAACATCAGTGTCTGACCTCATAGATGCTCTTTTAAACCAACAGTGAAAAATCCCAGCTGACATGGTCTCCAAAATTTTTGTACAATGACATCCCAGAATATAAGAAACAGGTTAGAACAAGAAGCTCCTGTTTGTGTCCCAATTCTTTTTTTAGAGCCTTTAGGTCTTAATGTCTTGTCCTTCCAGGACACGGTGTGACCGCTGTTTACTGAAATGACATTACACTTCAGTTCCGCACCAGGTGGCCAAATTACAAAACAAGCCGAGTTCAGCGGAGCTGAAAACACACACAGGACGCTGGAGTCTCAAGCATCTCACAAAAAAACTAAAGTCTCTCTTTAATTTACATATTACTCTCTGCTTTTGACTTAACGTACCGTATTATTAGAAGGCAGCTTTATAGAATAATTTCTCCCATTCTAATCAGTTCTAGGTGAAGGGCAGCTCACAGCACTGCAACAGGGAGGTGAGGGAGAACGAACCCGGCGCTGTGAAGGAAAAATGGGTTTATTTTCACATTTATGAAATCAGAGCTGCAAAATCCTCAGGGATTATACACCATATTAGTCCTGCAACTGAGTGTATGGATGAGTTTCATGCCTGCATGCGTGTGTGTGTGTGTGTGCTTAAGAAGTTTTTCTTCATTGCACGTAAACTTTTCGACTGTGTGCACTGTTGGTATTCAGGTTGCATCCGCCTCCCAATACTGCATCATATTGAAAGTGTGTGATGTTGCTAAATGTGTCATGAGCCTGAAGGGCACTATAATAGGCTCTGTTCTTTAGAGAGACACAGATTAGTGTCCCGGTGAGAGTACTACAGCTCACATCATTTTCAAAACAGAGCTCTCAGAATTTAGATTTATATTTTTCGCTGGGTTATTTTTAATTCAGTGTTACAGAATCAGTTAAATTGATTTTTCTAATTATTATTATTAGACAGACACTCTCAACCCATCAGTGTCTGACCTCACGTGTACTCTTCTGGATGAAAGAGCAAAACTTCCCAGAGACACACAGACACTCCAAAAGCCTGTAGAAAATGAGGAAGCTGTAACGATGGGACCGATTTAATAGGTGTGATGGGTTGAGGTTCCAATACATTTGACCATATCGTCTGTTTTAGGCTGTAAATCTCACAATGCCAACTCACTCAGTTCTTTACGTCAAGTCAAGTTTACTTCCAACTTGGTCAAGTACAGGATGACAGGCTGAGGCATCAACCCTGCTGCTTTATTATTGATCTGTTAGTTTTATTAACTTGTTTAAACTTTAAGAAACTTTGCATATTGCCCATGCCCATCAGGGCAAAATGTTTCGGGTGCTGGGCAGAAGCCTGCTCTAAATTGGTCACTATATATTGAATGTCCTGGGTGTATCTGCCTGGCGCCTTAAATGTTTCCCCCTGGATGGGCACGGAGAACGCCCCTGCAACCCTTATACTAAAGGAGCATGTGGATGGATGGAATATTAATTAGTACTTTTTAATAAATTTACTATCATTTTACTTTTTATTGAAGCATTATTCAGAATGAGAGCTGCAGCTGTATTGTCTCCAGTCAGGTATTTTTGTCTTAGGAGAGTAAGTTTTGTTAAAATGCTGACGTGATGTAAACTATGGGATGTATTCTTGCTTGATGTCATGTTGGTAATGCAACGCAATGAAACTGGGACAGAGCGGCACATTGGGCGAAGCCGTTATGTATCTGCCCGGCAACGGAAGGAAAAGCCTTTAAGGAGCTCATTCTGGAAGGTGTTTTTGTATCGTGCACCATGAAGGAGATGAAGAAATGTATAAAATGCCCTCCATTTTTGTTCTGTGCTGCTGCCTCCAGTGAGCCCAGCATCAGCCCTGTAATGAAGCAGGCTTACCTAATCAGCTTATTCAGGTGCTTAACGTGCCTCAGTGCAGAGAGCATCAGCACAGATCAGACCTCAGTCTACACTGAGGAGACAAACCCAAACGCTGCAGGTAAAACCAGACATACTGTATGTGGTCTTCTGTCATTAAAAAGGACATACTCATATTGTCGAATTGCAAATAAGGCAGTGTTTATATAATCCAGAATTCAGCAGACACTCTTTATACAGAGTGACTTTCAGAGTTCATGGCTCCCTATTCTACCATCGTATGGATTTGCACAATCTGAAACTTCTGGGTTTTTCTGCATATTTGACTTGGCACACAAGTCCTTAATTAACCTATTAATATAAAAATCAGCCCAGACACAGGGAGGACATAGAGAATTTGTACATTCTGTGAGGCAGAGGCCCGAAACATGTCATCCATTGTGTTGTTTTTTTAAACTTTAAACCTCTCCGAAATGACATGACATGCAGATTGTGTGAATTTATTCAACATTCTGATCTCAAGGCTCCAACTTTCACCAGACTGTGAAACTGGAGTCTGATTTACTGAACTCTCTCAGTTTCATAAGGTTGTGATGATGGTTCATGCAATCAGTGTAAACATTGATTTACATGTATTTAGTCACGCTGTGCCTTTAAAACCAGAGAACCCCGGGGAAATCCACACAGACGCTATGAGAACTTCCACCCAGATCAGGGTGCCACCATGCCATCCTCATTATATATATATATATATATAGGCGGCACGGTGGCTTAGTGGTTTAGCACGTTCGCCTCTCAGCACTAGGGATTCCCGGTTCGAATCCCCATCTGGGTGGAGTTTCCATGTTCTCCCCGTGTCTGCGTGGGTTTCCTCCGGGTTATCCGGTTGCCTCCCACAGTCCAAAAACATGGATCAAGTCAATTGAGTTCTCCAAATTGCCCCATATACAGTGTGTGTCTGTGTAAGTGTAAGTGTGTGCCCAGCGATAGATTGGCGCCCTGTCTTGGGTCTATCTGCCCAGCGCCCGAAACGTTCTCCCCTGGATAGGCATGGGGAAATCCCCCGCGACCCTACTAGAGGATAAAGCGGAAGATGATATATATATATATATATATATATATATATATATATATATATATATATATATATATATATATATCGTCCCCCTACATTGGGCATTGCTTTGGATAAGATGTGTTTTACCCTAATGCCCCTGACCCTCACATCACATTCATATGTGTGTTTAGTCAAGCTGGTATTGCCTAAGTTCTAAATCTGTCAAAATAGGATCTTAAGCCCCAAAATATAAAAACGTCTGCCTCTGACAGGTGTCTTTTTCTTATCAGATTCATACGAGCCATTTTTGGATTTCCTTCTTACAGCTCATTTTACACAGAACTCAAGCTGTCCGTCGGTACGTCACTCTGAAAACGACATCCAGACATCGTTACACCACCTCACTGCACCACCACACGTACCTCCCTACAAACACCACCCATCATACCTTCAACAAAGCACCTATACCCCGCACCACCACATGTACCCCCCCCTACAAACACCACCCATCATACCTTGAACAAAGCACCTATACCCCGCACNCCTACAAACACCACCCATCATACCCTCAACAAAGCACCTATACCCTGCACCACCACATGTACCCCCCCCCCCTACAAACACCACCCATCATACCTTCAACCAGCACCCATGGTTATGGAATGTGTTGTGTAATGTGAAGCTTTGTGTAGCCTTGGATAGTGTTTTGTTTGCATAGTGACAGTTTTATCAAATGTTCTCTCCACATTATTAAACTGTACAATCATAATGATGATAAAAGTACAAAAGTGTTCTTAAGAGTTTAGATTGCATGAACCCAGCAGTGCAGCAAAGCAATGAATCCAGTCCATTCTGGACGTTTTATAGATGCAGTTTCTAGAAACAGAGATTCCTAGAATTCATTCTTTTATGTCATTTGAACAAACCCCTCTACTGAGAATCCAATCAGTAAAGACGGCCAAGGTCCATTCATTTAAAGGCAATGTTCCCGGCGTGGCTGCTGAAAACAAGAAAATGTAGCATATATTTAATCTGATTAAACAGTTGCAGTTGGATTCAGTACTGATAACACAATCAGAGGAAAATCAATTGTCAACGTCATTAATGCAACCGGCAAACGCCCGTTAATGCATTAGGAAGCGAATTAAATGGAAGATTGCTTTTCTTTAACGGCTTTATTTCAACCACATTAGAACCTATTAAAGCAAACAAAGATATGTGTTTTATGCCTTCGGGTTTACTGTACACTCATTGGTCTGTGTGTTAGTGTGACATCATGACATCATCAGGACAGGTTCAGCAGCGGAACCTCATCCTCAGTTTTAGAAAATTGATTCAATCCCATGAGTCCATGTTCTCTGCGGCAGGGTGGCATAGTGATTAGCACGTCCACCTCTTAGGAATCCAGGTTTGAATCCCGATCAGGGTGGAGTTATCATGTTTTCATGTCTGTGTAGGGGTTTTTTGGGGGATCTGTGTAGGGGGATCAAGTTAATTGAGTTCTTCAAATTGCCCCATATAGAGTGTGTCTGTGTGAGTGAGTGTGTGCCCAGCGATGGATTGTTGCCCTGTCCTGGGTCTATCTGCCCAGCGCCCGAGACGTTCTCCCCTGGATGGGCATGGGGAACCCCACCCCGACCCTAATAGAGGATAAGCGGGAGATAATGAATGAATGAATGAATAAATTGTCCCTATATATTGTGGGTGAGTGAGTGTATGTCCAGTGATGGATTGGTGCCCTTTCCTATCTGCCCAGTGTCCAAAACATTCTCACCTGGATGAATATGGGGAACCTCCCCTGCAAATATATAATTAAGGGGAAGATAAATGAATGAATATCAACCTGAAACCAGCTTTTCGAATTATTACTTCTGTTTTTGTCCGGTTCTGTGTGCAGTTGTTGTTGTTGTTTGTAGTTCCTTAAACTGTTTCACAACCTTGGAATCCACAATTCTCAACGGCGAGAACTTATTGTCCGGTCTCAGTATGAACTCAAAGTTGTTGAATGAAACTCGGGCTCTTATTGTTTTGCATAGAAAAAAAAAAAAAAAAAGATTTGTCCTTCTTTTTCTTTAAGGCTTTGTCCCTAGAGAAATTGCTCGTCTGAAAGTGTAGAGAACTGCAGGTAGAAAATGCTGTTGCGTCTGCAGAACATTCCAAAACGCACGTGTGCCTGTCCTCGAAGTTTGATCGACCAACAATCCTGAGATGAGGTGTCACAAAATAGAAAGTAAATGACAGTTTTTCACCCTCTCCTGCTTTCCTCTTTTTGCTGTTCACACCTTCCTTCAGCAACACACACACACACACACACACACACACACAAACACACACTCTTTAACACAATGAAGACAGCCCGAGGCTGGTTTGGTTCCTGTATTGATCTTACTCCATTATCTTCATCATAATCAACTGAAATAAAAATAAACGTAGGAGGCTGTTTTTATACTGATCGGCTGAAAATATTATTCATTCATTATCTCCCGCTTATCCTCTATTAGGGTCGTGGTGGGGGGGGGGGTCCCCATGCCCATCCAGGGGAGAACATCTCGGGCGCTGGGCAGATAGACCCAGGACAGGGCGCCAATCCATCGCTGGGCACACACTCACTCACACAGACACACTCTAAACGGGGCAATTTTTGAGAATTCAATTGACTTGATCCATGTTTTTGGACTGTGGGAGGAAACCGGAGAACCCGGAGGAAACCCACACAGACACGGGGAGAACATGGAAACTCCACCCAGATGGGGATTCGAACCGGGAATCCCTAGCGCTGGGAGGCGAACGTGCTAACCACTAAGCCACCGTGCCGCCCTGAAAATATTAGGTTAATATAATTTTTATTCATTTTAGATGGAAATCTGATTGAAGGACACGGAAGCTCAGTGGTTATGATGTTGGCTGTTCGGTCTGAAGGTTATGGGTTCAAACATCATGGCTCCGTCATTAAGTCAAAAGTCAGTGTGTTCCCCATACCAAATCCAAATTCTCTCAGCGCTGGGGATCAGGGTTCTCCGGTTCACCACAGTCCAAAAACATGGATTCAAGGTGAATTGGCTGTTCTTAATAGACCCTGCCTTTATTGCCTCCATGTAGTGTGTCTGTGTGTTTGCCGAGTAATGGATTGGTGTCCTGTCCTGTGTGTATCTGCCCAGCCCAGTAGCCGAAATGGTTTACCCTGGATGTGCATGGGGAACCTCAACACCCCCCCCCCACACACACACAACCCTAGTCCCTAGTGTAGGATTAAGCAGAATATATGAGATGATGGAGGGCGGCACGGTGGCTTAGTGGTTAGCACGTTCGCCTCTCAGCTCTAGGGATTCCATGTTCTCCCCGTGTCTGCGTGGGTTTCCTCCGGGTTCTCCGGTTTCCTCTCACAGTTCAAAAACATTGATCGTCAATTGAATTCTCAAAATAGAGTGTGTCTGTGTGAGTGAGTGTATGCCCAGCGATGGATTGGCGCCCTGTCCTGGGTCTATCTGCCCAGCGCCCGAGACGTTCTCCCCTGTATGGGCATGGGGAACCCCACCGCGACCCTAATAGAGGATA
>JAFMOD010000188.1:1553575-1611341 GCA_019802435.1 Corydoras maculifer | reverse complement strand
ATAGAGTGTGTCTGTGTGAGTGAGTGTATGCCCAGCGATGGATTGGCGCCCTGTCCTGGGTCTATCTGCCCAGCGCCCGAGACGTTCTCCCCTGTATGGGCATGGGGAACCCCACCGCGACCCTAATAGAGGATAAGCGGGAGATAATGAATGAATGAATGAATGAATATGAAATGATGGATTTTTTTTGCAATTAAAAATTCTGTTTTGGTGTCAAATGTTAACATAATTAACATGATGCCGTCGATACAACGACACATCAGACGAAATCAAGAAATAATAACCGAATTCTTTTTATTTTTGGGCATCGTGTCTATGAGACTGTCAGTAACCGTGCAAGAGGCATTTAACCACCTGTAAAGTAATTGCCGTGCTTCAGATTGAAGTTTAGATATCACAGATCTTTCGGATGACTGGCTTTCATCGAAGAAAAGGCCATTTTCTCTTCACTGATGCTGTCTAGCTTTCTCTTGAAATAAAAAAACCTCAAAAGAGACAACGATCCTTTATCTGAAATACCCCATTAATTAACGCTCAATTACTTCATGTCATCTTGCCTGAGCCGCATGCCGTCCATCTCCATAATCCTTTAGCTCTTCCTGTCCCTGAATAGGTTTCTGTAATACGTCGTCAACCTGAACCATTTCCTTGGCAACAGTGCTTTTATAATGCATCACGAAAAGACAGACAGCCTCCGTCAAAAGGTTTCAGTTGAAGCGCTGCTGCAAATTGGGATGTCACCTCATTAACATGTCGCTCTAATTCTCAGTGCAGATCAGACACTCCTGCGTTTAAAGTTCATGACACAGTAAATTTTACAGGCGATCACTAAAAGTGAATTTTAGGAAACAGTAAGGAGGACTAATATTCAAAGTCATCCTTATATAGTAGAATGATTATTATGAGTTTATCTGCATAGACAGGGAGCGTACAGAACCAGTCCAAAGTTTGGACACGCCCATTTTCTGCTCCACTTATTGTCCATGTTCTCAGTTCCACTTCCTGTAAAGATGGACTTTGTAGTTCTACAATTCCAGACTGTAGTCCATCTGTTTGTGTTCTACAGTACATACTGTGTACGTCCCCTTTACTTTGTTCTAATGGTCAGGACCCCAATAGAACCACCACAGAGCAGGGTGCATTATTCCTATCCCGGCAGTGTCACTGAGGTGTTTAAATGAAACTCCAGCAGCACTGCTGCACTAAAACCCCCTCACCACATCAGTGTCACTGCAAAACTGACCATAAACAATCCACCCCCCAAATGATACCTGATTTGTGATGCTTCTGACCAATAGAGCACCAACAGGGGACTAACAACAACAAAGAACACAGATGGACTACAGTCTGTAATTGTAAAACTAATAAGTGCAGCTATATGGTAGGTGGAGGAAAGAGAGAATAGAGCAAGAAGGGGTGTGGCCTAACTTTTAACTGATTCTGCACAATTTTAATGTTGCTTGGTTCATATCACTCACCCATTAACTCTGTCTATGATTGAATCCTTCCATATCTGACAATTTAAGCTTTTTCTAAATTGTTCACATGTTTGTTTCACATCTGAATGCTTTTCGTCCACATCCATCTGTTATGCAGCCACAGCCTTTGAAGCTGTAATCTGAAAAATGAACTTAGCATAACTGAAGCATTGTATAATCCCAGACTGGGCTTTAAGATGGTCTGAGAGGAGGAACTAGAGTGCCCCCATATGACACACATGGAATGATTGTTCATTACAATACTTTAAACGTTTCTGATTATACAGAATTATAACACTGCATAATGCTATTAATATATCCAATAATTACAAACAAAAGCTTTTTTGTTTATTATAAGTGTCTTGAAATTCTGCAGCTGTTCAGTGTTGATAAGCTCATCCTGCAAAATGTATGCAGTACCAATGAAAACTCTGGCCACGCCCCCTTCTGGCTCCTTTGCGCATTTTCCTCACTTACCATACAGATGGACTTTGTAGTTCTACAATTACAGACTGTAGTCCATCTGTGTTCATTGTTGTTGTTAGTCCCCTGTTGGTCAGAACCATCACAGAACGGGTATCATTTGTTCAAAGTCCATCTTTAATGGAAGTGGAACTGAGAACATGGACAATATGTTGAGAGAACTTTTGACTGTTCAAACTTTTGACTGGTATTGTATTTTAAGAAAATAATAAAGACTAGTTGGGCTATGTTCTCCTCTCAGCACTAGGGCTTCCCGGTTCGAATCCCCATCTGGGTGGAGTTTCCATGTTCTCCCCGTGTCCGTGTGGGTTTCCTCCGGGTTCTCCGGTTTCCTTCCACAGTCCAAAAACATGGATCAAGTCAATGGAATTCTCCAAAATTGCCCCATATAGAGTGTGTCTGTGTGAGTGAGTGTGTGCCCAGCGATGGATTGGCACCCTGTCCTAGGTGTATCTGCCCAGCGCCCGAAACGTTCTCCCCTTGATGGGCATGGGGAACCCCCCCCCCCACGACCCTTATAGAGGATAAAGCGGGAGATAATGAATGAATGAATGAATGAATGGATAATGGATGGATGGAATAAAGATCAGTCAGAAAATACTGAGGTTTTAAAAAGGTTTTTAATGTAAGAGGAATAAAGAGTGTTGTGTTGAGTATTTAAAAGATCAAAGAGATTCTACAGAGAAAACTGAATTCTACAAATATAAGATTTAACTGAACATTTCAGAGGAAGAGGTGACTGCAAGTGACCCCTAAGACAGGCCCTTAACCTTAAATGCATGAGGGCTGAGGTTTTATGGCTTACCCTGTGCTCTGACCCTGACCTTTAAGTTGGGGAACTTGCAGGGTATTAAGCAGTTTTTGCTTAATAACAATGTAATGTAAAGAATTTAAAGTTGATTTCTGATGTAATGGCATATTTATTATGGGATGTTTTGCATACTGTGCAGATCAGTCAAGGTCTCCCACACACACACACAAAACAGACCTATCCTAAACTGTTTCTAAAAAGTTGAAAGCATACAGTTTAGTACAGAATACACACGTTTTAATAAAGAGCTCAGTGGACAGAAGGCTGTTACTAATTATCTAAATAAACCTTATTTATTATATCTATATATTTAATAGAAAAATCAAGTGTAGACTTTGTGTTTGATTTGTATTCACATCACAGATTTGATGAATTCCCGTTTGTTCCCCCTCTCTGTGGAAATGCCGGGTTGCTTCTGGGTAAAGTCCCCGGCGTTGTCTCATAACCAGTCTCAGGAGAAAAGTCCCCTTTCGGCATGTTTTCACTTCTCCCAGCCAATTTCCTTCCAGTGGAGCTTATACAGCAGATTGACGGAGCTCTCGAAACAGGGGCCTCATGACGACACGAGCTTATCGCTGCTTTATTGATTGCCGACTTTTATTTGCCTCGTCTGCCGCTTGCCGCAGAGTCAACACGGGTAATCGCTTCCAATTACCACGTCGCATTATAAAAATATCCGAGACGCCCGGCGTTCGGCCGCGGACGGACGTGAGGCTCAGTCGTCAGACTCCGCAACGCACTGCTCCACAATTTCGCGCAGGTTTGGGTTCTCCATGGCTGCTGCCACTCGCTCCTTATCGTTGATCTGTTTGTTAACTGCGTGACCAAATAGAGCACACGGGTTGATTGCATGTCTAAACATCAGGCTCTATATTAATCACCGTACAGTCGCTGGGATAGAGTATCATCACCGTATCACACACACGTAATGAAACGTAAATACTGTATGAGGAGTTTCATTCATACTTACTGTCTTCCTCTGTTGAGTGTGTTCCTTCTGTGATGTAAATTTCAAGCTGGGGACAAACGAGGAACAAAAAAGCTTAACATCTGCATTAAATCACAGCAGTAGCATTGCCACAATTTATAAAGTCTGTAACATGGGCACGATTGTTGGTGCCAGATGAGCTGAACTTGATATTCATTCATTCATTCATTTATTATCTCCCGCTTTATCCTATATTATGGTCTCGGGGGGGTTTCCCATGCCTATCCAGGGGAGAACGTCTCGGGCGCTGGGCAGACACACCCAGGACAGGGCGCCAATCCATCGCTGGGCACACACTCACTCACAATTTTGAGAATTCAATTGATTTGATCCATGTTTTTGGACTGTGGGAGGAAACCGGAGAACCCGGAGGAAACCCACGCAGGCACGGGGAGAACATGGAAACTCCACCCAGATGGGGATTCGAACCGGGAATCCTTAGAACTTGATATTATAATCTGGAATTTTCATGAACAATCGTGATAAGTAAGAATTTGGCCAAACGTACTTGCACACAGAGGAATGTGCCCGGGGCAGTGGGCAGCCCTGTACGTGGGGCAATTAGAGTTAGGCACCACTTCAGCTATAGCACTTTGTGGGACCGGGGACCTTCAGGCCAACAACTGCCCCTAATAATCAATTCTTACTCAAAAGGTAGACACTAGTTCTGCAGGTGGAACCACCTTGTTGTTGAAAGTGGGTTAACTAAATTTTGGTCAGATCAGTCAGCATGAGCCGACAGAAAGTCTCCTGTAATAACGGAGGACAGAGCGAGGTGGACAATACTGCTCTGCTTGTGGCGCCCCCTAATGGGAGCAGCAGAAAGATAGTACACTCTGATGTATACAAGAAAATCGGACCAGATTATTAGGACGTGCTGGGCTGAGGCAGGTTTAGTACACAGATTGTATGTACTACAACCATTTTGAATAAAGTCCCTGATTGCTCATACTGTGAGTCAATGATGGGAACCTAGAATTAGGAAACCCCTCAAAACATGAGTTTTAAAAGTCCACTCAACCAATAGGCTGAGAATACATAGAAACACACGGAAACACATACAGAAACACACAAACACATACATAAACACACATAGAAACACAGAGACACACAGCAACACACAGCAACACACAGAGACACACAGAGACACACAGAGACACACAGAGACACACAGAGACATACATAAACACACAGAAACATAGAAACATACAGAAACATACAGAAACACACAGAAACATACAGAGACACACAGAAACACACAGCAACACCTAGCAACACACAGCAACACACAGAGACACACAGCGACACACAGGAACACACAGAAACACACACAGAAACATACAAACACACAGAAACACATACAGAAACATACAAACACACAGAAACACATACAGAAACACACACAGAAACATACAAACACACAGAAACACATACAGAAACATACAAACACACAGAAACACATACAGAAACATACAAACACACAGAAACACATACAGAAACATACAAACACACAGAAACACATACAGAAACACATACATAANACACAGAAACACATACAGAAACATACAAACACACAGAAACACATACAGAAACACATACATAAACACACACAGAAACATACAAACACACAGAAACACATACAGAAACATACAAACACACAGAAACACATACAGAAACATACAAACACACAGAAACACATACAGAAACACATACATAAACACACACAGAAACATACAGAGACACACACAGAGACACACAGGAACACACAAACATACAGAAACATACAGGTCTTTTTTACCTTGTGCTTAAACGGAAGGCATCTCTGGAGTTTAACTTGCAAGCAGAGACCTGAAACATAAACCCATGTTTAAAACTTTACCCCAAACACTCATTAGGGTGGTGCATCATGTGACTCCACTGTGTGAAGAGATATGTATTTCATCTCACAGAGTGCTGCAGGTACAGCTCCAAGATACCGGATTAAGACTGAGTGTTACTGGGCTTTTCATCAAGGTTCGGATGGGATTAGGATTAGAGCCAGTCCAGAATTAGGCCACACCCCTTTTTGCTTTATGTTCTATTTCCTCCACTTATCATACAGATGGACTTTGTAGTTTTACAATTACAGACTGTAGTCTATCTGTGTTCTTTGTTGTTGTTGGTTCTCTGTTGGTCAGGAGCATCACAGAACAGGTATCATTTGGGTGGTGGATTGTTTATTGTTCTGCAGTGACACTGATGTGGTGAGGGGGGTGTTAGTGCAGCAGTGCTGCAGCAGTGTGGGAGCGGTAGCTCAGTGGTTAGGGTGTTGGGTTATCAATCTGAAGGTTGGGGGTTCAAATCCCAGGTCCACTGAAGTTACCAGTGTGGGTCCTTGAGCGAGACCCTTAACTCTCATTGCTCCAGGGATGTTGTGATGAACCCTGTGCTCATCTTGTAAGTCGCTTTGGATAAAAAGCATCCAATAAATGACCAAATGTAAATGTAATGCTGGAGTTTCATTTCTCCATCTCAGTGGCACTGCTGGGATAGGAATAATGCACCCACCCAATAACCCCTGCTCTGTGGTGGTTCTATTGGGGTCCTGCCCATTAGAACAGAGTACACAGTATGTACTGTAGAACACAAACAGATGGACTACAGAATGGAACAGTAGAACTACAAAACATGTCCATATATGGAGTTTGATGACGTAGGGGGGGGGCAGTTAAACGGTTATCTCACCGATCAGCGTGGCCAGGGAGCAGTGCGGCACCGTGGGGGAGAACCTGATAATGATGAGGAACTCCTCGTTGCCCAGATCCTGCACCTCCACGCCCTGCTCCGTCACCACCTCCAGCTCCTCCAGAGTGTTCGGCTTCTCCGGATCTCTGATCGTCCGAATGACGTCTGAACAGACGGAACCCAAAGTTACCCTGCCATCCGAACCGACACCGCGCGAACGAACCGACTCCGAAAGCTCTGACCTCCGTCACTTCCGGAGGTCTTATCAACGCGCTTTAAACGAGCGACTGACCGTAAACCTCTAAAGCTTTCTCCTCCATGCTGCTCCTCCGCTGTTCATTATATTCGCCGAAAAGCCCCGCGACCCGAAACAGTTTGTTCACAAGACCAGAGACGAGATCCATTTTCTAAACGACTCCATAGTAGCGCCACACGACTTTGGCGGCCCGCATTCAGTCTGCACCTGACGAGGCGCTGGGCTCGATCCTAAATACAACGTTACACCCCACACGGGCGCCCTGCGTATGACCCAAAGCGCCCACAGACTCATACACCCTACGTAGTGCACTATTTACCAAATAGAACACAGTCTGCCAAGCGCCGTCTTCGTTCTTAGACATAAGTAAACGCTGTTCGAAAGGTTGATGCTTATTTTAAAAAGGAAACCTGACAAACACTGTTTTTTGTATTTTGTTGTACTTTATTTTGTAAAAATAAAAATCCCGACAACAAGTGAATTAAAATAATTAATAGTTTCAAAGTTCTGCGGGTAGTATTTTAACTAACACTAAAAAGCGAGATCATAGAGACTGGTGAATTTTCTTATCTTACAAACCTAGCTCCTTTTCCTACCCACAGTCCAAAAACATGGATTCAAGGTGTATTGCTATAAATTGCCCCCCTTTTTTTAACTTCCCCCAATAGTGCATTACATAAGAGAACACCACAAGTCAGAAGTTAAGGGAGAAAGAGAATTATCAAACCTGATTATTATCCTATCCTGCTCCCCACCCTTTTTAAAATGTAATTATTGTTTATAAATATCATTCATTCATTATCTCCCGCTTATCCTCTATTAGGGTCGCGGTGGGGTTCCCCATGCCCATCCAGGGGAGAACGTCTCGGGTGCTGGGCAGATAGACCCAGGACAGGGCGCCAATCCATCGCTGGGCACACACTCACTCACACAGACACACTCTATATGGGGCAATTTGGAGAATTCAATTAACTTGATCCATGTTTTTGGACTGTGGGAGGAAACCGGAGAACCCGGAGGAAACCCACGCAAACACGGGGAGAACATGGAAACTCCACCCAGATGGGGATTCGAACCGGGAATCCCTAGTGCTGAGAGGAGAACGTGCTAAACCACTAAGCCACCGTGCCGGCCATTTGTTTATATATATATATATATATATATATATATATATATATATATATATATAATATTAATTATCTTCAGCTTTATCCTATATTAGGGTCGTGGTGGGGTTCCCCATGCCCATCCAGGGGAGAAAATTTCACACACTCACTCACACAGACACACACTCTATATGGGGCAATTTGGAGAACTCAATTGACTGGATCCATGTTCTTGGACTGTGGGAGGAAACCCACGCGGACACGGGGAGAACATGGAAACTCCACCCAGATAGGGATTCGAACCGGGAATCCTCAGTGCTGAGAGGAGAACATGCCAACCACTAAGCCACCGTGCCGCCCCCTTTTTAAATATAAATACGTTGACTTAAATTGCCCCGTTAACCTGGTTTATCGGTAATCCTCTCGTTTGGGCGAAAGTGTCTGTGTTATCGACTACAGGGTGTCACGTGATAACAGGAGCGTCATGTGACAGTCAGCTGCGCTTTCGGTTTCTCCTCCGGTGTTTGTTGTTTGTTTTGTTGTTTTTTATGTTTGCGGTGTTTTTTAAAGATGGAGTCTGAATCTCTGAATCTCCTCGACGTTTAGAACCTGAAGAACCGGAGCTCCTCACAGGGCAGTGCGTGTGAGCGCGCGGCTGTGTTCCACAGCGGTGAAGAATGCATCGGGACTCCGACTCTGCGCTGGAAGTGGCTCTCGTACAGAACGCCGCTCTAGGCTCCGACGTGCCGGCGCTGTCCGCGGTGAGGATGGCAGCGGGATGCCCCCTGCTCTGCTGCCTCGGGACCGACGGCGCGCTGCGGCTGAGGGACGCGTCCGAGCCGGCCGCGGGTTCCACGCGTGTTCTGCAGGACGCGTGTACAGAGTGGGTTCCGCCGTCATCACTCAGACCAAACCGAAAACATGTCGGACAGATTCCTGATCCGCCTTTTCTTTAGGTTCGTGTGGGAAGCGTCCAGTTCTGTGAGTTCGGTGGAACCCAGACCCCGGGTTCTGTCTGTGGATGGCTGCGGCGCCCTGAGGCTCCACGATGCGGCTCCAGGGGACCCCGGACCCTCTGCATGTTGTCCTCCTGAGACACTGCTGCAGCTGCTTAAAGAGAACATCTCAGGTGAGGAGAGTGTTTAAATTTATTCATTCATTTATTCATCCATCATCTTCCGCTTTATCCTTTATTAGGGTCGCGGGGTGGGGGGGGGTGGGGGGTTCCCCATGCCCATGCCCATGCCCATGCCCATCCAGGGGAGAGCGTCTCGGGCGTTGGGTAGATACACCCAGGACAGGGCGCCAATCTATCTCTGGGCACACACTCACTCACACAAACACACTCTATATGGGGCAATTTGGAGAACTCAATTGACTTGATCCATGTTTTTGGACTGTGGGAGGAAATCGGAGAATCCAGAGGAAACCCACGTAGACACGGGGAGAACATGGAAACTCCACCCAGATGGGGATTCGAACCGGGAATCCCTAGTGCTGAGAGGAGAACATGCCACCACTAAGCCACCGTGCCGCCGTCTCTGGGTTTTGTCAGTGATATCAGAACTTTATCCATCTGTATTTTCTGTTTAATCTACAAGTATTTTATTTGAAGTGCAGTAAACAGTGGAACCAAACAACATTCTTCAATAACAAGGTTCTACACATAACCGCAACTACACAACCCAACATAAAGAGCACGCGTGCAAAGAGTTTGTGCAAAACAAGAATGACAATAAATACAAGACAACATTATTTGTCTTGTCATGGGTTCATATCCCAGGTCCACTGAAGTTACCAATGTGGGTCCTAGAGTGAGACCCTTAACCCTCATTGCTCCAGGGATGTTGTGATGAACCCTGTGCTCACCATGAAAGACGCTTTGGATAAAAGCATCCGCTTAATGACCAAATGTAAATGTAAACAACATACACAGGACATCCATCCACCCATCATCTTCCGCGTTATCCTCTATTAGGGTCGTTGGGGGGAGAGGGGGTTCCCCATGCCCATCCAGGGGAGAACGTTTCAGGCACCAATCTATCGCTGGACACACACTCAGTCACACAAACACATATGGGGCAATTTGGAGAATTCCATTGACTTGATCCATGTTTTTGGACTGTGGGAGAAAACCGGAGAACCCGGAGGAAACCCACGCAGACACGGAAACCAGGTTCTCCGGTTTCCTCCGGGAATATATATATATATATATATATATATATATATATATATATTATCTTCAGCTTTATCCTATATTAGGGTCGTGGCGGGGTTCCCCATGCCCAATCAGGGGAGAAAATTTCACACACTCACTCACACAGACACACACTCTATATGGGGCAATTTGGAGAACTCAATTGACTGGATCCATGTTCTTGGACTGTGGGAGGAAACCCACGCAGACACGGGGAGAACATGGAAACTCCACCAATATTGGGTTTCGAACCAGGAATCCCTAGAGCTGAGAGGAGAACATGCTAAACACCAAGCCACCGTGCCGCCCTCATACACAGGACAATGAACATTAAACATTCAGTAAGGTGGTGGGGTGGGGTTCCCATACATATCCACAGGGGAACATTTCTTTTGATGGAGTGATGTCAGTCTGTCCTCTCACTCAGATGCTGGAAGGCTGGAGCATGTGAAGCCTCTCGTGTTCGCTGATGGCCGCTGTGTCCTGCTGCTGAACTCTCATGTCCTGGTGGAGCTGGCTTGGCCTGAGGATGCCGCTGAACCTGAAGTGCTTTCGTCCTGTCTCCTGCAGCTGCCTCCAGCCTTCAAAGCTCCGGTTGCTGACCACCAGCTTCGCAGAGGAACTCTGTTCATGCTGACCAGCGCCGGACTCCTCTGTATCCTTCTGCAGGGACTTCAGGTCCACTGATCGTATGGATGGACCTTGTGCTTCTATGATTACAGATTGTAGTCCATCTGTTTTTTAAACCCACTTACTCACAAATCCCCCCTAACAGGGCCACCACAGATCAGGCTTTATTTGGGTGGTGGATTATATCAGCACCGCCTTGAAATCAGTATGGTGGTGGTGTTAGTGTGAGTGGCGATTGTGTGATTAGATCAGATACAGCAGTACTGCTGCAGTTTGTTACAGTACCAGACATATGTTTGGACACGCCCCCTTCCTGTTCCATATTTTATTTCCTCCACTTATCATATAGATTGACTTTGTAGTTCTACAATTACAGACTGTAGTCCATCTGTGTTCTTTGTTGTTGTTCGCCCCCTGTTGGTTCTCTGTTGGTCAGGAGCATCACAGAACAGGTATCATTTGGGTGGTGGATTGTTTATGGTCAGTTCTACAGTGACACTGAGTGGTGAGGGGATCATTTGGGTGGTGGATTGTTTATTTGAGACTAAATAAAAACTCTGGGTGGCACGGTGGCTTAGTGGTTAGCACGTTCGCCTCTCAGCGCTAGGGATTCCCGGTTCGAATCCCCATCTGGGTGGAGTTTCCATGTTCTCCCCGTGTCTGCGTGGGTTTCCTCCGGGTTCTCCGGTTTCCTCCCACAGTCCAAAAACATGGATCAAGTCAATTGAATTCTTAAAATTGCCCCATATACAGTGTGTGTGTGCCCAGCGATGGATTGGCGCCCTGTCCTGGGTGTATCTGCCCAGCGCCCGAGACGTTCTCCCCTGGATGGGCATGGGGAACCCCCCCGCGACCCTAATAGGGGATAAGCGGGAGATAATGAATGAATGAATGAATAAATAAAAACTGAACTCTACTTTTTCGGCGTCCTGATGCTTGTTCATACAATACTTGTGCACTAATCGGATATTTCTACCTTGACTTCATGTCTCAGACGTCTTCGACAGCGCAGACGGAAAGCACCTCGCGACAGCCGACCTTCCCGCTTATTTCTCATCAGGACTGAGAGAGTCAGAGTCTGTGGGCTCTCTGTCCTCCTTCTGCCTGCTCCACGTCTCCTCAGACCTCAGCACAGCTGTGGCAGCCACTAATCAGAACCAAGGCCTGGCTCTGGATCTCGATGATTACTTCAGGTGACTTATTTTATAACGGTTCCTCAAACTGTTTCCACAAACACACAAAACACTTGGCTTTAGTCATAAAGTGTCTGTCAATACTTCTGTCCATGTTGTGTATATAAACGATGATACTCTGCATCATATAGAAACATTTTAAATAATAAAATATTGCTCTTTTGTTTTTTTTTCCAGGACTTTCAGTGATCATTTGCTGTGTCAGCAGGTCCCCAAACCCCCGGCTGCCATACCTACAAAGTCCTATGACCAGGACAGCATCGCCAGCTCAGCCTACAGCCAGACTGTCCTGGGCATGAATTGGAAGACTGACCAGTAAGTCAAAAGCAGCAAATACACTAACCTTGAGTTTTGATTTATTTAAGCTGGACCTCATTACAGATCATTTATACCAGAACTTTTTAAGGAAAACTATTCTAATACTATTATAAAACTATTCTAATACAGAGTGGTGGGAGGAGCCGATGTAAATGATGGTAGTACCATGAGGGTAGAAACAAGGGGTTATCCATAATGCCCCAATAATGGCCTGTATGTGTATTTACATCATGCTTGTGTTATCGGTTATTAAATGAATTGTTTTCTTGTAGAACTTTTTAAATGGTAAAGCCGGTCTGTGAGGTTCTGCTGGGTTCAGTGGGTGGAACTGTTCAGTATTCACTGTGAGTTTTCTCATTAACGCTGGTCTTATTAATGCCATTAGTCTTCTTGATTGAAAATATTAGCTGTAATTATGCATTTGGCTCTGTGTTTGGACCCATCGTTCTCCCCTGACGCTTCTAATTTATTTAAACCGTCGCTAATAAACTGGAACGATGCCAGTAAGCAGGAGCTTTTGAATTTGTATGAACTTATTTAGTAGGAACTATTTTTCTAAGGAAGGTTCTCAGTAGCGGCACAGTGGCTTAGTGGTTTAGCACGTTCGTCTCTGAGCACTAGGGATTCCTGGTTCGAATCCCCATCTGGGTGGAGTTTCCATGTTCTCCCCGTGTCTGTGTGGGTTTCCTCCGGGTTCTCCTGTTTCCTCCCACAGTCCAAAGACATGGATCAAGTCAATTGAGTTCTCCAAATTGCCCCATATAGAGTGTGTTTGTGTGAGTGAGTGTGTGCCCAGCGATAGATTGGCGCCCTGTCCTGGGCGCCAACGTTCTCCCCTGGATGGGCATGGGGAACACCCCCACGACCCTAATAGAGGATAAAGTGGAAAATAATGAATGAATGAATGAATGAAAGGTTCTCAGTAATGGAAGGCTTGACTTTTTGGTTTTTGGTACCAATTTTCAGCTCATCACTATTATCATGTGATTGACCCCTCACCTTGGTGCAGTATGTGGGTCTGCGGGTGATTCTGAAGCGGGTGTAGCAGGGTGTAGAGGAGTAGAAGGATGGTTGACAGTCTGTGGTGGGGGATCTGGATGTGCAGGACATGATTTAAATAAAAGCCAATCATGTGAACAGTGGGGGTGAACTCTGTGATGTTCTGCGTCTTTGTTTGCAGGTCGTGGGAATCCACTTTGGCATTGCTCTACAAACGAGCCAAAGCTCCAGCCCCTCTGCCCCCCTTCACTCGGCCTTGGTACAAAGACTTCACCAGTGCCAATAGCCACCCGGTTGCTGCCCCAGCCGGTCTTCGACAACCCAAAGTACCACCAGGGGGTGTCATGGTCGCGTTTAATGTTCCAGAAAGAGCCAGGCCGAGCACATTGATCACCTCGGAGTACTCAGCAGTGCTGACCTTCAGCTCCGCCGGCTGCAGCGGCACTGTGCTCGCCTACTGGAACCTGGAGAGACAGACTGTTACGTACCATTCCACAGACGTACCTGCTGTCCCCGTTCTCCGGTCCGATGAGGAGCACCTTTCCCTGGTTCTCAAAGGTAAACCTTTGAATTTTCTCTTAATTTAGCTGGGTTCCATACCATCAGTGCGTCCACCGCCGACCTGTCACAGTGCTGTCACATATTTCTGCCGTGCTGACCGAGCCGACCACGTCTTTTTCACTTCTTTTATAAATTTCAGAATTTGAAGGTTCACTTGTTCTCAGAAATAATTTTAATAAGAAATTATTATTATCATATGATTATTCAGGGTGACACAGTGGCTTAGTGGTTTAGCATGTTCTCCTCTCAGCACTAGTGATTCCCGGTTCGAATCCCCATCTGGGTGGAGTTTCCATGTTCTCCCCGTGTCTGCGTGGGTTTCCTCCGGGTTCTCCGGTTTCCTCCCACAGTCCAAAAACATGGATCAAGTCGATTGAGTTCTCCAAATTGCCCCATATAGAGTGTGCCTGTTTGAGTGAGTGTGTGGATTGGAGCACTGTCCTGGGTGTACTGCCCAGCGCCCGAAACGTTCTCCCCTTGATGGGCATAGGGAAACCCCCCCCCGTGCGACCCTAAAAGAGGATAAAGCAGAAGATAATGAATGATTATTCTGCAATAATCAAAAAAAGACAATGCAGCGCTTTCAACACATACAGTGTCTATTTAAAAGAAAACTAGTTTTTCTTTCTGTAAGAATAAAGTGAACAGAGACGCGTTCTCCGGTGTAAGTTTATTTTTGTTCTGAGTTGCTCCTCTTAGTTTATTTACTAGATATTTTTCTTATAAATGTTGTCATGACAATGTTGAGTCGCTCATACAATAAAGTAATCGTAATATTTAGAATCACAATCAGTTGCAAAAACGATGAATCATCTCGTCCCCAGTCTGGATCACTGCACAGTGCAGAACCCACGTGGTTCATATTGTGCAAAAACGTTTATTCTGCGAACATTGAAGGTCCTCAGTTCCCGCAGTGCAGACACACATGTGCCTGCAATAGTTTAAATAGTTCTTCCAAACCCAGTTTTGTTCTACTGTGTAAAAAATGCACCTATAAGATAAAAATATAGTTTTAAACTACGAGTTCATATCAATGTGAGATGATCAGATGATTTTGATTGGCTGTTTCAGCGACGGGCCTGTCTCTGGTCCTCTTCAGAGTGTCTCAGGAGGAGCTCCTAAACCGACTGATGGTTTTCGGTTCCGCCGGCATGGTGGACTCTCTGTGCCATCTCAATGCCTGGGGGCGCTGTTCCATGCCCATTCATGCCCTGCAGGTATGTGTTCACCGACTGGCATCAGAGTTTCTGTGATGTGAATGCAGATGTGATCCGATCTTTCCTCTCAGGCAGGACTGAAGAATCGGCAGCTGGATATGGTGGACTTTTTTTTGAAAAGCAAAGAGAATCTGTTCGCGCCGCCAACAACCTACAGTCTGCATGAGCAGTCCGCCGCTACGTCCAAGCAGATGCAGCTGAACAGTAAGCGGTTAAGAGGACAAGCTACAGAAATTTACAGTTTTTATATTTGTCACACCATGGCGGCACGGTGGCTTAGTGGTTAGCATGTTCTCCTCTCAGCGCTAGGGATTCCCGGTTCGAATCCCCATCTGGGTGGAGTTTCCATGTTCTCCCCGTGTCGGCGTGGGTTTCCTCCGGGTTCTCCGGTTTCCTCCCACAGTCCAAAAACATGGATCAAGTCAATTGAATTCTCAAAATTGCCCCATATAGAGTGTGTCTGTGTGAGTGAGTGTGTGCCCAGCGATGGATTGGCGCCCTGTCCTGGGTGTATCTGCCCAGCGCCCGAGACGTTCTTCCCTGGATGGGCATGGGGAACCCCCCCGTGACCCTAATAGAGGATAAGCGGGAGATAATGAATGAATGAATGAGTGTCACACCATAAAACCTTTAGTGTCCACAGAGCAAATACACGTCATCATCATCATCATCATCTTCATTGTGTTTATCTCTTCCTGTCTTTAAGATGCTCAAGCTCTGTGTCCAGCGCTGGATCTGCTTTACTGTGCCATCAGAGACACACACATAGAGGCGCAGAGTCGGCAGTTCTGTGAGCAGCTGCTGAGCATGACCCTCAGCTTCCTCAACACGCAAACCCGCGTCCTTCTCAGCGGCACGTCGGGTTCGTTCTTCATTCAGACTCATGCTTTTAAAACGTCGTCGATTTTCCCCTTTGTTTGTAACTCTGTATCTTCTGCCCTTCAGAGATGGATTCCAATTTGCAGGAGTGTGTGAAGATCCTGAACGGTTATATTTCAAAACTGCGCACCTTTCTGAGGAAGTACCCCTGGCAGACAGGGGGCGAGGTACAAGCCCCGAGCCTAAGCACAAGCGTCGCCGTGGATACAAACACGGAGCATGAGTGGAGGGCTTTGAGGGTGGAGGTAAACGTTTAAATCTCAGTGTTCTCTCCATTGCTTGTGTTGGGAATCTCTATTTCGGCTCGTTTCTGTCTCGCATCTTGATGTTAAGACATTTTTGAGATTGTGGTCAACATTGATGTGATTCCATGATGGCAGATGCCTGCAGATTTAGAGACTGAGAGACTGAGGGGTCAGGGCTATATACTGAGGACACGGACTCAGGCGCCATCTGTCGCAAGGTCATGGTTATCTTATACATGTTTACTCTGCAGGAGGTGGTCCAGCGTGCAGTTATAAACAGAGAGCTCCCACGTGCACAGGCGTATCTGCGCAGGCTCAACTGTCCGGAGCAGAATCTGGAGGTGCTGAGGAGAACCGGTCTCCGGTTAGCCTTCTCCTGCCTCACACGGCGCGACCTGCAGCAAGCCACCACACTCCTCACCAACATGGTTGGTTTTACAGACAGCATCCTATAAAGTTTGAAGCACAAGCACCAGTCAAAAGTTAGACCACGCCCCCTTCTTTCTCCATTTCCTCCACTTATACAGATGGTAGATACAGATTGTAGTTTTACAATTACAGACTGTAGTCCATCTGTGTTCTTTGTTGTTGTTAGTCCCCTGTTGGTTTTCAGGAGCATCACAGAACAGGTATCATTTGGGTGGTGGATTGTTTATTGTCAGTTCTGCAGTGACACTGAGGTGGTGAGAGGGTTTTAGTGCAGCAGTGCTGCTGGAGTTTCATTCAAACACCTCAGTGACACTGCTGGGATAGGAATAATGCACCCACCAAATAACCCCTGCTCTGTGGGGGTACTATTGGAGTCCTAACCATTAGAACAGAGTAAAGGGGACGTACACAGTATGTACTGTAGAACACAGATGGACTACAGTCTGGAACTGAAGAACTACAAAGTCCATCATTACGGGAAGTGAAACTGAGGACATGAATAAGTAGACCAAAAAGGGGCGTGTCCCAACGTTTGACAGGCGTTGTATGAGATCACAGTTAATTATATAAACGTTCTTCTCCTGTCTCAGGGTTTTAACGTGAAGGAGCAGTTTCACAGCATCTGTCTCCACACGGCTGACCGAAGCCTCAGGGCCTTCATGGTATGGGTTTTAAAAACTTAATGAGTTTCCACTCTAATTAGTTTAAATGTAGATTAATATCAGATTATAAGTGATACGATGTGTGATTGGCTCCCTCGCTCCTGTGGCTTGTTTAAAAGGTTTAGTTTTGCATTTTTACCTAGTTTTCCTGTTTTGCTTTTAATCAGGTCGAGGAGCTGAAGAGACATAATCACCTCTCCACCGAGGAGCTGGAGAACGTGGAGTTTATCAAGCAGATTGAGATTTTGTGCTTGGCTCCAGCAGCGAGGGGTTTGAACACGGTGGACAAGACGAGGTAAGGTTCTTGAGCAGCCCAGAGCGATGTGAGGGAGGTGGGACTCAGGGACTCACTTCATTTGACTGTGATGGTCTCTGATTAATTGGTGAAGCGGCACAGTCCAAAACATTCCTCCCACAGTCCAAAAACATAGACCAAGTCAATAGAGTTCTCCAAATTGCCCCATATAGAGTGTGTCTGTGTGAGTGAGTGTGTGCCCAGTGATGGATCGGCGCCCTGTCCTGGGTGTATCTGCCCAGCGCCGAAAACGTTCTCCCCTGGATGAGCATGGGGAACCCCCCACGATCCTAATAGAGGATAAAGCAGGAGATAATGAATGAATGTTTTTTATGATTTAAAATAATGAATTGTATTTCATATATTGTTACGAAAGCGCTAGGGATTTCCGGTTCGAATCCCCATCTGGAGTTTCCATGATCTCCCCGTGTCCGTGTGGGTTTCCTCCGGGTTCTCCGGTTTCCTCCCACAGTCCAAAAACATGGATCAAGTCAATTGAGTTCTCTAAAATTGCCCCATGTAGAGTGTGTTTGTGTGAGTGAGTGTGTGCCCAGCGATGGATTGGCGCCCTGTCCTGGGTCTATCTGCCTGACGCCTGAGACGTTCTCCCCTGGATGGGCCTAATATCTGATAAAGCAAAAGATAATGGATGAATGAATGAATGAATAATAACATATGGCTTAATGTCATAATTAATTAGATTAATAAAGTAATTAATAAAAGCATTCTAACTTTGTAAATAACAAACAAGCCATGAGGTTTAAGGTAACGGCTGTTGTGTGCAGGGTCCTTCAGATGACCCAGTCCGGCGCTGAGGCTGGAAACCCGTTTCAGACAGTAGGGAACAAGACGGCGTCGAGCTCGCTGCAGTCCCTGCTGAGCCTGGTGCGTTTGGATTGGGTCAGGCATTGGGACAGCGATGCTCAGACGTCTGTGCTGCTCTCCAGACTTCCAAACCAGAGTGAGTGTGAGTGAGAGTGTCACGGTCGGCTGATTTCCGACCTCGGTGGCTGGTTAATTAGTTACGTCTCCATGTACATAACATATTATAATCTGTCTGCTTCTTCATCTGTCAGACAGTTATAATAAAAATGGTGGCCTCAGGTTTTCTCTGTAAGCGGTATACGTTGCTCTTCTTTTCTTCCTCACACTCGTCACAGCAGCAGCAGCATCGATCGCTCTGTCTGTCGTCCTTTAGCATTCCACTCGTGTCAGCCTTCTGTGCTGTGGTCTTACCTCACCGCCTTCCACGACCGGGGCAGGATCTCTGCATGGCTCAAACAAACAGGCAACCAGGGCAGCGAGAGCACCACTGCCCCCCAGTGGCCATCGCTAACCCCTGACGTTGTGGACGGACACACCCGCTGCACTGATCATACGAGAGAGCAGATCCTGGACACACTCGCCAGGTTTGAATAATTAACACGAATTAAGATAAATGATACAGAAGACATCGCTGTATCTTATTATCGGCTTTCTTTTTTTTTTTTTTTTTTTTAAATCTGCGCTCTGCCGCCGACGTTAAGCCTCTTTTTGTGCCTGTGTTCCGCAGATATGAAGTGTTCGTGCCGTCGGAAATATCTGACTTTGAGCAGCTGCTGTGGAGGTTGGGACAGGCTGGAGGGGTGATGCAGGGTAGCACCATCCCCCCTGCACTACAGTTACAGGTCTCCGGCGTCCAGGACTTCCATATGCGTTTCATTCATCACTGTCTGGAGAACAGCCTGCATTACCTGCTCTACACGTACCTGGAGCATTACAGGTGAACGAGGGGTTTAGCAGCATTGGTACGACTCGGCTGGGTGCAGGATCGGAACATGGGGGTTGATTTGCTGCTCTACTCATCAGGTTGACCCCCAGTAACTGTCCTGCTGTTGGAGACAAAGCTTTGTATGAAACCTACCCCTGGTTTGAAATGATGGTCAAGCTGCAAAGCATTACAAGGGACCTTAAAGGTCAGTATCTTTATCCCTGTATGTCTTTTATTATTTCTGTGCCCTGTGTCCACTCACTGTACACTTAAACACGTCTACCTTATTGCCCCACCGTCCTCTGATCGTCATCAGTGCAGGATGCAGTTACCCGGGTTGCCGGGTTACGTGTTAGAGTAATACACATTAAACCTGTCACCCGCAGATCCTGAGCGAGTGTTCCAGGCGAGTCTGACCAGTGCGCAGGTTCTGTTACCAGGCAGCCAGGCGAGTGTGAGCAGCATGCTACTGGAGGGGCACAGTCTCCTCGCCCTGTCCTCCATCATGTTTGCCCCTGGGGGCATTGACCAGGTAGAAACTACTTATTATAAACAATCACATGAACACCACAAAAAAATTTTGTGCAACACTTTCACATTATACTTATTGGTGTTTTTTTAAAATAATCATTTTTAATGGATTCCTCGTTTTGTTGCTTTAGCAGCATTCATTCATTCATTATCTTTATCTTTATCTTTATCCTCTATTAGGGTCGCGGGGGGGTTTCCCATGCCCATCCAGGGGAGAACGTTTCGGGCGCTGGGCAGATACACCCAGGACAGGGCTCCAATCTAACACTGGGCACACACTCACACACACAGACACACTCTATATGGGGCAATTACGATTACTTTATTGTATGAGCGACTCAACATTGTCATGACAACATTTATAAGAAAAATATCTAGTAAATAAACCAAGAGGAGCAACTCAGAACAAAAATAACTTACACACGCAGAAGGCGTCTCTGTTCACTTTATTTTTACAGAAAGAAAAACTAGTTTTCTTTTAAATAGACACTGTATGTGTTGAAAGCGCTGCATTGTCTTTTTTTGATTATTGCAGAATAATCATTCATTATCTTCTGCTTTATCCTTTTTTAGGGTCGCACGGGGGGGGTTCCCCATGCCCATCCAGGGGAGAACGTTTCGGGCGCTGGGCAGTACACCCAGGACAGGGCTCCAATCCACACACTCACTCAAACAGGCACACTCTATATGGGGCAATTTGGAGAACTCAATTGACTTGATCCATGTTTTTGGACTGTGGGAGGAAACCGGAGAACCCGGAGGAAACCCACGCGGACACGGGGAGAACATGGAAACTCCACCCAGATGGGGATTCGAACCGGGAATCCCTAGTGCTAAGAGGAGAACATGCTAAACCACTAAGCCACTGTGCCGCCCTAGCAGCATTCAGTCTCCTGATATTTTATTGCCTCGTTATTTATTTGTGAGACACTGATTCTGGCTCACATTCCCTTTTTTTCAACTGGCCCTCTTGCCACGAGGATTGACGGCACTTGGGTCGCCCTCCCCAACCTGATTGCAAGATGTAGGCCTCATATGCGCCGGATTGGGACCCCACACATGTTGGCAGCACTGACAGATCTTTCCCAGATGTGTTTTGGAACATGTGGACCGCACGCACTTGTTTACAAAAACGCTCTTGTGTTTGTAGGTGGTGAGTGAGGGCATCGAAGGTCAACCAGCCCAAAGCAAAGTGGATCCCCAGCTTCTGAGAATGGCATTGAGCGCCTACCCCAAACTCAGGGCAGCTCTTTTCCCCCAAAGTGCCACAAAAGGCACCACAGTGTGTGATGTTACAGTCTACCACCTCATGCAGGTAATTAACTGAGTTGACATTGTTTAACCCAAAGTAACACCTAATGAACTGCTGAACCGTCGTCCGCTGTTGTAGTCCAGCCACCTTAAGGTTTTTTTAAGGAGTTGCTTTAGTCGTTCTGTCAGGTATTATTAAAAACTACAGCACAGAAATAAATACAGCGTGGCTTTAATTTAAAAGATATCTCTTAATACCAACTTTTAAAGTGATTTAAGTAATTAATTATTTTTTAATTAGGGAGGCTTTCAGCCGCCTGGGGATTAATTAACGGTATTTGTCAGTTAGGATTAGTGCCAAAGGCATGTTAATAGCCTTGTCAGTTCAGAGCAGACTGACTCAAATGAAAGGGTATCAGCGTCCCGGCTCCGTCGCATGAAAATACAGAGCGTACCGTGTCTTTTAATAATTAGAATTTAGCTTGGAGCTGTCAGTCTCTCCCGTCGCGTCTTTGTCGATTTTTAAACAGTATTCCTCCCACATGACGCCCTCGTATAATTAAGGAGGAGGGCTGATGGACCCTTACAGATTTCAGCTGTTGTACCTTCAGGGTAAACCGAGTTGCTCATAAACCGGAACGCAAGCATCTGGCTTTTATAAGAAGATGGATCTCAATGGAGGAGGTGTTTGTAAATGTATACAGGTTTAAATATGTGGAGAAAATTTATTCATATGATCTGAAAATGTTTTATTTCTTCCTTGCAGTCTTTGCAGCCACTCGACCCCGCCAGACTGTTCGGGTGGCAGACGGGAAACACATTAGTTTCTGCCGGTAGGTATTTATCATAGTCCACTTATTAAGAATCATAATGTCCGTTTGCACCACATGCTCATCCAGGGGAGAACAATTCGGTCTTTGGGCAGATACACCCATGACAGCTTGCCAATTTATCACTGGGCACACCTTCACAACACACACACACACACACACAATATAGGGGCAATTTTAAGCAGCCAATTCATTTTAAATGCATGTTTTTGGACTTTCCAAACGCGTGTTTACCACTATACCAACATGTAAAGATTTAAAACAAGAAAAAAAGCACAAATCTTCACAAACAAAAGCAAATTGTGTAGTCATTTTCAGCAATTAGTGGGAGGGGCCAACTTGAGGGGTTTTACTACACTGACCATCACAGAATTTAAAGGGGCGCTCACATGCCAGCTAGGGGTTGCCAGTTCTGCTGGCAGCACACATCTGCTCTTTCATTTGAGTTCGTCTTATTTCCCAATAAAATGCTAAACATCGGTTTATGTATTTTATTAGAAACATCGTCTGAGCTTCCGCATTTCTCCGGCCCCCACCTGGTTAATAAGTACGCTCTGAATAAGAACCTGGACTTTTTGTTCTACCTGCAACATGGCAGACCGTCCGTTGCCTTTGGAACTTTCATTTCTCATCATCTGGCCGTTTCTGGTGATCTCAAGCTGCAGTAAGTATTGAAACTGAAATCCAGTCCAGTAAATGAACAGGATTCTAATGGAGTTGGATTCGTTGGTATGCAGGCTGCGTCTGGCGGTGGAGCAGGTGTATTCTCTGGCCCTCGCACACTTTCACTCGGCGTCCGTAGCCGCAGCATGCGTCAGCTTCTGTGAGTTGCTCGGCGTCTCCAGTCTGAAACTGAGAGTAGATCTGAAAGTGCTTAACCTCGTCTTCAAGCTGTGGTGTCACAACAACAAGGAGAACAGCAGCGAAGCTATCAGACTGTCTGTAGGTGAGACCGGGTTTGGTATCTGTTGTATTATGGGACGGCGTATGATCATTGGGTTTTATTTTGGGGATCTTCAGTGAGTAGAAGAAACTATGAAACTTGTAACAATCCACCAGTGAAGGGTCTGGAACACAGCATTCCTCCAGCTTTAAAGGCTTTTTTTTTATTCCTCATTTTCCCGATCTCTGTTTCAGTGGACAGAGTGAACAAACTGGTGACATCAGAGAGACATGTCACAGAGGAACTGCTGCAGCACTTAGAGGACGCAGTGAGAGACGGTTTAGAGAGAAAAGGCATCGTCAGGTGAGAACGATTCCAATTTTCTTTCCCCACTTCAGTTTTTATTTTTTTTATTTAATTTTTTTTCAGGAACCAGACTTTAGTTTGAACCGGTTTGTTTCATCCTGAATGCTGTGGGTTGGGGGTGACGTTCTTTGTCTTTAAACTCTGTGACATGGAAATGCTAACATGCATTGCGTTTCGTCTCTAGGTCTTCCTTTGAGGCGGGACGGGAATGGGCTCTGCCTGTTGAGTTCTGCCACTTGCATGATCTGCCCCTGAGTCCCACCTACCCCAAAGACTGCGCCAGTGACGGCCAGTGGCTCAACTTCCTTCTGTTCGTACATCTTCATCATTATCCTCCACAACAGGTGACTGTGTTAAAAATGCTCTTTTTTAAATTAAAAAACGCTATTTATTAGACACATGTTGATATTATGGTTTATTATAAAACATAGTTCTGCTCCTTAAATCTGATTGGCTGAACCTTTTGTCCAGTCATGACATCGTTGACAATACAAGACACCTTTGAATTCTTCACTATCGTAACAATGCATGAAATACAATTCATTATTTTAAATCATAAAAAACATTCATTCATTCATTATCTTCCGCTTTATCCTATATCAGGGTCAGGGGGGTTCCCCATGTCCATCCAGGAGAGAACGTTTCGGGTGCTGGGCAGATACACCCAGGACAGGGCGCCAACCTATCACTGGGCACACACTCACTCACACAAACACACTACACATGGGGCAATTTGGAAAACTCAGTTGACTTGATCCATGTCTTTGGGCTGTGGGAGGAAACCGGAGAACCTGGAGGAAACCCATGCGGACACGGGGAGAACATGGAAACTCCACCCAGATGGGGATTCGAACTGGGAATCCCTAGAGCTGAGAGGAGAACATGCTAACCACTAAGCCACCGTGCCATCATAAAAAAACGGATTAATATAAACAGTGAGCTGATTTCTGATCAGCAGTACTGTAATATGGCCACTAGTGTTCGTTAGAGAGCTCGTTATCTACTCTGCTACATGTCGTGTCTAATAACAATTTCTATCTGTGATTTATTTACAATAATGCCACTCCCTCTCATACCTTTCATTCATTCATTATCTTCCGCTTTATCCTCTATTAGGGTCGCGGTGAGGTTCCCTATGCCCATCCAGGGGAGAACGTCTCGGGCTCTGGGCAGATACACCCAGGACAGGGTGCCAATCTATCGCTGAGCACACACTCACTCACACACACACACACACTCTATATGGGGCAATTTTGAGAATTCAATTGACTTGATCCATGTTTTTGGACTGTGGGAGGAAACCGGAGAACCCGGAGTAAACCCACGCAGACACAGGGAGAACATGGAAACTCCACCCAGATGGGGATTCGAACTGGGAATCCCTAGCGCTGAGAGGCGAACGTGCTAACCACTAAGCCACCTTGCCGCCCCCTCTCATAACTTATTGCTTTATAATTCCATTTCCATAACAATGTGACCATCACGTGAACAACATTATTATTATAGAAATGTAATATCACTGGGCGGCACGGTGGCTTAGTGGTTAGCACGTTCGCCTCTCAGCGCTAGGGATTCCCGGTTCGAATCCCCATCTGGGTGGAGTTTCCATGTTCTCCCCATGTCTGCGTGGGTTTCCTCCGGGTTCTCCGGTTTTCTCCCACAGTCCAAAAACATGGATCAAGTCAATTGAATTCTCAAAAATTGCCCCGTTTAGAGTGTGTCTGTGTGAGTGAGTGTGTGCCCAGCGATGGATTGGCGCCCTGTCCTGGGTCTATCTGCCCAGCGCCCGAGATGTTCTCCCCTGGATGGGCATGGGGAACCCCACCGCGACCCTAATAGAGGATAAGCGGGAGATAATGAATGAATGAATGTAATATCACTGTATTTGATGGTGGATTAAATGTCTGTGAAACAGGTGAGATCTCTGGCCTCCAGCTTCAGCTCGTCCCTGCAGGATCACCTCTCTTTAGCTTTTCAACACCTCGAGTCGGTGACTCCCGCTCAGACTCTGCGTGGCCAGCAGGACTCGGAATGTACGAAGGATCTGTTCCAGGTTCTGTTTTACAGCCAGGAGCAGCCCAGTCCGTGGCAATACCTGCTGATGGAGGCCATCGAGCTGCACAGTCCACCACTTACCGTCCTGTCTGCTTGTCACAAGGTTGGATCGAAATCAAATGATCTAATACTGCTGCTGTATTCACACAGAAACAGAATGTTTTGCTGAAACTGTGTCGTGTTTGCCGTTTCAGGATGCGGAACCTCTGCAGTGTCTGTGTGTCTGGATCTTAACCTCAGTGGATGAAGGAACTGCGAAGGAGGCCACCTCTCACCTGAACGAGCATCCGAGTCAGCATATATGGAACCTCCAGGACCTGTCCATCTTATGGAAGACGGCCCTGCGGCTTCATCAGATCAGGCCTTTGATTCGGGGCTTCCAGCTCTTTCAGAAGGTCTGAATCATGCTGTCCAGCTTTTTAAAAGCTGGGGCACGTTAAAGTCGTGTTGGTCTGTATGTGTCTGTATGCTGACTGTAGTCTCTCCGTGCGGTTCTGCTGTGTTCTTCAATCAGGAGTCTCCACTGATCCACATGCTGCACATGTATGAGCTCTGCTGGGACTACAAAAACTACACCGGGGCCAAAGACAAGCTGCTGGAGTTTCAGAATTGTCTGCTGAGTGTGAGGAACTGTTTCTACATTAGATGAATCCGATGTAACTCAAGAAAACGAACACTAAACTCAGTCCCATCAGATCACATACAGCGACACACTATAATCATACATAATCACATAATAACCCTTTCTCCGTTCAGCTGAGGAGCAGCGGGTGTGCGATGGGTACGGACTGTCTGCCGGTGCAGTGGGTCGAAGCTCAGGCGTCGGTGCTGCTCCTCACTCTTTTGCAGCAGTGTGAAACCCAGTATGAGCTGCGCAGACTGCTGCAGCTTCTGGCTGACATGGAGCGTCTGTTAAAGTCCAGCGGTGAGATGCTCCGCTCATTGGAAACTGTTTGAATCGTGTGCATCAGCTGGACATCTGCGTGTTTATACGTTAATCGTTAATTACACATTCATTAATCAGCCCTCCGTGGGGCGGCAGTGCAGTTAGAATCCTGCAGATGTGGGTTCTGTTTACCTCAATGGGGGGAAATGTGATTCTGACAGCAGCAGATTGTTGGTGCCATACAGGTGGCATGGATATTTAAAAAACTGCTGATCTCGTGAAATTATGATAATTCAACTGTAACATAAAAGGCAGAATGACGCCAATAGTAATTAGTGCAAATTTACACTATACACAACACTATACACTATATAAATACTAATAACTGTATAGTGTATACACATATACACTATGTAAATACCAATAACTGTATAGTTTATACATATATACACTATATAAATACTAATAACTGTATAGTGTATACACATATACACTATGTAAATACCAATAACTGTATAGTTTATACATATATACACTATATAAATACTAATAACTGTATAGTGTATACACATATGCACTATAAAAAATACTAATAACTGTGTAGTGTATACACTATATAAATACTAATAACTGTGTGGTGTATACATATATACACTTTATAAATACCAATAACTGTATAGTTTATACATATATACACACTATATAAATACTAATAACTGTATAGTGTATACATGTATACGCTATATAAATACTAATAACTGTATAGTGTATACATATATACACTATATAAATACCAATAACTGTATAGTGTATACACATATGCACTATATAAATACTAATAACTGTGTGGTGTATACATATATACACTATATAAATACTAATAACTGTATAGTGTATACATGTATACGCTATAAATACTAATAACTGTATAGTGTATACATGTATACGCTATATAAATACTAATAACTGTATAGTGTATACACACATACAGAACTGTATAGTGTATACATATATACACTATATAAATACTAAGAACTGTATAGTGTATACATACACTATATAAAGGAAAACTTAAGGATCAGTGAATACGGCATCTATATTCATCGACTCACAGTTTTCCTAAAATGAAATCTCTGCATTAAATCGATTTTATCATCTTTTTATGTGATAGGACCCGACTTTAAAAAACTCAGCCAGTTGAGTCAGATCCTGGCCGAGACCCCGGTGGCTCTGTCGCCGTGTCTCCTTAAGGACCACACGGCTGAGACCCTGCGCGACGAGTGCCAGAGAATGCTGGAGAAGCTGCAGGAGCATGGGCTGTTCACCCCGGCCAGAAGAGTGGCGGATCTGGCGGGGCTGCCCACTGACCGTCTGATTGTAAATGAGGTGAAGATCTGAGCATCAAATCGATGCTGCCTTTTATTTTTAATTCTTTTATGTATAACCTCATGAACCCAGTGTCTCTCTTCTCTTCTCGCTAAAGCTGCTCCGAGACCTCGAGGTGCTGAAGGCCAAGCAGCAGTGGGAGAGGAAGGAGACGCGGCAGGCCTTCTGGAGGAGGTGCCAGGATCAATTCAGGGCTGACGGCATCGGGGCAGAGGCAGCCTGCCAGTTCTTTTTGTCTCAGGCCGAGGTCATTTTCTTTTCCTACTTCATGCACTGCTGTTCGGTTAGGATTTATTTGTTCAGGGCAGTTAAGTCAAGCAAGTACCGAACCTGTGGCTGAGGGTCAAGCACTACTTCTGGACCCGTCTCCAACAGTCCAATGACATGCTGACTGCTGAAATGCATAGCTGTATTACTGTATTATAACACGGGCTGCAGGAGGGGTTCTTCATACCCATCCAGGGGAGAATGTTTCGGCCGCTGGCCACCTATCCACCATTATATAGGGGCAACAGCCAGTTCACCTTAAACCCATGGTTTTGGAGTGTTGGAGGAAACTGGCGAACCAGGAGAAAACCTACGCTGGCATGGGGAGAACATGTAAACTCCACCTAGACATGCATTTGAACCTGGATCCCCATTGCTGAAAGGCTGATGTGCTGCGCCTCCGTGCTGCGCCTCCGTGCTGCCCCCGTCAGGATGTTAAACTCCTAAATAAGCAAAAACTCTTCAGTAACTTGCACAAACCTTAAAATCTTAAAATCCTTTTTTTTTTGTAGGATCCGGTTCTGAGAGGTGCAGAGCTTCTTCACATGCAGGAGCGCTGTCTGCTGCTGGCTTTAGCTGCTCATTGGCTGTGCCAGCGCACCCCCCCTGCTCCCACCGAACGCCTGGCCGAGCTGGAGAAGCGGCACTGGGAGTGGCGCGTACGCCGTCTGGTCCTGACCTCGGCTCTGGAGCAACAGAGCCTGTTCGCACCGGCCGCCGGGTCAGAAGACGACTTCGACGGCCTCCTCAAGGAATACTCCTTCGCCAAAATCTCCATCCTGGATGATCCAGCGTATTTAAAAGTGGAGGGCCTTCCAGCGGTGGAGGGGAGCTGTGTGCTGGAGGGGGAGGAGAGGAAGGCGCTGGTGACGCTCATCGAGCGGCTGTTGGATGACGGCAGCGTTCACGAAGCCAGTCGAGTGTGTCGGTATTTCGCTCTCCTGCACAGAGACGTGTGGCTGGTTCTGCAGTGCCGGGGTCTGGCCTGTGGGGAAATAGCGCCGGGTCTGCAGGAGTCCTTCAGCCCGGATCAGGAGAGCAGGAGCAGCCTGCAAAGCTGTGAGTGCACTTTGATTTGCGAGGGCAAGAACGGCCAGAAAACGCCATTTTGGACTGTTGATGTTTTGTGTTCTTGTGTTCCAGTCTCCAGCACAGGAAGCCTGTCCTCATTTGTTGTGGTCTCTTCACCTCAAGACCACGTTCTCTCTCAACTTCAGATGCTGGTGGACCAGTGTCACCACGGCAAAAGCTACTGCAAGCAGGTCCTCGGTCTGTATGAGCTCTCCAAGGTAAATTACAGACCATCCATCCATCCATTATGTTCCGCTTAATCCTCTGTTGGGGTTGCGGGGGGGGTTCCCATGACCATCAGGGGGAAAACGCTTTCAGTGCTGGGCAGATACTCAAGACAGGGCGCCAATCTATAGCTGGGGCACACTCACTCACACACACACACACACACTATATAGGGGCAATTTAGAGAAGCAAATCTTAAATCCCTGTTTTTGGACTGTGGGAGAAAACCTGGACGAAACCCACACGGACACGGAGAGAACGTGGAAACTCATCTGTGCTCTTTCGCCGCTAATTTTTTTACTCAGACCTCGAGTGGCGCAACAGAAACGGGTCACATGATTGGTAGCTTCATGATGTCACAGCCATTCAGTGCAAATTGCAAACAGAAAAAAAACAGAAGTAGAACGAACCCAGAACGTGATGAGTCTGAGTTAACGTGTGGTCGGCTGACTTCATGTCACATGGAGGAATCAGTTAGACCAGGGGTGCCCACACTTTTCTGGCCCGAGATCTACTTTTCCATTGGACAGGTCAATCTCTATTTTTTAGGCTTTTATATTGAAACCTGTTTACACACATCATGTAATATTGTTAAATCTGTTGGAATTGTTCTTTTATTAAACACATTCCAGGAAATAGCACGGAGAAAACCTGACTTTAGTTAAACACACAGTATACAGCACAAATGTACAACAATCACTGTAACCCACATTTCCCCAAACAGAACATCCATCCATTATCTTTGGCTTTAGCCTCTATTAGGGTCACGGGGGGGTTTCCCCATGCCCATCTAGGGGAGAACACTTCGGGCGCTGGGCAGATACACTCAGGACAGGGTGCCAATCTATTGCTGGGCACACACTCACTCACAAACACAATCTACATGGGGCAATTTGGAGAATTCAATTGACCTTGATCCATGTTTTTGGACTGTGGGAGGAAACCGGAGAACCCGGAGGAAACCCACGCAGACACGGGGAGAACATGGAAACTCCACCCAGATGGGGATTCGAACTGGGAATCCCTAGTGCTGAGAGGAGAACATGCCAACCACTAAACCACTGTGCTGCCCCCAAACAGAACATGAACATTAATGAAAGCAAATGCATTTTGAGTTTGACATTGTAAAAAATCTCCCCCCCCCCCCCCGTCCATTCTAAAAGAAAGTGGAACATTTTAGTTCTTTTTGAGCTTCACTCGTCCTTCACTCATCTTGTCAGTCAAATAAAGTGTAAAAACACAAACAGAAACTCTGATGTAATGTAATGTAAATCTAATGTAGATGATTCTCGAGGCCACATACCGGTTTTGGGAACAGCGACGTATTGAGCACCCCTGAATTAGACAATCCGATTTGTGTTAGACATGACGTGTCTGCATTAAAAGCCATGTTTTTCGACCAGTCACATTAATATCATGTTGTTTCTGCTCTGCAGGAGCTGAGATGTTCTTACAGTGAGATTGCATGTAAGGAGCCAGAGGCAGTGCTGCTGAAAGTTCTGCTGTCTCAGCAGCCGGAGCGTTTGAAGAAGGCTCAGGCGTTTATCAGCGTGCAGGGCCTGCAGCCAGACTCTGTTGCACAGCTCATCTCGTCCACGGTGCTGGATGCTCTGCTGGCCTTCTCACAGGACAGAGAGACAGGTGGGCAGTGTTAAAAAGTCCGACTTTTAAATCATTCTCACACCTGAACTGTCCGTGTGGGCCGCCATTACTTTTAAGTGAAAGTGATTTTATTTTACCTTCTGTAAACACAGAGGAATTAGTCCTCCACATTTAACCCATCAGTGCAGTCACACACTCACATCCACACACTGAGTGTAGTGGAGTGGCGCCCAGGGAGCAATTGGGGTTAGGTGCCTTACCCAAGGGCACTTCAGCCAGAGTGCTTGTTGAGACCGGGAATCAAACCGGGGACGTTCAGGTCACAAGGCTGTTTCCTTAACCCAAATTCTATGACTCTAAATGACATGCAGGCACGGCTGTGTTCTGGGTTTTCCACCTGTGAGATGGGACAACTGAATTCAGTGATGTAAGAGTAAGGGGTGTGTCCTAATACGTTGGTCCACACAATATAACCAAGAATTTTTAATCCCTGCACAGTTGAGCGACATTTATACAGTCCATCTGAGGGCAAGGAGGCATTTCTGCAGCTGGCAAAACTATGTGGTGACCCTAACTTGGTGGGCATCAAGTTGCTGGACAGAATCCCCACCATCCCCTTGGCAGAGCTGAGCTGCAGTGAGTGCCATTCCTCTTTTACAGCATATTAAGCTTCTTTTTACTCTCTTTGTGTGTGTGTGTGTGTGTGTGTGTGTGTGTGTGTGTGTAGAGTGGGAATATTAAAGGAACTTGTTATGCAGATGGTAACTGCATAATTGCACACTCTGTATGCAGTAACTGTAAACCTTAATAACAGGATGCTGTTAAAACACAAAATGTGATTCATCTGTGTTTTCTGTAGCTGTGGAGCTCCTGATTCTGGCTCATGACTGCTTCAGCATCACGTGCAACATGGAGGGCATTGTCAGGGTTCTGCAGGCAGCCAGGCACCTCAGCCACACACATCTGGCCAATGGGGATGGATATGGACTGCTGGTGAGGAACTAGATTCTAATAGTAGAATAATTCTGAGTATTCAGCGTGTTTTTATCCGGCAGGCGGCGGGTCATTGTATATAAAGCACTTTTCCCCGCAGGTCCGATTACTGACCGGTATCGGAAGATACAATGACATGACCTACATTTTTGACCTCCTCAACCAGAACCACCGCTTTGAGATGCTCCTGAGGAAGAAGGTGGAGTCGGTATGAGAGAACTGTTTTTTTTTATTAATATAAAGATATGACTGCTTTGTGCTCAGTGCAGATTGTGTGCGTTACAGAACACCAGACTGAAGACGGCCCTCCTGGATTACATTAAGCGCTGTCTGCCGGGGGACAGTGAGAAGCACAACATGGTGGCTCTGTGCTTCAGCATGCGTCGAGAGATCGGGGAGAACCATGAAGGGGCTGCTCGGACGCAGCTCAAGCTCATCGAATCCCAGCCGTGGGGTGAGCGTGGCGCTGTTGTAATCAGGGTGTTAACTAAATGACATCTCCAACTCTTAGCAGATCATGTGGAGATTTTTCTGCATGTGAGTTTTACATCTTTCATTCATTCATTATCTCCAGCTTATCCTCTATTAGGGTCGCGGTGGGGTTCCCCATGCCCATCCAGGGGAGAACGTCTCGGGCGCTGGGCAGATAGACCCAGGACAGGGTACCAATCCATCGCTGGGCACACACTCACTCACACAAACCCACTCTATAGGGGGCAATTTGGAGAATTCAATTGACTTGATCCATGTCTTTGGACTGTGGGAGGAAACCGGAGAACCCGGAGGAAACCCACGCAGACACAGGGAGAACATGGAAACTCCACCCAGATGGGGATTCGAACCGGGAATCCCTAGCGCTGAGAGGCGAACGTGCTAACCACTAAGCCACCGTGCTGCCCTGAGTTTTACATCTTCTGTTACTTATTTATTCGTTGTGTGATTCTTTTTTTTTGGGGTGTGTGGTTTAACCAGCGGTCACCACGGAGCTCAAAAAATCCCTAGAAAAGGCCTTGTTCCTGTTACGAGATGCTGCTGAAAGTTATTCTAAGGTTGGTAACCTATTACCTGCATGCAAACTGAACTAACCTAACCACTACACCATCATGCCACCCCCCCTAATTTTGAAGTTACTGTGGTTTGCCTTTAGATGGCAGTGTAGAATATTTTATCCTAACATCTGTGCCGGTTGCCCTCCTCTCAGATCACAGAGCTCAGTTCCATAAGTTTTGGATATTATTAAGTTTAAATAATAATGTGTGTTTATTTACACAGTTTTTAAAATAATACGAACATGTGTATGATTTATAACTTCATGATCCAATTGTGTTACGAAGATTTGCTATTTTTTAACATTATGTCAGTAATGTTTCTGTCATGGTATTAATTCATTAAGATCGGAGGTATAAAAACATATTGTTAATTCATATTTGTGTGTGTGTGTGTGTGTGTGTGTGTGTGTGTGTGTGTCTGGATGGACCCTTTCAGGACTCCTGTATGCGTCAAGCTTCACGATGTGTAAAAATGGCCAAACTCGTCACTCTGCAGCTTCACCTCCTCACACATGGACAGGACCACCGTGTTGTCAATCTTCGGCCAGCTGATCTACATAGTGCAATTGTAGCTTTACCACGCTGCTTTCAGGTCTTAGAGCGTATTTTTGTTTTAAGTATCTAGTGATATTTGGGGCTTAAACACTAAAAAATAATGTACTTCACCGTCTGACATGTCTGACACCAGTTGCCATGGGATTACATCTGCATTACATCATATTTTATTGTATTATATTAACAGGGCACAAAGTGAACATGCCCAAAAAAATTTTGACGGCTACATTTTTGTCTTTCCTCAGGTTGTTGTAGTAGCTGAGGCTTATGACTTCAGTCCTGATTGGGCCGAGATTTTGTATCAGAAGGTGATTTTACAAGGAGAGTTTTCCTACCTGGAGGAGTTCAAGTTGCACAGACCTCTTCCATCAAGTCTCTTTGAGGAGATCTCCAAAAAGTATGATTCTGGTTATTAATCCACTTATAAATGTGTCTGCCTTATTCAGCTGAATATCAGTATGGCTGTTGATGATGATGATGCTGATGACAGTTGCATTATTTTAGTTTTATATCTATTGTAATATATGCATTTCATTTTTTTTAAGACTGTTACACAACAAGCCTCAGAACAACGCCAGTCCGAACCTAAAGAAGCTCCTTCAGTATTGCGAAGACGTCTATACTCACTACAAACTGGCCTATGAACACAAGTTTACTGATGTGGTCAACATGCTCCTGCAGGACTCCAAAACAAACAGTTACCTTAATGACCATCTAAGTATCTGATTATTTTGGTAACACTTTTTTTTTTTTTTTACTCCCATAATCTCTCTGCATAATATCAGTGTTCTAAATCTGCGACCTCTGCAACACTTACACCAGAGATCTGCTTCCTTACAGACCTTTCAGTTATTTTCACATCTCCATGCCTTATACATTTTAAATTATTAAAATATTGTAATCATAACTAAAATGATTTGTAAATAAGAGTAACGTTATATTAGATTGATTTTTGATGAGATCTAATCCTGGCTCAGGTTTGCATTTTGAGATTAATGTACCAACAACCCTGCTTAAGTTTACCCCAACACACGTGTTTTCTGTGCTTATTCTCTGGGTTTTATAAAAATGTTCAAATAAATTTACAGAAATGTGATGTTTCTGGTTGTATTTGTAGTGTGTGTGTGTGTGTGTGTGTGTGTGTGTGTGTTCTCTGTCGGGACCAGCATTAGATCAGCAGTAACGATTATTGTGGCAGGGCAGCACGGTGGCTTAGTGTTTAGCACGTTCTCCCCTCTCCACTAGAGATTCCCGGTTCGAATCCCCATCTGGGTGGAGTTTCCATGTTCTCCCCGTGTCCGTGTGGGTTTCCTCCGGGTTCTCCGGTTTCCTCCCACAGTCCAAAAACATGGATCAAGTCAATTGAATTCTACAAAATTGCCCCATATAGAGTGTGAGTGAGTGTGTGCCTAGTTATAGATTGGCGCCCTGTTTTGAGTGTATCTGCCCAGCGCCCGAAACATTCTCCCCTGGATGGGCATGGGGAAACCCCCCCCCCCCCACACACGACCCTAATAGAGGATAAAGCGGAAGATAATGAATGGCTGGATGGATTATAGTGGCAGTTGTGGTGATGAGAGAAGTGATGGGATGGATGTGAAGGCTCATCCTCACTGTGAAGCCATCAGGTTTGAGGTGGAAGGTGGGGGGGGGATGAATTAGATAGACCATCCGACTCTGACGTCAGGACTCGATTCAAATCATTTTTAGTCACGAAATCGAACAGAAATACACGAACGTGTCAGTGTACGTTTAAAGTAAAGTGTTTGTGAGCACAGTGCACGCCATTTACACGGTATTTGACTTTCTAGTTTACAGTCTGTTCACGTTTTGTTAAATGACTCGTCATTTTGACGCTGATTCGGTGGGAATCGATTCGTTGCCTCACCTGCAGGTGGCGCTGTGCTGCGGCTCTGCGTGCTGAACAGAAACGGCGTCCTCACTTCGCTGCTGAAAATGGAAACAAAGCTTTTTAAAGCCTTTTTTTTGACGACCGCCTTCTTTATTCACGGTAAGTTTTTCATATGATTTTAAACCTTATGTCTTAATATGAATCCAGATTCTAACATGTGATGAAATAAGATTATAAGCCTTATAGATTATTTTAATGTTAGTTAATGTATCTTGTAAATTACACAAATATTTTTAATACTATATCAACAAGAGCAAACCTTTTGAATATTAAGTGTTTTTTATTTAAATCGTTTGCCGCTTTTAAACGGTTTAATTTGGACTTCTGTATGCTTCCAACTTTGTTGGAACAGTTTGGGGAAGGCCCGTTTGTGTTCCTCAGTGCACACAGCAGGGCTCATAAAGGTATGATCGACTTTTCGGTTTTTAGGAACTGCAGTGTCCCACACAGAGCCCCGACCTCAACTCTATAGAGACGATGAACTATAATAGAAATGAAGGACAGAGGACACACATCAAAAACTTAGAATGTTTTTTGAGAAGAGTGAAATCTGTTGTAACACAGAACTTGTGTTTATAGAGTGTAAATTTGCAATTATATTGAATTTATTCTTAATACATATATTTATTCATTTATTTATTATCTTCCTCTTTATCCTCTATTAGGGTCGTGGTGGGGTTCCCCATGCCCATCCAGGGGAGAACGTTTCGGGCGCTGGGCAGATAGACCCAGGACAGGACGCCAATCCATCGCTGGGCACACACTCAAACAGACACACTCTATATGGGGCAATTTGGAGAACTCAATGGACTTGATCCATGTTTTTGGACTGTGGGAGGAAACTGGAGAACCCGGAGGAAACTCACGCGAACATGGGGAGAACATGGAAACTCCACCCAGATGGGAATTCGAACCGGGAATCCCTAGAGCTGAGAGGCGAACATGCTAAACCACTAAGCCACCGTGCTGCCCTTTATTCATTTATATTTTTGTAAAACATCCCAACGTGCTTTTCATTTCTCAGTATTTCTGTTTAGCGAGTGTGTTTTTTTAGTGTCTCTGCAGGGTGAACACCAGCGGCGCCTGTATAAGGATCTAATGAAGGACTATAACGCCTTGGAAAGACCTGTGTACAATGACTCTCACTCCCTGACGGTTAAGTTCAGTTTCAGCCTCATGCAGATCATGGATGTGGTACGTAGATAGAGCAGCTGTCGTTATATCCTCCTGCACTGCCTCCACCCTGCACTGTGTTGGTCACCACTTTATAACTTCTCTATTAATTCTATCCTCTTTGGAAGAAAGTACCTGACTCCTAAAATCTCTGTTCCAATTCACCCCAAATGCATTCTATCGGGTTAATGTCAGAGTTCTGTGCTGGACTGATCCTAAATCATCTCCTAAGTCAGTCAGCCATAAGCTGGAGAATCCTTGAGAAGGATCTGTTGCCTTCAGCCAAGATGATGCTGAGCGTTTGTTCCCCTCACTGTACATCCGTCTGCACTTTGAACAGGCTCAGCCGTGATGCTGCATCTGTAATAGGTTTTATTAACATGTTGCCTGTATGCATTACGACCCCCGTTCCTCTGAGAACCATTTGTAGAGATTGAAACACGGCAGGTGTCGGGGATTTTCCTTCAATCTCATTCATAAAGGCTGATTGAAAATCCATTAAGTATTATGTAAGTGACAGGAAAGCAACTTGGACTTTACTTCTTATGGAAGCTTAATTCAAAAATTAAAGGAAGGTATTACATGTTTTGTGAGTGTATAATAAAAGCAAAAAGTCATGAATAATTAATAATAAATTATTATCTCTTACACAATCCCTTATTTGCAGATAAACATGTTTGTAACTAAATAAAAATTTGTGATTTTTTTTTTTTTCTTGCAGGATGAAAAGAATCAAGTTCTAACAACCAACATCTGGTTACAGCTGGTAAGTTCACGGGTTAGAAATGTAATAGAAACACAGTGTGTGTGCGATACAGTAATTTATATGTTTTATACGCAGCATGTAATTGAATCTTCTGTGGTCTAGTGGATATTACAGCTGAAAAACATGAATTCAAGGTAAATTGGTTGCCCTAAATTGCCCCTATATAGTGTGTGTCTGTGTGAGTATGTACCTGGGGATGGAATGGTGCCTTCGATAAGGAACTTGTCGAGATAATGAGATTGTAAGGATCTGAGATTAAAATAACCACGTGTACTCGTGATTTACTGAACATGAACATTCTTGAATCTTGTTTTCCAACCTGTTTTTAATTACCCAAAATACAAATAGCTGCATTAGGAAAATTAAAGCACGCATTCTGAGGTCATTACTGACAACACCTAAAAGGCCAGAGTCATGATGGAATGCATATTGCAGTAAGATAACTGATGGGTTCATCTTTTTAGAGCAATTTTGCATTTTAATGCTTTTATCTGTGAGCTCGTCCCAGTCGTGATTTCAACAGTGCAGTGGATTCTGCTTCTTCATTATTCAGAGACTTCAGGGTCTTTGAGATTTGCGCTGCTGAAAGCGTGAATTCTTCATTTGAACAGTCCTTAATACAAATACACGTTCTATAAAAATAAAACGGAAGCCATGCAGGTAAAGAGCAAGATTTATACGGAGTTTATGAATAATGTTTCCTGTTATTCTGCATGTTCCAAGTGCATGATCCGTTCACAGAACCCCAGCTGCACGTTATGTGATTAAGGTTCGTATTAGAGGATCTGTCCTGGACAAGGCTGCTGCCAAACCAATTTCTCAGACCGATTAGAATTCATAAGGGGGGGTGAGGTCATGCTTGATGTCACAGCACGCACAAATTGGAGCTCTAATAAGATAACTATCGAACCACATCTCATGCATAAGAGCCTGTACTATGGCGTGTAGTGTGGTGCCGGTGTAATCGTGTAAATGACTCTGTTATTGAGTTTGGGGTTAAACATTTGATTTGATAAAGTACTTCATTTGGAAGTCAACTAATGATCAGTTTGCCTGATTATTAGACTCGGAGGAGAAAAATGAGTAACAAACATCAGGATTTTTATGAATTTTGTCAGGTTCTCTATTTTTTATTAAATATAAATGTATAAATCATTCATCCATTCATTCATTATCTTCCGCTTTATCCTCTATTAGGGTCGCGGTGGGGTTCCCCATGCCCATCCAGGGGAGAACGTCTTGGGCGCTGGGCAGATAGACCCAGGACAGGGCGCCAATCCATCGCTGGGCACACACTCACTCACACAGACACACTCTAAATGGGGCAATTTTGAGAATTCAATTAACTTGATCCATGTTTTTGGACTGTGGGAGGAAACCAGAGAACCCGGAGGAAACCCACGCAGACATGGGGGGAACATGGAAACTCCACCCAAATGGGGATTCGAACCGGGAATCCCTAGCGCTGAGAGGCGAATGTGCTAACCACTAAGCCACCGTGCCGCCCATGTATAAATCATTATTACTTTGTTCTAATTACACTACAGAAAGTCCAATGAGTCCAGCATGTTCAAAGCAGTCCATTCACGGTGGTCACATGATGATCATGAAGATTGCTGTGAACACACCCTGAACAAACCTCTGACAGAGCAAACACACAGACTGATGTTCATCAGTCCCTTTGTTCTTAATGTGATTAATGACCACTTGCCCCTCGTCTGTCTCCTCAGTACTGGGTGGATTATTATCTGCGGTGGAACATTAGTGACTATCCTGGAGTTCCCAATGTGAGATTTCCTGATGATCAGATCTGGAGACCTGACATTCTGCTCTATAACAGGTAGACATTAAAACCCCCCTCACCGCATCAGAGTCACTGCAGAACTGACCGTAAACAATCCACCACCCAAATGATACCTGTTCTGTGATGCTCCTGACCAATAGAGAGCAGAGAACCAACAGGGGACTAACAACAACAAAGAACACAGATGGACTACAGTCTGTAATTAAAAAACTACAAAGTCCAGCTATATGATAAGTGGAGGAAAGAGAGAATGGTACAAGAACGCTTTTAACTTTTAACTGTGTGTATGTATGTGTGTGTATCTGTACATGATTACTATTTTTTTACTGTTACTTAACCAGCTGCTCTTTGAGGGTTAAGACTTACAACAAAATAGAGCTGCTTTTCACATTTACATTTAGTCATTCAGAAGATGCTTTTATCCAAAGTGACTTACAAATGAGAACACATTTGAAACCGTAAAGTGCAATTTACATAAATTAATTTGATATTAAACCTGTGTGTGTGTGTGTGTGTGTGTGTGTGTGTAGTGCTGATGAAAGGTTCGATGCTACTTTCCATACCAATGTGCTGGTCAATTCATCAGGTCACTGTCAGTATCTACCTCCAGGTGAGTAACTGCACAGCTGCGTGCAGCACACAGCTCACATCCAACAACACTGATCACATTCATTCATTCATTCATTATCTCCCGCTTTATCCTCTATTAGGGTCGCGGGGGGTTCCCCATGCCCATCCAGGGGAGAACGTTTCGGGCGCTGGGCAGATACACCCAGGACAGGGCGCCAATCCATCGCTGGGCACACACTCACTCACAAAGACACACTGTTTTTTTTGACTGTGGGAGGAACCCGGAGAACCCGGAGGAAACCCACGCAGACACGGGGAGAACATGGAAACTCCACCCAGATGGGGATTCGAACAAGGAATCCCTTACGCTGCGAGGAGAACCACCGTGCCGCCCCACTGATCAGATATCCAAATAAAAGGTGATCTGTTCTGCTTACTGTACTTACACACAGAGGAATGTGTCCTCCACATTTAACTCATCCATGCAGTGAACACACACACACACACACACACACACACACACACACACACACTGGTGGGACTGGTAATTGCACCTGGGACCTTCAGGTTACATGTCTGGTTCTTTAACCACCAGCCGGCCCTGTGTTTACGGATCAGAGAAGATGTATTTGAATGAATGGTCTGATGAAAATGAGTTCTTTTCTCCTGAGCAGGCATCTTCAGAAGCACCTGCTTCATCGATGTGCGCTGGTTCCCCTTCGACGTGCAGCGCTGCGATTTAAAGTTCGGCTCCTGGACCTACGGTGGCTGGTCCCTAGACCTGCAGATGCTGGACGCAGACACCACAGGCTACATGGCCAACGGAGAGTGGGAACTAGTGGGTAGGACTTTCTGCACATCTTCATTTTTAGATTGATCCACACTTTAAAACTTTCAAATCTCAGCTCCATCTTCTTAGTTCCACTTACCATATAGATGGACTTTGTAATTCTATGATGACAGACTGTAGTCCAGCTGATTCTCTATATACTGTGTTAGTTTCCTTTTCCTTCTTCATTAATGTCAGAATCAGCACAAATCCGGTGTTATTTGGGTGGTGAATCATTGTCAGCTGCAGTGATGGTGATCGTGGTGGTGATGTGTGCTGGATTAGTTAATTCACTGCAGTTGAATTTTATTTTAATATTCACCTACTGCTGGGCGGCACGGTGGCTTAGTGGTTTAGCATGTTCTCCTCTCAGCACTAGGGATTCCCGGTTCGAATCCCCATCTGGGTGGAGTTTCCATGTTCTCCCCGTGTCTGCGTGGGTTTCTTCCGGGTTCTCCGGTTTCCTCCCACAGTTCAAAAACATGCATCAAGTCAATTGAGTTCTCCAAATTGCCCCATATAGAATGTGTTTGTGTGAGTGAGTGTGTGCCCAGCGATAGATTGGCGCCCTGTCCTGGGTGTATCTGCCCAGCGCCTGAGACGTTCTCCCCTGGATGGGCATGGGGAACCCCACCACGACCCTAATAGAGGATAAAGCAGGAAATAATGAATGAATGAATATTCACTGCTTAATGCCTACTGCATATCCGGACGTTCTAACCGTTCTCTACTGCTTTTTTCTAGTATGTATGGTGTAGGGAAATTTGGAAACAGCCATGGAAAAAGATTTAAGCTTTAAGTGATTTAAGTGTTAAAGATTTAAGCTTTAAGTGTGTGCGTGTGCGTGTGTGTGTGTGTAAAACAGAAATACCTGGCCGACGGAATGAAAGGTTTTATGACTGCTGTAAGGAACCGTACCCCGATGTTACCTTCACTGTGGTGATGAGGAGGAGAACGCTGTACTACGGCCTGAACCTGCTCGTTCCCTGTGTGCTCATCTCCACTCTGGCGTTGCTCGTCTTCCTCCTGCCTGCCGATTCAGGGGAAAAGATTTCTTTGGGTACGACGCCCACTCACACGAACAAAGGGTCACAGATTTATACAAAACGTCATCTGTCTGGGTTCCTGAAGTTGGTTCCTTCAGCAGAACTGATTCTTTTTATACATAAAGCTTTTTATTTATTCCGTTCGCCCGTTTGGCTTCAGTACAGTAGGAATTAGCTGTGGACTCTGCAGGATGATGAATGTGTTTTGGAAAAATAGCGTCACAGCCGAAATCACAGTCGCTGCGTTTCGCCACTTTATCACGTCATGCTCTGTGAGGCGGGAAATAAAATCAGTGTAGATATGAAGGTGACTCCAAACGCGAGTTCCTGTAGTTCATCCAGAAATAAACACAAAGCCTCAGAGCCGTACGGTCCTGGGTTTGATTCCCTGGCTGAGAGGACACAGGTCCTTTCTGTGTGAAGACTGTGTCCCTCCCTCTGCATTTCTCCTGATTCCTAAATTTGGGAATGGACCTGGATAAAAAGGAGGGTTGCATTACACAAGGCGTTCGGTTTAAATATGTTGAACTGACAGAAGACATCCCCTCCCCAACACACACACACACACACACACACACACACACACACACCCAAAACAATATACATATATTTAGAGTTCAGCATTTATTTGATATGACAGACACACGGTGGTGTGATGATGGGCGGAGCCTGTTGACAGGCAGGTTTGCCAGGAGGTGCACCATTGGATGGGTTAGATGTCTGTTATCTTTCCTTTTCTCAGGAATAACCGTGCTGCTCTCGCTGACTGTTTTTATGCTGCTGGTGGCTGAGATCATGCCGGCCACATCGGACTCCGTGCCTCTGATCGGTGAGTTTGTGTCTGATGCACAGCAAACTGAAGCATTTTAATGAGAGGATTTGAACGACGAGTAGAAATCAGTACGGCAGAGAGAGACAACGATCTTGTTGGTTCGATACGGAGGCTCCACCCGCCTCGTTTATCATTTTAACTGCTATAGATCGTCCTTCATGGTCTTTTGAATTTAAACATGGTGCATCAGTCTGCCACAGGTATACATTTACATACCACTGCTGCCCACAAGGGGGCCACGGCTGGTACATACACATAGTACCCATCTCATAACCAACTGACCAACCAACCGATGCAGCACGACCTGTTTAAACTGGGTTATAACTCTCTGGGTGCTCAGTGGTTAGGATGTTGGTCTGTCTATCAATCTGAAGGTTGGGGGATTAATTCCCAGGTCCACTGAAGTTTCCACTGTGGGTCTTTAAGCAGGGCACTTATTCCAGAGTCTTTCCTCCAGATGTGGCAACCTGCTGTATAAACCTGATTGATGCGGTTGTTAATATAATAATAACTTTCTTGTGTGTGTGTGTGTGTGTGTGTGTGTGTGTGTGTGTGTGTGTGTGTGTGTCTAGCCCAGTACTTTGCCATCACCATGGTGATTGTAGGACTTTCGGTCATTGCTACAGTACTTGTGTTGCAGTGTTACTATCATGACCCTGATAGTGATAAGATGCCGAAGTGGGTGAGTACATGAATGCAATTTATGCTTTAATCCGAATGAGATACACACATCACCACTACAATTAAAAACATACTTTAGGTGGCTCTGCTCTATTAAAAGAGACAAAATGAACACAAGCATGTGCATTTTCTTTTATGATCTGGCCTCGAGCTGCTGTGCTGACCATGCTGTGACACTAGGGGGAGCCTTTCCACCAGTTGAGCCTCTTAGGACCGTGTTTGCGTTTCATCTTTAGCTGCATCTTAAAGGAAACTCTTTGCCCTACTTTACTCTGCCTTCATGTTTCTCCGGGTTCGTGCCGCAGACGCGTGTGGTGCTGTTGAACTGGTGCGCCTGGTTCCTCCGTATGGACTCTCCACGCGGTCCCCGCGGTCCCCCGGCCCATCAAAGCACCCCACGGGACAGATCCCAGTGTGTGACCCGGGTGGAGCTGTGTCTCCGAAAGGGGGCCTACCCGTCCTCCAGCACTGACGCATTCTACATGGACCACTACAGCAGCGCGGCAGAGACGGCACTGGTGTGTCGGCAATTGATCCAAACTGACGTGACATTCCCAGAGGCCTCAGCGTGTCCATCCGGGGTCAGGGTGAGGGGGGCGGATGCCGCAGGGGGTCTGGGAGTGGCCGAGGTGAACGAGTTGAGAGCCATCCTGGAGGAGGTGAGGTACATCGCTGGGAGATTTCAAAGCCGGGACGAGGACACGAGTTTGTGCAACGAGTGGCGGTTTGCAGCCGCGGTGATCGATCGCATGTGTCTCATGGCCTTCTTGTTTTTTACGATACTCTGCACTTTCGGGATTCTTCTGTCTGCCCCTAATTTCGTGGAGGCCGTAGCTAAAGATTTCCTCAGTTAAACATTAGACTTCTTTATGGGACTTGATCTAAAATGGCTGACCACCCCGGCCCAGGCGGCGAGCGACCGTCTCCGGTGTTGACCAGCCATTTTGGAAAAAGGGTGTGGAATTAGCCTTTGTTGCTTCGTGAAGAACTTAATGATGTGTGGGCCGTGGGGGAGGAGCCATTTCCAGGAAAACTGTCTAATTAACTTTCATTAAACACACTCGCATACAGTCTCTTTAATCACGTGTCCGTTTTTATTCATTGTTGTATTTATTTTACATTTTAAACAATTGCCATTTTCTGTTCTGCGTTTTATTGTCAGCGTTCTGTTGCCTGCATTTGGAGAACAAATCGTGATTGAATATAAGCACGACTCTGCAGCCTGGGTTTCTTTACTGTATGGCGTTTGCATGTTCTCTTCTAGTCTCCTTTAGGAGCTCCAGGCATCCCCAGGAACCAAACCACATCTGAAGAATGTAAGTCCCCAAGTTGTTTTTGTGTGCAATGCTGCCATCTAGTGGTGAACTGCTTTCTAGTGTTTATAAGTGATGGGATCATTGAGTCGAGGTCTAAGTGTTAGATTATGCTATGTTAGAATTTTATGTTAATGTAGGTCTTCATCAGTGCTGCCACTCTCTTCTGTGGTGCTGATAGAACTCTGACTGTCTGCTGGTTCTCCCCCCGAGAACCGGACACTTTTCCTTAATACCTGTGAAAGGGGGAAAAAAAATGTGTATATTTATATATATATATATATATATATATATTTACAATGCCAGTCCAAAGTTTGGACACGCCTACTTTCTTGCGCCCCCCCCCCTCACCACATCAGTGTCACTGCAGAACTGACAATAAACAATCCACCACCCAAATGATACCTGTTCTGTGATGTTCCTGACCAACAGAGAACCAACAGGGTACTAACAACAACAAAGAACACAGATGGACTGCAGTCTGTAATTGTAAAACTACAAAGTCCATCTATATGATAAGTGAAGGAAACAGAGAATGGAGCCAGAAGGAGGCGTGGCCTAACTTTGGACTGGTACTGTGTGTGTGTGTAAATATTTAAGGTAAATTCTGTTATTAGATGATTTAGAGATGAGGGTTAAATCATTACTTAAACATTTCTTTACCTGCTTGTCCGCTCCCGGGGGATGGTGTGTAATCCACTTTCGTCTTTGCTCGGTCCTTTCCCAGTCCTTTTCCCACACCTCCCGTCTGTAGTTGGATTCTCGTGCCGTGATTCGCAGATAAATGGCCTGATTCTCAGCGGTCACCTGTGAAAGCTCCTGTCTTCTCTTCTCAGCATTCAGACTAAAGACAACACTCTGGCTTTATCATTTTTTAAAGCATAGACGAGGACTAAGCTGCAGATAATGGATGGATTGTGAGTTAGGATGGAAATCCAGTCTGATTCAGTACAGGATCAGGAGCTCACCTGCGTTCAGAATAGTAGTTCCTGTTGTCGATGCGTCCTTCAGAACACTCGATCTCAGCCAGTCTGTTCACCAGCAGACGGTTGTCTCTGTCGATGACGGCCTGCCGTTCCCTCTGAACCTTACAATCAACCCGGACACACAGTACCAGTCAAAAGCCTGGACATTCTGACACTTTATTCTTATACATCCACATGTAACCGGTTACCTGCACTTTCTTTAGCTTCAGTTTGATGTGAGGGGGGGTCTGGATGCCTTTGGTGTCCACTGTAGGTTTGGCTTCTCTCACCTTATGTGCACAGCAAACTAATACGTTCATATCCTTTACAATAATAACAAAACTCTCTCTCTCTCTCCCTCATACACACACACACACACACACACACACACACGTCACTGCTGCATGCAGAACTCTCTACAGTCTGAAAACATCAACACACACGAGGCCTACCCCTTCACCGAAGAGAATCTCATACCTTCCTGCGATGTTCTTCGTACTGCGCCTGGTCCCATTTCCTCTGCAGGACTTTATTAGCAGCAGGTTTGATTGGTTGATAAGTTTTGTGCATGGCTGCTGCAGACAGAAATTAAATAAAGTGAAATGAATAGTCGATGGTTCTGATCGGACGTATTCGGATGTTATTGATGCTGTTTATCTCAGGATGAGATTATATACAGAGTTGGAAGACGTGGACCGCCCGATCGTCTCCTGTGTCTGTGATGTGGCTGGAATATCAGTGTGAGAGGTGTGTGGCTGCCAGAGGATCGAATCACCATCAATTATTACTGCAGAGGACATGAACCTGATTAAAGGACCTCAGACATGTTGCTTATCATCTCATCTCATTAACCTCCTCTTAATCCTCTGTTAGGGTCACGCGGGGGGGTTCCCCCGTATCCAGGGGGAGAACGTTTAAGGCGTTACACTGATACACCCAGGACAGCAATCCATCACTGGGCACACACACTATACAGGGGCAATTTAGATAGGAGCAGTTTACAGCAGCCAATTCACCTTAAATCCATGGTTTTTTTGTGCTGACCTTCTTGTAAATCACTTCGTTGTAGATTCAGTTAATCAGCCTTTACATTTTTTTTGGGGGGGGGGGGGCACGGTGGCTTAGTGGCTTAGTGTTTAGCACGTGGCTTAGTGTTTAGCTCAGCGCTAGGGATTCCCGGTTCGAATCCCCATCTGGGTGGAGTTTCCATGTTCTCCCCGTGTCTGGGTGGGTTTCCTCTGGGTTCTCTGGTTTCCCCCCACAGTCCAAAAACATGGATCAAGCCAATTGAGTTCTCCAAATTGCCCCATGTGTGTGTGTCTGCGTGAGTGTGTGCCCAGCGATAGATTGGCATCCTGTCCTGGGTGTATCTGCCCAGCGCCCGAAACGTACCCTAATATAGGATAAAGCGGAAGAATGAATGAATAAATAAATGTTAGGGTTTCATTTCTGTTGGAATTATTCACGCCGATCTGTTTGTACAACATGCTGCTGTAGCTGTGCCATCACACCATGTTAAAAGCTCACCCCCACAATGTTCGGCTTAAGTCTCAGAGATTTGGCATGTTCTCGTGCTTGGTTGCTGAGGTTATTAGTTTTTTTTTTTTCCTTTAACCGAGAACGTCGTCTCATTTCGAGCATGCCGTGTCGGCTCGCTCCACTAGATGGCGTCTTTGCGCTTCTTTCTCCTGTTGCCGACTGGCGGCCATGTTTTGCAGTGGAGTTGTAGCTTGTAGCCCTGATGCCCCATGTGGTGTGAGGACGTGGTAATAACCCTCACCCCACACGAAAAACCAATGTAGTTCACGAGAACGGGACTGTTACAGACTGAGAGCGGCGTACGCCGTGATGAACCCATCCACCCAGAAACATCCACATCCACCCGCTCATGTGGGTCATGAGGAGAACGTGGTGGTGCTAATTCTGTGTCAGTGGGGAAATCATTCACTCTGTTCTCTCTCTCTCTCTCTCTCTCTCTCTCTCTCTCTCCCTCTCTCTCTCTCTCTCTCTCTCTCTCTCTCTCTGTCATTCAGTCGATTGGAAAATGTGGCAATGACAGCTTTAACATCTGCTCCTGTCGCAGTACATTCTGCCCCTCCCCAACTCCCTCTCCCTTCCCCTTGCTTCCTCTTTTTTTCCCTTTTAGTCTTTTATGTGTGTGTTAGCCTCACACAGAGCTACTTCACATCAGATTCAATAACAAATTGACCCGGGGGAGACGCTTAAATGCGGCACACTGATTCTCTCCTGGCAGGATGAGAAACTCCTGTTTAAACACCATTACTGCTCTTTACATTGTGGATAATTTGAAGGGAGTTGGGGGGGGGGGGTCATAATCACAACATTTTTTAGATCTTCGCCATGAAATCATGATCTTCGGCTGATGCAGTGAAGGCTGAAGTTTAGACGACTTTAGATCGAGATTAAAGGGAAGCTGCACTGCAGTGAACCATTCCTTTTCATGCAGAATTCTCTCATCCACCTTCAGTTTGACGTCATTAATCTTTCATTTGTTTTAAAATAATACACAGAGAAAAGTTTGCCGCTCAAATGTTGCTCTTTGACGTCTCAGGAGATTTATTTTTTGTGATGACGTTCCTGTAAATGTCATTTAATGAGCGATGGATCATAATGAGTTTGAAAAGAAACACCGAACAGGGTTTAGATGGGGCAATTTAGAGCAGTCGATTCAGCTTGTATCCATGCGGAGAACGTGGAAACCACTTTTCTCGTGCCGCCGCTCATGAAAAATAAAATGTCTACAAGGCTTTTCAGGTGGTTGAGTCTCTGTCTGTCTCCTCTTTTACACCGACCCTCATTTTTATTCGTTTCATGAAATCAATTGTCGGGCTTCTAGGTCTCTTTGTTGGGAGTGTGTGCATCCCTCTCTCACTCTGTGTGTGTGTGTGTGTGTGTGTGCGCACTCAAGGATAAGCTGATAATTCCCCCTGAGCAGGAATCTCACCCTCCCACGCTTGTCTCCTAGCAGCCATCCTTGTCTGTAGTTATCTGAGTCTCAGTGACTGCAGTGAGCTCCCGGCCCTTATGTGTCTTTTCGTGCCCGTCTTGTTTATTCCGCCGCATGGATTCAGTGGAAATGATGAATAAATAGAGGTTTGTGGCAGAGCCCCACGCTTTAATCAGCACTAAACAGTCCACAGCGAAGGTCCAATTCGTGTCACTGTAATTCATCTGAGCATCCGTCTTCAGTCTCGCGTCCCCTGTTCCTTCAGCTGCTCGTTCTCTGTATCAAAGCAGATTCTCACCTGCGAGCCTTCGCGGTTCTCTGCTGGTTTATTAATAATCGCAGGTTTTTCAGAGGAGGAGAAGGAGGAGGAGGCGCTGAATAATTCCCAGCCCTTGCGGCTCCCTGTGTGGCCTTTAAAGATAATAGTCAATAATTAATGCAGAAAAATAAACACCTCGCCGTGTGACACTGTGTCTTCTCCCACAGCGCTCTCGAGAGCTGAGTGTGACAGCGGCAGATACCAATAACTGCCCCCCCTTTCCGCCCACCCCCCACCTCAGTCCTCTCATGTAGTGACTCCCACTCCCACACACTTGTGCTCACCTACTGGCCCGGAACGTCTAAGAGCTGTCGGCGCTGCTCCACCGGTCGCGCTGTATTGTACTGCTGAGAGCTAATGATGGACCGGAGTCCTCATCTCATTCAGCCTCATTCTGCGGACCTGACCCTACAACATGAGGTCAGGGATTGGGGCAGGCTCTCAATACTGCCCCCTGCTTTTCCAGAAGCAGTCAGCTCACTGATTCATGTTCTAATGGTATGGGCACGCCACACAACTTGAAGTACTCGTGCAGCATGTTCTAATCCTCTTAATTATTCCTGAGTGCGGGCGGCGACACAGTGGCTTAGTGCTCTACACTTCCATCTCTCAACTCCAAGGGTCCAGGTTCGAGTCTCGATCTGGGTGGAGTCCCTGTGGACTTCTTCCAGGGTTTCCGGCTTCCTCTCACAGTCCAAGAACATGGATTTAAGGTGAATTGGCCGCTCTAGATTTCCACATGTACATCAAAAAAAGGAGGCGTGTCCTAACCTTTGGCTGGTTCTGTATAAACGGAGCAGATTGAGTGTTAACTGAAGAGCATGTTGAATCAACCACCTAACCTTCAGAATGAACAATGTCAGCGAGCGCAGTGATGACATGAGGATCAACCTGAGGCTTTACACTGTGTGCTTACCGCTACATCCTGGTCTTTTCACATCGTGTCACATGGCTTTACAGAGCCGCTGTGATTTTTTGTGTTTGTTTCAGCTCGTTGGTGAACGTTCTCCTCGGTGTTGCTGTTAATTGCGTGATGTTCTGAGCAGACCGAGGATGTGATGCGGCTGGTTGTACGTGCGCGAGCTTCGGTCCATCACTACTCAACGGTTTCACTGTTGAATTGATTTGACCTTTAAAACAAAGGTCTCTGTAATCCTGTTTGACAGAGTAATTCCACTGTGACCTCATATCCACTCATATACGTGTGTGTGTGTGTGTGTGTGTGTGTGTGTGTGTGTGTGTGTGTGTGTGTGTGTGTGTGTGTGTGTGTTCTTTTTGCTTCTGCCGTCGGCTCTGATCTCAGCAGACGTTCAATCATGCCTCGTTTTTATTTTTATTCAATAATTTATAAAGGTGTGACGATACGGTGGCGCAGTGTTTAGCACATCTGTCTCTGGTCCCGGGGGATCCAGATTCGAATCGCAATATGTTTGGAGTTTGCATGTTCTCTCCGTCCTCGTGTGGGTTTCCTTCTGGTTCTCCGGTTTCCTCCCACAGTCCAAAAACATGGGTTCAAGGTGAACTGGCTGACCTATCTGGGTGTATCTGCAAGAAGGGGGCGTGTCCAAACTTTTGACGGGTAACGTAAATCCAGATAGAAGATGCATCAAATTAAAGTTAATATTGAGTCCGAATTAAAAAAAAATCTTGAATTGAAGTCTCATCAGAGTTTTAATATTTCACACAAAGCAAAAGATGAAGCCCTCCTCTTCCTCAGGGCGTCAGGTGTCCAGTTAAATGTTATTTTATGCTTCAGACAGAAGCAGAAGCCATAAGTTCCTGTTAAAAATGTGCAAAGAAAGCAGAAAATCTGAATTAAGGACTTAATGTGAGCTTAGTGCCGGAAAATGACTGCACAGACTGCGACAAACTTTTCTAAGCCCCGCTGATTTAATAAAACTCGGATCGTCTGCGTGTTTTTTTTTTTTCTCTCCGAGTCCTCACTGCTGGCTGAGTTTGAGTCTCGGTGTTTATTATCGGCTGATGTTGGAACCGGTCGCTGACGCAGGAAAAACATCCTGAAAATCAGCTGCAGCTCAGCTGTTGGTGCAGTGTGACGTACGTCACCTCCAAATTTTGGAACTCTGGGTTTAAACAGGGGTGTCCTGATGGGACGGGGGTTACAGTCACACTGCGTGCATCCAATAACATTAAGACCACGAGGGGCAATCGTATTAATCTTCCGTTTAATCCTAACTAAGGGCATGGGGTGGCACTGGGCAGATACACCTTGGACAGGGTGCCAATCCATTGCTGGCCACTCACACAGACACACACGTTATGTAGGGGCAACTTTGAGCAGGGGCATATGGTGGCTTAGTGGTTAGCTCATCCACCTCTCAGCACTGGAGATGATCCAGATTCTCCCCTGAATGGGAATGAAACCCCCCCCCCCACACACACACACACACACCCACATCCATATTATAGGATTAAGTTGAAGATGGATGGAATTTAGAGCAACCACTTCACCTTGAATCTATTTTTTTGAACTGTGGGAGGATACCTGGAGAACCTGGAGTAAACCCACACGGACACGGGGAGAACATGCAAACTCCAACCAGATCGATATTCAAACCTCTGCTGAGAGTCACCCACATGTATCCCAACTTGATGACTGGGATCAGAATACAGGATCAGCATGATACAGCCCCCCCCTGCAGCAGTCAGGGTTAAGGGGGCAATTGTGGGCACAGTGATCCAGTCTCGAACCCCGTTTAGACCGATGTCCAGTTTTCAGATGATGAGGTGCAGCACACGGGACCCTGAACAGGAAATCCAAACTGCTTTCAGATAAGGTTCTGAGTGACGGCTCATCGTCTGTTTAGAACCGCGATTATCCTGCGCCTGTGGAAGCTCTTTGTGAAAACTCAAGCCTATCCCGTCAGTCTGCCGATGCGTGCGCACGGTGACCTTGCCTCGCTGCAGCTTTGCTGTAAACCACTTGGAAGACAACGGCGTTCCATTAAATCCCTCCTCGGAGCGGGAGGAGGGTAAAGAGGGAGTTAAAATCCTCGCATGCGAGGCTCCGTTCGAGGGAAGCACATCCAATTTTCCTCTTCAGAAACTATGAGATTTTTGGACGTGAAGTGAGGGGCGAGTGAAGCGAAAGACGAGCCTCCTTCTTCTTCTTTTTTCATAAGAAATGATTCACAGTAATTGAGTCACTGGCTGAGGCAGATAGTCTCCGTTTGGTTGTATTTCACGCTCCCGTGAGTCCGTGTCAGGCTCTCTCTGTTCGACAGCCTGAAAGCTGCAGCCCTCGCCCGGCTCGCTCCTCTGCCTCGCTGCAAAATAACACGCTGAGTGACCCCTCCGTGGCAAAATGCCCAGTTTCAAGGAAAAAAAGAAAAAGGAAGAAGGAACAGAGAGAAAGCTGGGACGAGGCGAGAGTGGGGAGGGGGGTGGAGGGGGGGGGAGTTCTGTAGCTTCACTTCATGCTGCACACAGCAGATAATGAAGCCAACTGCAGCGAAATCAGTGGAGAGAATAAAAAGCCACGGATGGAGAGAGAGCGAGAGGGTGGAGACGGAGCAGGCAGCTGGACGCTCTCGTTATGAAACGTGACGGAACGTTCCGACGAGCTTCTGCTGTTTAACACGGATGGGACCTTCATGATCAATCCACACCGCCATGTGATCATCCTGTATCCATCCATCATCAGACAGAGAAGCAACCACCCAAACCCCCCCCGCTTCAGAGTCTGTAACAGAGCCCAAACCCAAAACCCAAAACCCAAACCCAGACTGGCGGAACTCTCCTCTTATAGAACATTATAGAACATAAATCCAAACGGATTACGGCGTGTCTGTATCTGCTCATCATTCACTGATTCAGGCATCCCATAATATTTAGTTCACTATTGAGAGCTTTGTAGTTAATGGAGCTCAGGCGCTCAAAAAGCGTTGATAGAGTTTCAGTGGTTTAGTGCTTGGCATGTTCTTCTCTCAATGCTGGGGATCCAGGTTCAAGTCCCTGGGTGGAGTTTGCAGGTTTTCCTCCAGGTTCTCCGGTTTCCTGTCACAGTCCAAAAACATGGATTCAAGGTGAATTGAATTCTCCAAGTTGCCCAATATAGTGTGTGAGTGAGTGAGTGAGTGAGTGTGTGCCCAGAGATAGATTGGCGCCCTGTCCAGGGTGTATCCGTCCAGCACGCGAAATGTTCTTCCCTGGGTGGGCATGGGGACCCCCCCCTCTCCCAATGACCCTGGTAGAGGATAAAGTGGAGCATAATTTCACGCAAAACTCCAAAATGGGCCGGACTCTTTTTTTAAAGTTCCGTGTTAGTGACGTTGTTCCGAGCCGGTGATCCTCGTTTAAAGTTGTAAGTAAAATTTCAGGGCTGCCAACACTTTTGTGACGACGGTCCTGCCGCAGAAGCACGTGTGTTGCCCTGAACGCCGGTATTATGACATTATCAGTGCAGGTGAAGCAGAGGGCGAGCGTCCGCTGAGGATCAGACTGGAACCTGAAACGTTCCTCTGCTCGGGTTTGGTTTTTACAGAACGCTTGAAATTCCGCTCGGCCTGCACTCTGCTCCCGCTGTCATTTTAACAACAGTCCCCGCGGCAGCAAAGTGGAAAGGCGGTGATGGCTGCGAGCGCGGCGGGTCGGGGGGGTCGTGTCAGATTGATGGAGTTCCTCCTCTGCAGGCTTCTCCATCAGATCACTGAAAGCTTCCCCGTCTCCTTCTCCTCGTTTCCTCGGGCTCACGGTGCGAGTGGGACTGCAGCTCTGATACCAGCTTTGGTTCTTTGTTGCGGTTTGAAACTTCAGCCAGCGACTGTGGAGAGGAACTGTGGAGCGGGTGTCTATAAGATTCTGTGTTACGTCAGGCGGCACGGTGGCTTAGTGGTTTAGCATGTTCTCCTCTCAGCACTAGGGATTCCCGGTTCGACTCCCCATCTGGGTGGAGTTTCCATGTTCTCCCCGTGTCTGCGTGGGTTTCCTCCGGGTTCTCCAATTTCCTCACACAGTCCAAAAACATGGAACAAGTGAATTGAGTTCTCCAAATTGCCCCCTATAGAGTCTGTCTGTGTGAGTGAGTGTGTGCCCAGCGATGGATTGGCACCCTGTCCTGGGTCTATCTGCCCAGCGCCCAAAACGTTCTCCCCTGGATGGGCATGGGGAACCCCACCGCGACCCTAGTATAGGATAAAGCGGAAGATAATGAATGAATGTGTTACGTCATGCTTTTTTTTAATTGTTGTTATTAAGAAGCTTCTCCTCGCAGGAGACGTTTTTGCTCTCTCTCTTTTTTGCTTAGACTTTATTTCTCTACTCCTACTTCCTCCCCATCCTCACTTGTTTCCCTTCTCTTCTTTCTATTGACACCCTACAGGGGTTCATTTGCACATCTGCATGTTTGCCATTCAGTCCCAGTCTCCATGCTGACAGAGGCCCCATTTTCTGCACTCTGGCTTTCTCGCCTCTTTTCTTCCCTGTGATTTCTCCAAGAGGGCCTCCCTCCTTCACAGAGTCTCCTGTGAACCATGAAGGCCGGTTGCCAGGGGCTCTTTTATTTGCCTGAGATTGAGTGCAGCCAGGCAGGCTGGCTGGCTGGCCGCATGGCCTCATAACAGCACCGCCATGGTGGGGAGATTGCCTGTCTCTGGCCCGTAATTGCAGGGGGCTTGTGGAGCTGCTGTGCTGCAATGTGTAATAAGCTGGCAGCGTTCGCTGGCTCTGCTTTCTGAACACCAGTCAGAATGCATCTCCGTTCCTCCTGCACGCTTCAGAACTCTTTATCAGCTCTTACCAAACGTTGCCGTTCGTCCATCTGTGTGAATTCATACTGAAGGTAAACTAATGCAGGAACGCGGATGGTATTCGTACGCAGGGTTCCCGCGGCTCTGCAGGCCTCCCGCCATACGCCCCGCTCGAACCAAAGGAAACTCGAGAGTCGGCCTCGCCGTGGAAAACGGAATCGCAGAGGAGCGCGGCGCGCCACCGTGAGGGCCGCCATGTGGAAAAGTACTCAAGACGAATTCCGTGTTCGCCTTCGGTAATGACACGTTGTGTTTAAAGTATAATTCAAAACGTCGAGAGCCGAATTAAAGTGTCAAGCCGAGGCGGTGTGGATGTGCTTCATTTAGGATGCACCTGCGCGGCAGTCCAGCCAGATTAACGTCCGCCCAAAGCGCGAGTCCTGGTTTTCGTCACTCAGGAGCCAAGCGAGTGAAAAAATGTTACAGAAATGACGAAAGAGCTTCTACAGACGATTCAGTCCGTGTGTCCACAGTAATCACAACCAAGCTCACTACGCTTCTGAAATCCATCCATCATCTTCAGCTTTATCCTCTGCCAGGGTCGTGGGGGGGGGGGGGGGTTCCCCATGTCCAAACGGAGAATGTTAGGGGCGCTGGGCAGATACACCCAGGACCAATCAGACACCAACCTATCGCTATCACTGGGCACACACTCACTCACACACACACACACACTCTATATTGGGCAATTTAGAGCAGCCAATTCACCTTGAATCCATAGTTTTGAACTGTGGGAGAAAACTGGAGAACCCAGAGAAAGCCCACACAGACACGGGGAGAACATGGAAACTCCTGTCAGAGGTGGATGTACTAACCACCAATCCACCGCCCAGTAATGTCGACTGTGATAATTAAATATATATAAAAATCTCTCTGGGCAGCACGGTGGCTTAGTGGTTTAGCATGTTCGCCTCTCAGCGCTAGGGATTCCCGGTTCGAATCCCCATCTGGGTGGAGTTTCCATGTTCTCCCCGTGTCTGCGTGGGTTTCCTCCGGGTTCTCCGGTTTCCTGCCACAGTCCAAAAACATGGATCAAGTTAATTGAATTCTCAAAAAATTGCCCCATATAGAGTGTGTGTGTGAGTGAGTGTGTGCCCAGCGATCTGCCCAGCGCCCGAGACGTTCTCCCCTGGATGAGCATGGGGAACCCCACCGCGACCCTAATAGAGGATAAGCGGAAGATAATGAATGAATGAATGAATGAATAAATATCTCTCTCTCTCTCTCTCAGCTGCCTTGACTCTTATACTTGAGGTCTCTAACTTTTCTCAGCGCCAACTAGCTGTGAAACTGAGAACTGTTGACGTAGGACATCATTAAAGCTCCTGTGGATTTAATATGTGGGCGTCTCGATGCTTCAGTCCATGATGTGTAGAACCGCTCATGTTTTTAACTTTCCAAACTTTAAAGGTCTTGTGTTTAAAGTGGTTCTAGTTCCGCAGCTGGATTCCTTTCCTTCGCTTTTAGAGTAATGTGCAGCAGCGGTTTTCCGTCTGGAAGAATCTGTAAATGCCATCTTGCTGTTTTGAGTGATTGCCTTTGTGCGGCGCCTGCATTAAAGGTTACGGCGTCTCCATCAGCTGTGGAACTGCTTTAAATCCACACAGGCTGCAGGGTGTCGTGACTCAGAACATTTGGCGGTGCGCACTAAGCGAAGGAACGCAGTGTGTAGCCTTTAAACATGTTTAACATGTTCTCCTCTCAGCGCGGGGGTTTCAGGTTTGAATTCCGATCTGGATGGAGTTTCCATGTTCTCCCTGTGTCTGTGTGGCTCTCCTCCGGGTGCTGCTGTTTCCTCCCACGGTCCAAAAACGTGGATTCAAGGTGAATTGGCTGCTCTAAGTTGCCCCTATAGGATGCCCAGAGGATTATCAGATGAGATCTGCTGTTCAGTGTGGACCCGGTGGACATGCAGACTGTGGAAAAACCGCGATGTAGAGCTTTATGACTCTGACATCAGCACCACTGAAGCTCCGCCCTGCGACCGTGTGACCCCCGAGGCCGACCTGCTCTGATGGCAGAAGCTGAAATCTACCCCTGATTAACGTAGTGTTCTTAATGAAGTGCTGGGTGAGGAGAGCTGCAGGTTCCCGCCAGCGTGTTCTGAAGGATAATAGAGTTGCAGATCCGTTTCCTCACCGGGGGAAACACCAAACAGGATTAGATCTGCCTGTCTTTTCTAAATGCTTTGTTTTCCTCACTCCCTCTTTGGCTCGTGTTCAGCTCCATGAGCCGTTCTGTCTGAACGCGGGCTTCCAGGCGCACCCCACCCCACCCCACCCCACCCACTCTGCTCCTGCTCAGCGATGTAATCACAGTTTGCTGTGATTGCTCTGAGTGTGTTACAGAACTCAGGCTGCTCTATCTGCAGTCAGATGAAGGCTCACCGTCATCAGGAAGCCATCACGCTGCCGCTGTTCCCCCCCCCCCCCCCACCAGAAGAACATTCTGGTATCCCGGTAATGATAGATCCAGCCGAATGTCTTCCCCTCTGTAGCCCGACCTGTCAAAACAAGTCATGGGGAGCGGCGGTGGGTTCTTCGATCTGTCCTGAGAGCAGGATATTTTATTTATGAGAGGCGTCCTTGGAGCGCTCTTTGCGTGATGCCTCTCTTTTCTCAGCGTTGGTGTTTGGAGAGCGGCCTCGGCGCGCCGTGCGCTGCCAGCTGGAGTCGATTTTGCACCATTAGTCAGGACAGCTGCTGCTCTCTCTCTGGGAGGACCGTCCTCGTGCACTAACACGCTGCCGTACTGACTGCCTCTCGTCAGCCTCCATCCATCACCGAGACGGAGGCGAGAAGAGGGAGAGAGGAAACACGGCGCAGGCCACTGCTTCAGGGAATAAGGAGTCGCTTGTTTAGTCGCTGGGGTCGTAGTCGGTGTCTAATGTCTAATGCGTTTCTGCTGATATTTAATAAGAGGTCAGATTTAAAACAAAGAGGGCGCCGCTGCAAAGTTCCATCCATCCATTATCTTCCGCTTATTCCTCTACTCGGCTCGCGGGAGGTTCCCCACATGCCCATTCAGGGGAGAACGTTTCGGGCGCTGGGCAGGTACACCAGTCCATCATTGGTTTCTTCCCACGGTCCAAAAACATGGATTCAAGGTGAATTGGACGTTGCCCTTATAAAGAGTGTGTGAGTGAGTGTGTGCCCAGCGATGGGTTGGCGTACTGTCCTCCCGCACCACGACCATAGTAGAGGATTAAATGAAAGATAAGGAATAAATGAATCAGGGGGGCAATTAGTATCCACACCCAGGCCATTAACCGCAACTCAAACCCCTGCACCGCTGTGTCGCCCTGCACCGACCAATCAAAAGACTTTAAATCGGGGTTCTGACGTTCCCGATTGCTCTGGTGTTGCTCTCTAACAGCGTCATGTTCTAATCGTGGTATCTGACAGCAGAGCGTTTTAAATGGACCAGCGTTGTCTGATGTTGGGAGAAAATCGAGGTCCTCTTGATGTTCCTCGCTGTGATTCGTCTCGTCTCGTGTTTTTCTGAAGACGTTCTCTCTTCTTCGTGGCAGATGAGGCTCGGTGGGATCAGTCTGTGAAACACACACTTCTGCCCAGAGGCATCCAGTTAAAACAGGGTTCCATAGAGGAACAGCAGAGAGAGAGAGCGAGAGAGAGAGAGAGAGACAGAC
>JAFMOD010000188.1:1520014-1545594 GCA_019802435.1 Corydoras maculifer | reverse complement strand
GTGTCCGTGTGGGTTTCCTCCGGGTTCTCAGGTTTCCTCCCACAGTCCAAAAACAAGGATCAAGTCAATTAAGTTCTCTAAATTGCCCCATATAGAGTGTGTGTGTGTGAGTGAGTGTGTGCCCAGCGATGGATTGGCGCCCTGTCCCGGGTGTATCTGCCCGGTGCCCGAAACGTTCTCCCCTGGATGGGCATGGGACAAATCTTTTTATTTTGCAGGAACTTGCAGGAGCTCATTTCGCAGAACTGAATCCTAACCCTGATGTTGCAGGAACTAATCAGAAGCCGGTGCTGCTGCGAGGCTCTGTGATGTCTCTCTTTGCTTATTCTTTACCTTCAGCATTTCTTTTTTGGATCAGCAGTAAATCAGAACGATGGTTCTGCGGTCGTCACCTTTACTGCAGATCATAAAAGTCATTTCAGAACAACGGCTCTGTAACTTTATAATCTCAGTCTGAACGAGCATGTCGTAAGAACACAGAGCACTTCACAGAACGTTTTAGGTTGCAGGTGTGTTACCTCCACCTCCCTCATAATGGCGTCTCATCCACCCATTTAAACTCCACCACCCGATGTGGAGCAGGGGATTTTAATCGATTATATGTTTTTCATTCATTATCTTCTGCTTTATTCTATATTAGGGTCGTGGCGGGGTTCCAGGGAAGAACGTTTCGGGCGCTGGGCAGATAGACCCAGGACAGGGTGCCAATCCATCGCTGGGCACACACTCTGGCAATTTGGAGAACTCAATTGACTTGATCCATGTTTTTGGACCTTGGGAGGAAACTGGAGAACCCGGAGGAAACCCACGTGGAGGAAACCCAGATGGGGATTCGAACCGGGAATCCCTAGTGTTGAGAGGACAACGTGCTAAACACCAAGCCACCATGCTGCCCACTTAATCAATTATCATTTACAATAATTAATGAATTGATTTATTTATTAGTGTATTAGTGTTTGGGATCCGGGTGTGGGTTTCCATGTTCTCCACGTGTTCTCCAGTTTCCTCCCAGTCAAAAAACACGCATTCAAGGTAAATTGGCTACTCTAAATTGCCCCTATATAGTATGTGTGCGTCTGCGTGTGTCTAGTGATGGATTTGGCACCCTGTGCTGAAACCTCCCCTCGCCCGTCCACCTCTCAGTGCTGGGGATCCAGGTTTGCATCCTGATCTGGGTGGAGGTCTGATTACTGTCCTTTCTGTTTCTTTACAGGTAAGTGATTTAAACACAGAACCAAAAAATAACGGACAGTGACTGTGAGCGTCCGAGCACTTATGCTGACGTTAATTCCTCTCTCTCCCTCGTTCTGTCTGTCACTGCGCGTTCTGCTCTTCTGTGGGGAGAGTTGTAGTCAATTTCCATATTTATGAACAATCAGGTTCCCTCTGACAGAAAGAGGGATGGAGGAGCAGCACGGGATCAATGTTAACCTGACGCCGGAATAGCAATGAGCCCCGGCGCTGCTGCTGCTGCTGCTGATGCTGCCGCTGCTCGGCTCTGTGGAGAGCACCCTTTCCATCGGGATGATTCCAGCTCCACGTCGTGATGTGTGGAAACAAACGGGGTTTGGAGATGAGCGCTTAAAGGCCTGTCAGTCTGCGTACAGCTGATCTGTTTCATGCAGATTTATGAAGCGCTGAGAAAAGTCTCGCCAGCGGCGGATTCGCGAGCCAACCATGAGAATTTGTGCAAAAGCTGACAATCAGCCAGAGTTTAACCAGCTGCATCTGATAAAAAAAACGCCTTCTGCGCCGCGTTCCAGGAAAAATACCGCGTTACGTGACTGTGAGAAGACCTGTGTGGTAGAACTGAGGTGTTTAAGAAAATGAGTCTCCTGTTATTTGATGACATTATTAGTTGTCATCTACAGAGCCAGTCCAAACGTTAGGACACGCCCCCTACTGGCTCCATCCTCTATTTCCTCCACTTATCATACAGATGGACTTTGTAGTTCTACAATTACAGACTGTAGTCCATCTGTGTTCTTTGTTGTTGTTAGTCCCCTGTTGGTTCTCTGTTCTCTGTTGGTCAGGAGCATCACAGAACAGGTCTCATTTGGGTGGTGGATTGTTTATGGTCAGTTCTGCAGTGACACTGATGTGGTGAGGGGGTGTTAGTGCAGCAGTGCTGCTGGAGTTTTATCTAAACACCTCAGTGACACTGCTGGGATAGGAATAATGCGCCCACCAAATAATCCCTGCTCTGTAGGGGTACTATTGGGGTCCAGAGCACACAGTATGTACTGTAGAACACAAACAGATGGACTACAGTATGGAATTGTAGAACTACAAAGTCCATCTTTACAGGAAGTGGGAACATTTGGCAGCTTTAAATTGCCCCTATAGAGAGTGTGTGAGTGTGTGTGCGCTCAGTAATGGATTGGCTCCCTGTACCGTGTTTATCTGCCCGGCGGCCGAAACGTTCTCCACTGAATGAGCATGGGGAACCCCCCCCCCACGATCCTAGCAGAGGATTGAGACGAAGATAATGAGATGAAATGATGCGAGGTTGTTGAGGTGGTTGAGGTTGTTGAGATCTCGTCATGGCGATTGAAGGCTGGAATTAAAGCTCACAATGAACCGACAGAACGTTACGGAGCTCCGGTTCAGAGTGTTGTTGCTTCAATTCGTTGTCTATTTAAGGAAAGTAGACTGTGAGATAGCAGGGACGTTTAGGGATTTGACCTACACACCGTGTGCAGACTGTCACCAACCCCCCCACCCCCACCCCCCGGTCCATCGGCCGAGTCTCCGTTTGGAAGCATGGCAGCGAGTGAGGTGTTTATAGCACTGGCTTTGCAAAGCATGCGGTCAGCGTGGCAGCAGAGCGGAACGGCAGGAACCAGCCCTCACTCTGAGATTAGAGGCAAGCTAAGAAAACCAGACGGCGTTTCCCAATCCCACTGCGGCGTCGGAACCTTTCGGTCTGGATTAACAGGAAGAAATATGGAAAAGAGGAATAAATGAGCACGAGGGAGGGAGATCGATGGAGAACCTGGAGCGCCGAGAGATCCGTCAGCTGAGAACTTCATTCATTCATTATCTTCCACCTTATCCTCTATTAGGGTCGCGGGGGGGGGGGGGTTCCCCATGCCCATCCAGGGTCGCGCGGGGGGGGGGGGGTTCCCCATGCCCATCCAGGGGAGAACGTTTCGGGCACTGGGCAGATACACTCAGGACAGGGCGCCAATCCATCACTGGACACACACTCACACACACAGACACACTCTATATGGGGCAATTTAGAGAACTCAATTAACTTGATCCATGTTTTTGGACTGTGGGAGGAAACCGGAGAACCCGGAGGAAACCCACACTTACACGGGGAGAACATGGAACCTCCACCCAGATGGGGAGTCGAACCGGGAATCCCTAGAGCTAAGAGGAGAATGTGCTAAAGCACTAAACCACCGTGCCGCCCCCCGAGAACTTCATTACAGTTTTAATCTGAGAAAACTCGCTGGAATGTGATGGAGTTTGATGTGCTAATCGGAACAGCTTCAAAGTGAGAACGTTGCTTCACACACACACACACACACACACACACACACACACACACACACACACACACACACACACATTACCTGCATACACACATTTAAACTGAAGTCAACATTAAAAACCTTAAGATGTACACCCCGCACCGCGCTGCTTGATTGATGGCGTCACCCTCAGAGCGTGAGGCTCAGCGCCTCCGCAGATCGATACACCGCCCCCTGGAGTTTCCTGAGGCCCGCTGTTCTGTATTTTGCATCTCTACTCTGTAGCTCAGGTCCTGGCTCCACGCGAGTGAAGGTACTTTGAAGCTCTGTAGTGCGTGGTGAGTGTGATCGGACGACCGGCGGCCTTTCAATTGCCTTTTTGATCCTCGTGCCTCCTCGGTGTGGAGTGCAAGTGGATTATACCATCACGGGCTTTCTCTGTCGTTCAGTGTCGAATCGTCCCGAGGGCCCTGACAGAATCCAACATCTGCAACGTACATGAACCCGATTCCCCCCCCCCCCAGTGTTCAGCCCCCGAGTCGTACGGGTTTAGCATGAGAAAGCGTGTGCAGCTGGCACGAGAGGACGGCACGGGGAACTGGAGAGGCCGGCTCCCCCTTTGTCCCACTTCATTAGCCTTTCCAAATTTATCCTCCTACGGCTCGTCACGATTACGGCTTAATTAGCATAGCGAGTGGCGAGGAAATAAAACCTGAAATGTAAATCATACCTCGGCCCGCCTGGCCGCGACACATGCCCTAATTAAAAATGCAATCCGAAAGAAAGGGGAAGGAAAATGAGGGAAGGCTCTCATTGATTCAGCACCATGTTTCCTCAATAGATGTGATTTATTCAGTGTGTTCTGCCTCTCGGCGGGGCTCGCCCTGTCGCGGGTTTGAATTAGAGGCATCGCCGGCGTGAATCAAACTCTCAGATCCGCCGGCCTGAAAAACACGAGCCGGACGCACTCGCGTTATGCTGACAGAAGCTGGCTGTTCACCGTGGAATGAATGTACGGCCATCGAACCCGGCTGCGCCTCCTAATGACTAAATACAATCTGCAGGGCTGTGGTAGCATCCGTACCTTCAGCCGAGCTGGGTTGGAGGTTGATTGGTGATGGCACCTCCAGCCGCCTCCTTGCCTCGTATCCCTAACTCCACATGGCTGGAGGTGAACTTGCTTTGTGTCAGGTTCAAGCTGAAGATCGTCCTCGCGCTCATGAACATGGCGGCGCAGGCTCGTTGAAAAATAGGCACGCGCGAGCGGTTAAGTCAGCGGGAGCGTGTAGAAGCAGCGGCAAGATGAAGTGCTGGACCTGGCTGCCACCCTCATAGTGTGAAAATGACCTCATTAATTCAGTGTAGCCTGGCCTCTCCATTCCTGAATGCTACAGAGATTTTCTCTCGCTCGCTCCTTCTCTCTCTTTTCATGGCAAGTCAGCATTAGCATATCCCCGGTTGCCCGGGCAACCGGCTCGGAATGATTCCCCTCAGCCTCCTCGCCACAAAAGCCGAGTAAACACTGGAGTTTATCTTCTGCCGATGTATGACAAATAGTATGACATGTTTGCTTGTCATAACGACTGGTTCTTTTCCTTTGCCCTACAGCTGCTGGATTTTTGGCTCCGACAAAGACCTGTACTGACACTTGTTCTTCAGAAGAACACACACACATACACACACACACACACACACACACAAAAGAGCTCAAGATTATTTAACTTACTTTGCTGCTAAAAGAAAAGAGAAATGACTGGCATTTCCATGTTATATTTATAATGTGTCATGTGACACGGAGACTGAAGAATCAGCCTCACAGCTGCAATACTGAGTAAAGAAACACATCCATCCATCCATTAGATTCTGCTTAATCTGATACTAGGGTCCTGGGGGGGGGGGTTTCCCATGCCCATCCAAAGGAGAACGTTTCAGGCGCTGGGCAGATACATCCAGGACAGGGCAGCCAATTCACCTTGAATCCATGTTTTTGGACTGTGGGAAAAAAACCTCAGAACTTACATTAAGCCCTAACAATGACCCCACTGAACTAGAATGGAGATCCAGGTCCCTCATCCAACACAAGTATCCCACCTCACATATCTCCTCTAGAAAAAAAAAACACCTACTACAAAATCTTATAGAAAGCCTTCTTATTAACGTAGAAACTCTTATGCCTAAAATATGCCAGCAGTTATGCCCTATAAAGCATGGATTCCTAATCCCTGATGTCCGGATTATCGAAAGGTAATGAGATTATATGGTATAGTGAGTGGTTTCATGTTTTTTATGTTATAACTGATTATTTGTGGGAATTATTGCTGAAAACTGCACTTTGCAGTCATTTGCAATTAATAAATAAAAAGAAATATATTTATACATCCATGTTATGTATTGTACATCTCTGAATACCACTTTCCCAGTGGCAGTCTAAATATCTGAAATGTGTTTGTATATATAAAATATATATATATATCCATCCATCCATCCATTATCACCCGCTTTATCCTCTATTAGGGTCGCGGGGGGTTCCCCATGCCCATCTAGGGGAGAACGTCTCGGGCGTTGGGCAGATACACCCAGGACAGGGTGCCAATCCATCGCTGGGCACACACTCACACACACAGACACACTCTATATGGGGCAATTTGGAGAACTCAATTGACTCGATCCATGTTTTTGATCCATATATTTAATACGTTTTTACTATCCTTGTGAGGACCTTCATGGCATCACATCGTGTGTTTCTTTTATTTAAATAATACAAGTAGGTTAAATTTATGCAAATCAGAAAATACATAAACACACTGACAGCTTTATTTCTTGACTTGACCCCTGCTCCCCCCCCCCCTTCCCGGCGCGTGAGCGCGCTTGCCACCATCCGTCGGTCCGATCCGGGCGGCGCGCTCCGGTCCGGGCTTTGCGGCAGCTCCATCCGCTCCTTGTTGCTTACATTGTATCAATCTGTCGGCTTTGCGGCTCCGTTTAACAGCCATTAAAGACGGAGGATTCCGAGCGGACGAGCCGAGCACCGCGGCGGTAGAACCAGCGGCCGGCTCCGGGGCTTTTTCATTTCTTTATTCCGGCGCGAACGCGAGAGGAGAGCGGACGGCGGTTCGAGGCGCCGGAGCCGGAGCGGACATGCCCGAGCGGCGCTTCTCTGTGTGCGGATAGTGAAGCCCTGCGCTCCGGCCTCTCCACGGATCTGTGCCCTCGTTCCGCGGGCTTCTGGAGAGCCGCGTCCGGGGCGGGTTCGGTTCCCCCGGCGGATCTATGGAGTGCACCTGAGGACCGCGGCTGACTGATCGGGACGCGGAGCGGGTGAGTCCGCTGTGCAGGAATGTGTCCGCTGACTTCTGGAGCTTTAGCTTCGTGCTAACGAGCTGAACGAGTTCCAGAGCAGATCCTCAACCGCAGACCCTCCGCCTGCGCTCCGACCCTCCGGCCTCTTCAGCGGGGGTTTGTTTTTAAGCTGAAAAACGTCCTGCAGTTCGTGGGAGCCTCGTGTTTTCGGGCTTAAGTTGATGTTTTGGGTGAAATGTCACCCCGGGGATCTCGCTGTGCTCTGCCTGTGTTCTGATCTGAGTTTGTAAACGCTGTGTGATGGGGGTCTCGGTGCCGCGGGGAGGAGGCGCGGCGCGGCTCGGGGCCGGCGGTGCGGTGCGGGGCCGGCGGTGCGGTGCGGGGCCGGCGGTGCTCCTCCATGCCCTTCGCTTTGTCACAGTTCTTTATGACTGTATGCTGTAGCTTAGCTTAGCATAGTCTCCCCGAGGTGCACGGCTGCTCGGCTCCACCACACGCGGGCTCTGATCAACCCATCCACCCAGACCCTTTCCCCCCCCAGATTCGAACCCCGCGCAGAGTGCCGCGCGTTCCCCCTGAAAGCCTCCACCCGCAGCCGCTTGATTCCCCCCGGCAGCGCGTCCTGCTCTGAGTGTCCTGCCAGCCGCCGAGGCCAGAGCAGCTGCAGCTGCAGCCGCACAGCGCAGACAGAAGAGCAGAAAACACGCTGCTTTGTCTGCAGCTCACTGCTTTGTGTTCGGACTGAAAAACCCAGAGTGCTTTAAAGTCCAACAGAACAGCTTCACATACTGGTTCTGATGGTTCTGATGGACTCTGTCCTCTTACCCCATTAAAGGTCTGATGGAAATGAATACAGTCATCACTTTGAACACAGAGGAGTGTGTCCTCCACATTGATCCATCCATCCATCCATTATCTTCCGCTTCATCCTCTATCAGGGTCGGGGTTCCCCATGCCCACCCAGGGGAGAACGTTTCGGGCGCTGGGCAGATACACCCAGGACAGGGTGCCAATTCATCGCTGTGCACACACTCACTCACACAGACACACACTCTATATGGGGCAATTTGGAGAACTCAATCAACTTGATCCATGTTTTTGGTCTGTGGGAGGAAACCGGAGAAGCCACCGTCCTGCCCTCGCCACATTTAACTCATTAAAATACACACACTGTGAAGGGGCAGCCCTGTACACTGTACCCTGTGGGGTTCGGTGTCTTGCCCAAGGGCACTTCAGCCTGAGCTTGGAATCAAACCTGGCACCTTCAGGTTGCAAGGCTGGTTCCTTAACCACAAGCCTATGACCGCTCCTGCTTATAAATAGTTGTCGATAGTCAAAAAAAAACATTTTATTTGGGGGTCAAATGACAAAATCTGACTATAAAGTCTTTATTATGTGAAATAATGTCAGGCGGCTGTATTAAGGTGCCGTTTCTCTGAGCGGTGTTTATTAAAGGGGATTTGTTTTTGTAGTGAGCTGCTGCTGATGGACTGTGTAAACTTCTGTTTGGAGCACTCCCTCATATATCACACACTCAAAGCAGTAGTATTTGCATCACTAAGTTGCCAGGTCTAACGGCTCGGCGAACTCATTTTGGCATCGCCGGCGCTACGGCTCAGGTTCACCCAGCTTTACTTCTGGAAGATGAATAGGCTGGTGCAGATTTCTGCTCTGCTGTTGAGTGGAGCAGGGTGATGTGAGGATAAGGTCTGCTAAGTTACTCTCTCTCACACACACACACACACACACACACACTGGCATTTTGTTATCCTGTTCAATTTGGCTGGAGCTCAAGTGGATTCTGGTGCAATGAAAGTGGGAGTTGGACGATTGCGTTCGGCTTTCAGGTACCGTTTATCCAACGAGAGCTTCACTGCTGACCGTGAGGTTCTGTGTGCGGTAATCATGATGTCTGCAGGCTGCTTGTTTGTCATCTGAGTGATGTGTGTGCTTCAGAATGAAAACGACTCTTGTTATAAACTGAGGGAGTTTGGACTTAATAATATTTAATATATTAAACATTAATAAATTGGGCGGCACGGTGGCTTAGTGGTTTAGCATGTTCTCCTCTCAGCACTAGGGATTCCCGGTTCGAATCCCCATCTGGGTGGAGTTTCCATGTTCTCCCCGTGTCTGCGTGGGTTTCCTCCGGGTTCTCCGGTTTCCTCCCACAGTCCAAAAACATGGATCAAGTCAATTGAGTTCTCCAAATTGCCCCCTATAGAGTGTGAAAGATTGGCGCCCTGTCCTAGGTGTATCTGCCCAGCGTCCGAAACGTTCTCCCCTGAATGGGCATGGGGAACCCCCCCCCCCCCCCCGCGACCCTAATAGAGGATAAAGCGGAAGATAATGGATGAATGAATTAATAAATTGATACATTAAATATTAATATTTACAATAATTAAGATGAATTAAATCTCAGTATCTTCACAGGGGGGGTTCCCGTGCCCATCCAAAGGAGACCGTTTTGGACGCTGGGCAGATACATACACTCACAGAAACACACACACTATATAGGGTAATTTAGAGCAGCCAATACACCTTGAATCCATGTACTTGTACTGCGGGAGAAAACTAGAGAACCTGAGGAAAACCCATGTGGAGACAACATGGAAATTCCACCCAGATCAGGGTTCAAATCTAGATCCCCAGTACTGAGAGACGGATGGGCTGACCACCTCACCACCGTGATGGCAGCTTGATTTATTTTTGGTGTGCCAACTTTTAGGGAAGGGTGAAGGTTTCCGGGTAAAAACCTCCCCCCCCCCGACTCAATTATAGAAATTCTCTGGGTTCAGGGGCCGTGCAGTACATTGCAAAATGAGTTAGAGTTCCAAAGTTCCTGTTTGGTTCCCATCGTATTCGCTGTGTGGTGGAGGAGGACGTGTTTGGCTGCATGTCTGTTTTTCTCACGCATGCAGAGTGTTCACAAATCGGAGGAGCAAGTGGTATCTGCTGTCGGAGTTGGGAGCAGCTGCACTGCGTCTGTAATCGACTAACGCTCAGCTCGAGTGTTCCTTCAGGCTGAAACATGTTTGGAGACTTTTAAAGAATGCCAGTAAATTAATTTACCTGAAATCAGAGATGTGTTTTCTAAAGCTTCTCTGAATCAAAGTCTTCAGGAGAAATAGACTCGGCTGAAAAGCAAAACTGAAAGACGAATCGAAGAAGAAAGTACACGTACAGCACCAGTCCAAAGTTAGGACACGCCCCCTTTCTGCTCCATTCATTTTCCAGGTTCTCAGTTTCACTTTTCTGTAAAGATGGACTTTGTAGTTCTACAATTCCAGACTGTAGTCCATCTGTTTGTGTTCTACAGTACATATTGTGTACGTCCCCTTTACTCTGTTGGTCAGGACCCCAATAGAACCACCACAGAGCAGGGGTTAATTGGTTCCTATCCCAGCAGTGTCACTGAGGTGTTTAAATGAAACTCCAGCAGCACTGCTGCACTAAACCCCCCTCACCACATCAGTGTCACTGCAGAACTGACCATAAACAATCCACCACCCAAATGATACCTGTTCTGTGATGCTCCTGACCAACAGAGAATCAACAGGGGACTAATAACAACAAAGAACACAGATGGACTACAGTCTGGAATTGTAAAAGTACAAAGTCCATCTATATGATAAGTGGAGGGAACAGAATGGAGCAGAAGGGGGCGTGGCCATGTATGTTATCAAGATGGTAGACTGTGGAATCCGCCATCATCTCCTCACTAAACGAATAAGACTTCATATGAGCGCTGATTTGTGGTCAGTTCTTCATTTGCATAAAGTTAAACTTCGCTGGACTTTTTGTCGTTGTTAGATTATTAAGATTGTGTTCTTTTGTACCGAGCTTACACGACTCCACAAAATAATTAGTTCCCAACCTCGAAACTCACGGCTTTAAATTCTCATTAAAGTATATAACGTTTCCAGCTTTATTTACAGATTCTCCTCTGCAGGCGGCAATTAGAGGCAGAAATGTTCTTCAAATTAATGAGAAGCGATATTTAAAAACCCCGTTGGAATAGCGGTGCGTCCCTGAGGTCAGTGTTCGGACGTTCGTTGGTTTTGCACGTTTTAATTGGAGACGGTTTGTTTGGCCTATTTATGTTTTTCTTTAAAGTTCAGCTGCTTTACCTTTCAATTTTTAAAACCTAGTACGTTGAACCAAGGTTTAGTGGTCTTATAGAGTTTGATATCTGCTTCCACCACAATGCTTCACAGTAGGCAGATCTGATTAATCAGCCATTGGCTTGTGGTTAAGGAAACCGTTGTAACCTGAAGGTCCCTGGTTCGATTCCCAGTCCCACCAAGTACTACAGCTGAAGTTCCCTTGGACAAGGCACCTTACCGGGTAGCATGTACAGGGCTGTTGTGTGTGTGTGTGTGTGTGTGTGTTCACTGCACAGATGGGCTAAATGTGGGGGACACACTGCTCTGTGTGTAAGTACAGTAGGCAGGATGTATCACATTGTCTCCATGGTAATGTAATTGTCTAATTTCCTGGATGTTCAGGTGTTTCTGTCTCAGTAATGTCTAATTGTAAATGTAAAGTCCAAGCTTCACCATCAGCGGGATAAGAACTACAGCCGGTGTCTTCATTAAGATCCTAATTATCTCTTGATTTTCTTGGTAGCCGCTTAAGCGCACAACTGCACCAGCTTGTTATTTGCCCGGGAATTATCGCGCTATTGACCTGGTAAGTGTTGTCAATTAGTCTGCTCTGATTGGATTGGTTTTTAGGTCCCGTTTTACCTCCCGAAATTTCCTTGTGAGCTTTCTGAAGTATTTATTCATTTAAATGGTGTAATTGGTTGGTAGACGTCGTCTCAGTGGTCAGCTAAATGATGCAAGTGCATGGAGCACGTCAGATTGAGGGATGGGATTGGTGATGGGGATGGGGGGGGGGTGTATTTGATTGGAAGAATTTAGGAAAGCTGTGGATGAGACATGCTGTAAAGACGCCAGAAGCGATTCAGAAGTCGGGTTTTGATTTAAAGAGGTAATTGGGTCATAATAATAATAATAATGATCATCCTCATCACAAAGTTATTATTATGTACCGCGCCACTCACTCGTGACGAATTTGGATTCCCGTCCAAATTTCATACTGTCTTCTAGAACCGAGTCTCTTTGTGTTGTGTGGTGTTTCGAGGCATAACGTTGTTACTCTCTTGCCGAGGGCTTGTTCATCTCATGTTCTGGGATCCAGAGCTCGCTGACTGATGACGTGAGGAAGATGCTCAATTCTTCTTCATTAAACTCTGTCATCATCTTGTACAGTCTGACAGACAGACAAATAAAATCACACCACATCAGATCGGTTTAATCTGCTAAACGCACCTCACGCCGGAAAAATGGGCTTTTTGTTTCCATCCTCGAGTCCCGAGACGTCTGCCGTCCTGTGATCAATAATTAATTGCAGCCGGTGTCCAGCCGAGCTGTAAAAAGGTCGTAAATCAATTACACGATCCCTTAAGATCTATTTAAAGCACCTTTCAGATATTTCAGTATTTCATGTATAAATCATTTGACTCTCAAATTGAATCTGAATCAGAGTCAGACACGCCCGCTTTCTGCTCCACTTCCTGTAAAGATGGACTTTGTAGTTCTATAATTCCAGACTGTAATCTGTTTGTGTTCTACAGTACATACTGTGTACGTCCCCTTTACTCTGTTCTAATGGTCAGGACCCCAATAGAACCACCACAGTTGGTGCATTATTCCTTTCCCAGCAGTGTCACTGAGGTGTTTAAATGAACTGCACTAAAACCCCCTCACCACATCAGTGTCACTGAGGTGTTTAAATGAAACCCCCTCACCACATCATGGATGATGGAAAGAATTGTGATGTCGTTAAAGTTCTGTGGGTGTCCCAGTACCGTTGTTTATACTGTGAATAGAGAACTTTGCTAAGGTGACGCACAGTACACGGCATTTGGAATGTGGTATAAATCTAGAACACAATCGGTGTGTTTCTATCAATTTATCTTTTATAAGTTAAAAGCAATTAACCACCAAAATGACTCTAACATTTTCCCCATCGTTACCACGGCGATGCTGCCAGGAGTTCAGTAGCTGACTGTAAATTGGAAGCTCTTCATATCTTTTGCCGCTAATTGGCCATCAGTTCCAAAAATTATTCCGTGGACGGCGCTGCAGCGGCATTTGTAAGTTTGAAGCGAGAGCAAATGAAATTTAGCCTTCGGGAAGTTGCTTGAATTGGAGGTTGATATTAAAAAAACCTGTGGCTTTGACCACCGGCTGCTGGAGGTGAGGTCTCGGGGCATCGGTTATCCAAATCAGGTCTTTGAATGCAGATGTTTTGGTGCAGATTGGTTGGGAACATGGAAGTCGCGGTTCTGGAGCTCATGCCGTGTGTAGAATTTGGATGCTGCTTCAGTAAAATCAATGTGGAGCCTTCGTCCTGCTCGTGAAAGTGGATCCCGTGGTACCGTAGGTGCCGAAAACTCTATTTCCTCCTGTTCTATTAATAGACTGGAATGACACAAGACTCATGAACGCTTCTGCTCCCCCCCCCCCCATGCTGTTGTCTCGGGTCCTGCTGGGTCTGTCATCTCGGTTCTTGCGTCCTTTCGTCTCTGTCGTTCAGGACTGTGGCTCGCCCTCTGCCCTGCGTTCGTGCCGCAGAGCTGTGTCTTATTTGGATGTTGGGAACCGAGGTGAAGGAGGACGTGAGGACTGTTGCGTTTCCTAGGTGGAATCAACACGTTCTCTGAGTTTCGGGGGTCCTGGCGCATGCAGCATACTTGTTCTGGAGGCGGGTGAAGGCCATGTCTGGGTTTTGCAGGGGGGCGTTTATAACTCCCCCCCCCCCTGACCTTTTTGCGAAACCGAGTCGCGCTGACCTCTCAGGACTCTTGGTTTCCCATCACTGGGAACTTCCAGTGTATTTCTATTTCAGTCACTCGGTCATGCACGCAATCCAATTACCCGGGCGAGTGTTGCCGCGGCTCTCTGTGGGGAACGGGCGGCCGCGGCTCTCGCACAGCTCCGCCGAAAAGGGCTTGTTAGAAAAGTTCTGCAGCTGTAATTAAGGGTCCGTTCGAGCCGGCGCTTTCGCAGAGCTGGAACGTCATTAAACCGCTCTGCCAACGTGCTGCGTTGTTAGCAGGGCGTCTCATTTAAAAGAAAGTCGTTATCATTAGCAAATAAAAAAACCCAAACCCCAGCGTATTGCAGGAGCCGTCCATTAATCATCTTCATTTGGACCGGGATAGGCTTATTTCCCTCTTTATTTACGTCAGGGCTCTGTAACATCTCAATCAGTTTTCCTGCCTCCCCGCGGACTGGAGGTCCACTCAGTGTCCAGATGTCCGGCGCCGGTCCACACAGCAGATATCTGTCCAGTGGAAACCTTTGGGGATGAGACTCCAATAAACGAAGAATTTTTCCAGAACCTTGTTCAATCTGTGCTACAAAGCATCAGGGCAGTTCTAAAGGCAAAGGTTGGGGGGGGGGGGGAAGCATGGTACTAGAAAAGGGTTCTTGTTAAAGTAATGTTTGAGTGTGTTTGGTTTCTGTTCTGGGCGACATGGTGGCTCAGTGTTTTGCATGTTCTCCTCTCAGCACTAGGGATGCCCGGTTTGAATCCCCATCTGGGTGGATTTTCCATGTTCTCCCCGTGTCTGCGTGGGTTTCCTCCGGGTTCTCCAATTTCCTCCCACAGTCCAAAAACATGGATCAAGTCAATTGAATTCTCCAAATTGCCCCATATAGAGTGTGCGTGTGTGCCCAGTGATAGATTGGCGCCCTGTCCTGGGTGTATCTGCCCAGCGCCTGAAACGTTCTCCACTAAATGGGCATGGGGACCCCCCCCCCGATCCTAAACTAATGGATGGATGGTTGATCTGCATCAGGAGCAGAACCAGACGGTGCTGAGCGACCGACGGCGTGGACTGACGCACTGATTAGTCACCGTCCCGCTCAGAGCTGCCCCCTCAATGACTCCTCACCACGGGGGGTGCTGTGCCAGCCGGTCACGATCAGTTGAGCACCGCCTTAATCGCACCTCACCGTCGGTGATGACTGCTCCAAACTGACGGCTGAACTCGTCATTATTACTTAAAACCTGCGTCCATTTCTAATGGTCTCTCACACGTATCGACCAATCAGCAGTCAGATCTGAGGCTGCGAGTATTGAGGAGCTGAAACGGGTTCCCTGCTCTCCACCTCGTAATTTCTGCTGTCGTTTGAATAAACTCTGCAGAGAGGCCTGTCATTTATTTGTGGGTTTAAGTGGCCGGGCTTACGTCTGCAATTACTGGAAGAGGGAGCGCAGCGGGTCGCGGCCAGCTCCGGTTTCCAGCTCTGCGTCTGTGGCCCGGCGCAGCCGTCCTCCACAGCTGCGTCCTTCCTTTTCATCGAGGCGATGGCATGTCTCCTCGCGGGTGTTAATGGGACTGCTGGAGGTGGCCTCGGTTTGAACCGGCGGAGGCCGAGTCACTTTGGGTCCCGGGGCTTTGAAGGCCGTTCAGCCGCTGCATTCCTGGCTAATCGGTGGCGCTGCTGGTGAGGGCCGTCCTGACGCATATGCGTGAGCTTTAAACCTCGGGACGAAGAAATCAAACCGAGAGCGCCACCAACGGATGGAAACGGAGGTGATGTGTCCCTCACATGACTTCAGGTGTGGGTTCTATCCCTGCAGGTAGTGTTTTAGATGAAGGTTTGAGAACGCTTGATTGAGTTTACGATTGGATTATAATTTTGAATTGTTATTACAATTATCAGGGGTGTGTGTGTGTGTGTGTGTGTGTGTGTGTGTGTGTGTGTGTGTGTGATATAAATATGTGTGTGATATGTATGTAGTGTGTTTGTTGATTCTGTCTGTGTATATACTGTGTGTGTGTGTACAGTGTGTATGTGTTTATGCATGTAGTATGTGTGTGTGTGCAGGTGTATATACTCGATCTGTAAACTGTGTGTGCATGCATATGTGTATATCTAGTGTGTGTACGCTATGTATATAGTTGTGTGTTTGTGTTCATGCATGTAGTGTGTGTGTGTGTGTGCGCAGGTGTATATACTCGATGTATAAACTGTGTGTGTGCATATGTGTACACTATATATATAGTTGTGTGTGTGTGTGTGTGTGTGCGCGCACAGGTGTAAATACTGGATGTATATAGTGTGTGTGTATGAATGTGCTGTGTGTATGTATGTTTGTGTATATATAGTGTGGGTACACTGTGTGTGTGTGTGTGTGTGTGTGTATATATATATATTTATATATATATATATATATATATATATATATATATATATATGCGTGTGTGTGTGTGTGTTAGACGATTAGACTGATGAGGTGCAGTCTGAAACCCGTGGATCGGCAGAACGTAAACACTATAAATCTCTGTTTGGTATGTTCTCTTTGAGAAGGATCACCTGCAAAACGCCTCTGAAATCATCAGTGCGATGTTTAACACACCAGCCTACAGCCCCCCCCCCCCCGGTCCCCCCTGAGTCGGCGCTCACGCCCCCGTGCTTAATGCAAATCAAAAGTCATATGAAAGCACGAGGCCGATCTGGAGGGGCGAGATCAGATCCCGAGCGGCGGCTCTTTCATGCGATGCGGTGTGGAACCTTGCCGAGTGAGCGCTTCTCAGGCTCGTCTCGCGAGCTCGCTCCCGTCTCCTCAGAGAGCGCAGATCCACACGCCGGCCGTCGCTTTCTTTTCCTGCCGGCGGCCTTTGAAATCTCTTCTTTATTAGCGATTGCGAGTGTCTTTGTGGCCAGGAGGGAGTTGTGGATGAGAGGCGGCAGCACAGAGGCGTTTAAGGCAGAAAAGCTCTCCGGCTCCGTCGGTGGAACCGGGTTCTACTCTCCTCTCGAGCTCTGGGACTTGAGAAATGAGAAAGATCCACGAAAATCCACCAAACCGGCTTAGCAGTCGAGCAGCGATGGTGGCGTTAATTGAGCCCATGTCGTGTGGCGTCTTCTGTGTACTGTCCCGGTGCCCGCTGCCATGTGGCGGGGCGAGGGAAATGAGTTTGGAGCCCTTGTTTACAGCTCTTGGAAGGGCACCAGTCTCGGCGCGCTGAGCAGATGGGTTTTATGTGTTGTGTGTCTGTAATGAAGAGGGCGGTCGATCCGAGTTCTGAGTGGCGCCCGAGCGGGGGGGTGGGGGGGTGGTGTGGGCGCACTGATCTGCGACTCACCAGGAGGCACATTTTCGGCTGTCGATCTGCCATCTCGGTGAAAGCTCATCTTCAAAGGAGGGAGAATGGGATGTGGCGCACCCCATGATCGGGTTCCTAATGCATGTATTTTGCCAGGATGACGCTCTCGCGTAGCAGCCGTTCTAATTTCTGTAAACAACATGGAAACCGGCTGCTTTCATTCCCCAAAAGCCTCTTCAAATGTTTTACTTCTTATAAAGAGTGAAAGGGGGGGGGTAGTTAAGAAACCTACTCGTGTTCTATTGAAGACGAGGAGGATTTATGAGGACATATCAACCCTGACTGTGTCAGACTCTAAGAATCTGAGGGTTGGGGGTTCCAATCTCAAGTCTACTCAATTTGGTCATGTGGGTCCTGAAATAAGACTCTTAACCCTGGTTGCTCCAGGGGATCTGAATCATGGCTGACCCTGAACTCTGACCCCGTCAAGTGGAACACCGGAAATCTGGAGGACAATAAGAGGACACATCAAGAACACAGAACGTTTATAACGCTGAACCATCTGCGGTCAGGGAGTTAATGATGGGCCTAATATGAAGGTTGGGGGTTCAAATCTCATGTCTACCCAATTTGGCCATCTGGGCCCTGGAACAAGGCCCTCAGGGGGCAGTGTTCTGATTCGGGTTCTGTTTTTGCAGGTCAATTTGGACAAACATGTCTGCTACATGACCTCATGTGGCTCTGAATCATGGGATAGGATCATGTGCCGTCGACGCTTACTTTGTTTTTTCTTTTCAATAATAATTTTTTTATTGAGAAGTCATGTTACAAATATTAAAAGTAGTACCAAATATTTAACAGAGTTCAAAAAAGATTTTTTTACCCCATTTTTATCCCCAAGACAAAACACCTAGTAAAAAAAAAAAACATACACCTATAAATAAATGTAAGATATTAATAAAAAAGTGAATAAATAAATAGATAAACAAATACTACTACTACTACTATTAATAATAATAATAATAATAATAATAATAATAATAATAAAATTACTAAATAAAATAAATTTTTTTTTTTTTATTAACTAATAAAAAATAAAAGAAGGGGGGGAGGGGGAGGTAAGACAAAAGAAGGGAGGGACGGGGTCAGCAGGCATAGATTGAAGGGCTTCAAAATAAGAAAGAAACGGTTTCCATTTACAGTAAAATTGATCAAAATCGCCCTTTAGAGTAAATCTGATTTTTTTTTTTCCATCCTCACAAAATGTATATCAAAATGGTTTTTAATTTATTCTGTCGTCCTGGAAATTTTCTCCGACCTCTTGATGCGTGCCGCAGCTTCGGACGCAGCCGAGCCCTCTCACAGGTTTTATTTGAGAGTGCAACTCTTTTAGTCCAAACTTCAGTACGGAGTGAGATGGGTGCATTAATGTAAACTGTGATGAGACGGCATTAGATTCGAGATGAGCTCGTTCTCTGATGAGAGAGCACTCCGTGTGTAGCGCTCGAGGGTTTGACTGAATAACCTTCAGCCCCGCCGTCCGGGTTCCTCTGACGGATCATTAACTTATGGCTTTATTAAAATAAACACACCGCTGCCAAGTGTTGCAAACATTTAGCGCCTGCCAACTGGCATTTCAGCAATTAGCCGCCGATTCTCAGTCTTTTCCAATTAGTGGCTCAGTGTTTTGTACCAAACAGGTGGGAACTGTTTAACACGTCCACATGACTGATGCAACATCACAGACAGTGATGAAGGACTAACACCCTGCTCATGGGCTGCACTGCTGTGGGGAGGGGGGGGGTTGTGTGTGTGTGTGTGTGTGTGTGTTCAGAGCAAAACTTATCTGAAGCGTGTGTCATGGCTGCGTTTTACATCACAATCCCAAAATGCACCTCTGTGTGATTACATAATCAATGCAGACCTGGTTTGTGTCCAAAATGACATAATGTCTACCACATAGTACACAAGAGCCGGAGGAGAGAATGGCAAGTGTGTCCCAGAATGCAGTGGGTAAATTTTAAAACACTTGGGGAGTGTGTACAGCACATTGTCCTATCCCGTCATTTAATGATCAGACTGAAGGTACAGTCCACCACGGTGCACGGTGCACCACCACTGTTTAATCAGCTCCGCTTCTCATAGAGATGGACCTCATAATTCTATGATTATAATTCATTCATCCATTATCTCCCGCTTTATCCTCTATTAGGGTCGTGGGGGGGGGGGGTTCCCCATGCTCATCCAGGGGAGAACGTTTCGGGCAGATAGACCCAGGACAGGTCGCCAATCCATCGCTGGGCACACACTCACTCACACAGACACAGTGGCAATTTGGAGAACTCAATTGACTTAATCCATGTTTTTGGACTGTGGGAGGAAACCGGAGAACCCGGAGGAAACCCACGCGAACACGGGGAGAACATGGAAACTCCACCCAGATATGGATTCGAACCACTAAGCCACCGTGCCGCCTATGATTATAATAATAATAATAATAATAATAATAATAATAATAATAATAATAAGTTGACAGCCTGTAGTCCATTTGTGCCTACATATTTTATAAGTCCTGGTTACTTTGGTTTAGAGGACATGATCCTCACTCACACTAAATTAATAGAAAGCCTCTCTGACTGAATGCAGTCGTCTTCTAAAAAAAACAGAATCTCATTTTGTTACCTCTGTCTCTACAGGGCAAAAATGTGGGCACCCAGGAACTGGAAGGCAAGAGAACCCTGAGGTCACCGTATCGACGCTCCACCCCGCCCAGTCGTCTGAGAAGGTCAGACCACACGCTGACACGCTTGGGCCGTTGGCAGTAAGATGTCCCTAAGCAGTGGCACTGCAGGCGGGAAAGGTGTGGACTCGAATGCGGTGGACACTTACGACAGCGGAGATGAGTGGGACATTGGCGTTGGCAATCTGATCATCGACCTTGACGCTGACCTTGAGAAGGACAAGCTTGAGATGTCTGCCACCAAAGACGGCGAAGGAATGGCTGCACCCTCGAGCGCCGTGGCAACTCTTCCTGAAAATATCAAGTTTGTGAGTCCTGTGATGGCGCAGGGCAAAGACGGGAAGTCCAAATCCAAACGGAACAAGAACTCCAAGGAGGCCAGCAAGGCTTCCACCCCCGACGGGGCCAAGAAAGAGGCCCAGGGCCGGACCCCGAACGAGGGGACCGGATCGGCCGCGGGAACTACGACCGCGTTGGGCAAGAGTGGTGACAAGAGCGCGAAGAACTCGCGCAGTGTTTCCTGTAATAAAAAGGACAAGGATGGGAAAAGCAAGAAGGACAAGTCTGAGGGATTACAAAGCGGAGGCGTGACGGCAGAGAAGGAAGCGACCGCTCAGGTTTTGTCACTCGGACCGTCCCGCAGTGCTCCGTATGATGGCAGGCAGAACTCTGACCTCTCGTGCGCAGAACAAATTGGGAATATTGCCCTGGATACAGCTGGATTAGTACCTCCTCTGACTATTAAGACTGAACCTGAGGAGATGGATACGGGGGACTGTAGGAGCCTAAAGAAAATCAAAAGCGAGAAGGTAAGTAACGGCGTTTGGCTTAAATTAGCTGACTTGAGTGAGCTTCGTGTTTGTTTAGGAGTTCACACCGTTACGTTGCCGACCTTGTCGTGGTTGCCATCACGCGCCCAACCCGGCGGTTTTCTGGGTTGGATTTTGACCTGCTGTTTTTATATTGTGTGGACTGTTTTTTGGGGGATCTGATGTGGAGGGGCAAATCTGAAGGTTGGGGGGGACCCCACATCGCTGCTGGGATGCTGTATTATGATTGACCTTGTGCTCTGATCCCAACCAGGATGGATGGGTCTGACCAAATGTAATTATTTGGTTTGATTACATCACCTCATGTAAATCATTTTAGGACCTGTATTGGAACTGCAACCCTAAACATCACAGAACCTATGAAGTTGGTCATGTTCCGATGTAGGAATGAGACGATTAATTACTTGTACAATTTAAAATTTACAATTTTACTATTAATAAATCGTGAGAGTGCCTCCACATCGTCATGGCGACATTCATAACGAAAATACGTATTATGCCGAAAAAAAACGCATTTCAGACAGAACAAAAAAAAAACACGCTTCTAACGCACTCGTCTGTTTACTTTATATAATAATTATGTAACTAAACTTATTATGTAACTAATATAATAAAAACTATTCTTCTTTCAAATAAATATCTTGTTTTAGGGACACATTAGGGGCGGCATGGTGGCTTAGTGGTTAGCATGTTCTCCTCTCAGTACTAGGGATTCCTGGTTCGAATCCCCATCTGGGTGGAGTTTCCATGTTCTCTCTGTGTCTGGGTGGGTTTTCTCCGGGTTCTCCGGTTTCCTCCCACAGTCCAAAAACATGGATCAAGTCAATTGAATTCTCAAAAATTGCCCCATATAGAGTGTGTCTGTGTGAGTGAGTGTGTGCCCTGTGATAGATTGGCGTCCTGTCCTGGGTCTATCTGCCCAGCGCCTGAAACGTTCTCCCCTGGATGGGCATAGGGAACCCCCCCGTGACCCTAATAGAGGATAAAGTGGGAGCTAATGAATGAATGAAAGGGACACATTATTTTTAACCTTGGACACATGTCCTGTTAATATTCAGCAGTCGTTGTCTTTTTTATGATTAAATAAACATTAACGTAAACGTTTGAAGGTAAGAAACCGTGTTCTGTTCCTACACTCTCAGGCACTTTTATTTTTATGTTATTGAATAATTGTAATAATAATACTCGTCTCAGTGCGGATGTGTAGTTGTTTATACTCCATGCAGTCGAACCCGTGTCCACTGAGGGCTCGCAGTAAGACCTAAAAATAATCCCTAACCTGCAGACTGCGCTCTGATTGGCTGCTCACGGAGCCGGTTATTGTTTCTGAACGGGAGATGGAAACTGGCTTTGAAGCTTTCTATCGTTTCATAACTTTTGGCTTAAGAGCCTCGGCGGCGGCGGCGGCGGCGGGTTGGTCGGCGAGTCGCAGCCTCGAGCGCGGTGCAGGTTCCGCAGCATCATGTGCAGATGTTCCAGCTGGACGCTCGGTCCAGAGGAACGTCTCTCCGTTTCCGCCGCCGTGTTGCCATAACATTCCTGACGGAAGCGCAGAGGGGTCGCTGAGGGCAGTGAAGTCGAACGACATCCGACTGAAGGTTTGATTCCACCGCTGTCTCATCGTCCCGCCCTGAAAGAACCGGAGATGTACACGGATGCTATCAGGTGACAGTAAGGAGAACCAAACCTGCTGTTCAAAAATGCTTTATGGTTGCTGGGTCTCACGGTGCAGCACGGGTTAGAAAACGCTGACTGTACCACCACCCACACCCCAAAAAAAGGGGTGTGTCTGCACTTAGTTTTGCATGGTAGTGACAAGAACCCTGCATTACAATCTGAGGGTGTGATGATTTATAATAATATATCCATATCTTCCACTTTATCCTCTATTAGGGTCGTTGGGGGGGTTTCCCATTCCCATCCAGGGGAGAATGTTTCCGGCGCTGGGCAGATAGACCCAGGACAGGGCGCCAATCCATCGCTGGGCACACACTCACTCACACAGACACACTCTATATGGGGCAATTTGAAGAATTCAATTGACTTGATCCATGTTTTTGGACTGTGGGAGGAAACCGGAGAACCCGGAGGAAACCCACGCAGACACGGTGAGAACATGGAAACTCCACCCAGATGGGGATTCGAACCGGGAATCCCTAGCGCTGAGAGGAGAACATGCTAAACCACTTAGCCACCGTGCCGCCCTGTAATAATGTAATAAATGTTAATATTCATTACTTTTATACTTGCTTGTGGAAGTTTAAGCCTGCAGCCCTTTCGCAGCAGCTCGCAGCGTTGCACTCGCGCTCACAGCTTGCAGACGAGACCTGCAGCATTTCCACTAAGCAAACAAGCCTTCATTATGGTCGGAGGCTCTGCTCCGTTCCGAGCGGCAGCCTGTGATTTGCGTGCAGCCCTCCGAGTTTAGTGGTCATGGCAGCCTTTGAAATATCTGGTGGGGAATCGAGAGCGCGGATGCAAAGGATCGGGACGTTTGGGTTTCCGTCCCGAGGCCTGCCAGCTCATTAAAATAGTTCACGTTGATTATACACAATAGTCATTTGGGGTGAATCGGAATCTTGGCGCTTGGAAGGAGTTTTTTTTTTTTTTTTTTTTTTTTTTTTTTTTTTTGCGAGACGTTCCAGAGTTGAGGGAACGTGGTGTATGTGGTGATCAGGGAGGTCTTCGTGCTGAGTGCTGATCGTGAGCGTCTCCTTCACCGAGTCGTGCTTGTAGCTGATGGTTGAACATTTCAGCTCTAAAATATCACTCCAGGCACCTGAGACTCGCTGGCTTCCTCAGAGTCGCAGTCAATAGTCGGGTTTCGTTCTCGTAGTTGCTGTAATTTGGCCACTAGATTTTTTTTTTATTTGTGTGATTATACAATTTATTTAAAAAACATCACAACAAAAAAAAAAAGTTTTAATTCATAAATGTGTTCATTTAAAACCAAATTAATAAACCTTTCTGTGATGTTGCATAATCCAGTTTTGCTCATAGGGATTCAGTTTGCTGTTTATATTAATCTGTATTATTTATATTATATATTATAATCTGGGCGGCACGGTGGCTTAGTGGTTTAGCACGTTCGCCTCGCCATCTGGGTGGAGTTTCCATGTTCTCCCCAATTCTGCGTGGGTTTCCTCCGGGTTCTCCGGTTTCCTCCCACAGTCCGAAAACAGGGATCAAGTTAATTGAATTCTCCAAATTGCCCCATATAAAGTGTGTCTGTGTGAGTGAGTGTGTGCCCAGTGATGGATTGGCGCCCTGTCCTGGGTGTATCTGCCCAGCGCCCGAGACGTTCTCCCCTGGATGGGCATGGGGAACCCCACCGCGACCCTAATAGAGGATAAAGCGGGAGATAATGAATTAATGAATGAATATTATAATCTGTAGGTGGCTGAGTGTTTAGCATGTTCTCCTCTCAGCACTAGGGATTTCTGGTTCGAATCCCCATCTGGGTGGAGTTTCCATGTTCTCCCCGTGTCCGCGTGGGTTTCCTATGGGTTCTCTGGTTTCCTCTCACAGTCCAAAAACTGCCCCATATAGAAAAAATTGCCCCATATAGAGTGTGTCTGTGTGAGTGAGTGTGTGCCCAGCCCTGTCCTGGGTGTATCTGCCCGGCGCCCGAAACGTTCTCCCCTGGATGGGCATGGGGAACCCCCCCCCCCCCCCCGCGCGACCCTAATAGAGAATGAAGCGTGAGATAATGAATGAATAAATTATAATCTGTATTATGATTTATAATAATGTATTTATATCATGCATTGATGTGAATGACACACTCAGAAGTGTGTGTTATTGTCAATAACGTCTTGGCTGGACAGTCGGCTCAGCCAATCAGATTTAAGGAGGGAAATATACACTGCCCGGCCAAAAGAAAGGTCCCAGTCGAGCTCAGTGTTCATCATGCTTGGCGTTCTGTGTAAAGCTCTGATTGAATAATACAGAAGGCAGTCTGTGTTCTGTATTCCATCAATGGGATTTGATTATGAATGTTACCCTGAACCTCTGTTAACATCAAACTCGGTCCTGTCCCGGTCTTTCCTGCTTCTCTGACAGGAATTTCCTGGAATGTCATTCAGCCTGGCAGCCGATTCATTCAGAAACGTGTGTTTAATATCGGGATCAGAGCCGGTTTGGAGCCGAGCCGCCCGACATCTGGCTCCCCGTTTGACCTGAAGTGAGCTGGCGCTAATCCACTCTGTTAGTCCTCATCGCTCGATGAAACGGGGAATTAGCTGCCTTTGTGTACCGCGCCGTGGCTTCGACGAGTGACTGATGTCGCACCGGATTCGCTCGGTTAAAAGCTTCTGGAATAATACGAAGGTTGATATAAAAATCGCAAGCTTTTTCCAAAGCGGACACATCCGTCACTGTTACTGTGGTGTTGTGGGATGGAGACGGATTTCCTGAAGCCACCGTATGAGATGCTGAAGCAGGACATTATATCGGTAACAACATGGGTTCTCTGAGAAAACCCAAACTCTGTGGCTCAAGAGGTCCTGTATCATGTTTTGGGATTTGTCTCCCGGCTGCTGGCTGCCTCTCTGAGCTTTAGTGCTAGTAAAGTTGGTAGTTTCCATTTCCTGGCGTTTCCAGATAATGATTTGCTCAGACGGTTTCCTGTGGGAGTTGGGAAGGCAACAGCATTGGGTTCCTCCGCCAGCCTGCAATTTCCGGTAATACTGAGTGACCTGGCAACAAGGTTTGACCAATTTATAGTAGAGTGGTTTGGAAGGTTACAGCAGCGTTTCCGTCTCAGCATCTCTCGGTGGTTAAGTGCATTTATAAAATCGTAGCAGAATCAATCACCGAAGGTCGAACGTCATTCGTCTCATCTCATTAATTTCAGCGTCTGAAATCCAAACCATGCTTATAGAAGCAGCGATGAATACTGAGGAGGGCTGGACAGGATAGGCCTAAATGACCTGCGTAATGGATCAATGGACCCGGGAATGAAAGCTCTTTCATGGCGGTCCTCCCTCCGTAGATCTGTCTTCCGTCCCTCGCTCTCAGTCTGAGCCGGCTCTAAACATCTGTGTGGCTGTGGAGTCCACATTGAGGAAGAGGGGGAGGTGAGGGGGAGATGAGGG
>JAFMOD010000188.1:1415740-1489632 GCA_019802435.1 Corydoras maculifer | reverse complement strand
TGCAGCATTGGCTTAATGTCAGGTGGTTTAGTGGTATGGGGTTAAAATGTGGCCTGGCACCCCCCCCCCCCACGTTGACTTCACACGTTCATTTGTAGCAGTGAGGCCTGCTGCCACCTTGTGTTCAATGCGCTCAGGTTGAGTATCATTCACGTGATTTTCCGTTTATGTATAATCTGGATTATTTCTAAATTCCACGACGTCGGACTCTCTGCGCAGTCGACAGACGCGGGGGGGGGGGATAGGCGGAGCAGAGAGGATCTGGTTTACATGCCTCTGCATGTAGAACTCTGTTTCCAGCCTAATGCAAAAACACAGGCTCATTCTTCCGAGCTGCAGCAATGTCAGCTGGAGGACATCCGCCGTCCAATCATGTCTCTCACTTTGTCTCCCCCTCCGGAGCATACTAATGGCTGCTCGCGTGTTTTGCTCTCTTCTAAATGAGAAATGGACCTCGGTGGAGTATGTGCTTTCCATATTCAATGAAACGAGGGCCATGACCGGAATCCCAAATAAGCCAGCGCACTTGTTCTGGCGGTTTGTGGAACCCCGAGGGCTGTGGAACTTCAGAGCCGCCTCAGTGGGGAGATGCTTAATCGCGCCTTAATCGTGTTTTGCAGGTATGTTGGTGGTAAATGTCACCTGGCGGAATAAGACGTACGTTGGAACTCTGCTGGACTGCACCAGGCATGACTGGGCTCCGCCGCGGTAAGAAGCTCATCCTACATCCCGCTCTGTTGAAGATGAAGAGCGCAGCCCCGTGATCCGTCAGAAAACGGTATCACCGCGTATCTAATCAGTGGCCGACCTGCCGTGACTTAATCCTGCAGGGCCGAGCTGCCGCGCGTCGTCCATCACGCCAAGCACCGATGTCAAGATTAGAGATAACAAGAGGATAAACACTCCCATCACAGAGCACAGAGCTGCCAGACAGCAGCAATCAAACGCAGCGAGGGTTTGAATAACAGACAGTCACTTAACACGCCGTCTGCGTTGAGGGCTTTCAGTGCTGCGGAAAGAATATAAAGTCAAGATTGCTGGAAAGACGGCGTCTCGCAGGTCAGAGCCCTGTGTCCGTTAGTTTTATTGGACGACTCCGGGTCACACAGCGATAGAATGCTGTCCTGTCCTGGGTGTATTTGCCCAGCGCCCAAAACGTTCTCCCCTGGATGGGCATGGGGACCCTAGTAGAGGATAAAGCGGAAGATAATAATAAAGATAATATCCATATTGTCCATCAATGCATCATATTCTTCTCAGTCATATGTTAGGGTTGTGGGGGGGGTGTTTCCACATGCCCATCCATGGGAGAACGTTTTGTGCGCATGGCAGACGCACCCATGACAGAGCATCAAAACAACACTGGGCACACACTATATAGGGGCAATATAGAGCAGCCAATTCACCTTGAATCCATGTTTTTGGGAGGAAACCGGAAAACCCGGAGGAAACCCACGTGGACACAGGGAGAACACGGAAGTGACAGGCGCAAGAACACTCATGGTTTTCATAGTTTTTAAAGGAAGAAACCTTTGTGAGGACCGAGGCTCAGTGAAGGACGCCCCCTTCAGGAGCGACTGAGCTGCTTGTAATTCAGTTCAGTCCTTAAATTTATGTGAACGCCCCTGTTTACGTGTTCCTCCAGGTTCTGCGAGTCTCCGACGAGTGACATGGAGATTAAGAACGGTCGTGGACGGGGGAAGAGAATCAGACCTAACAGCAACACGCCGGTCAACGAGAACAGCAACTCCTCCGACAACAAAGGGAGCAACAGCAACAAGACCCGCGCGGCGTCCAACAGCAAAGGACGGCGGGGCAGTCAGAACTCCTCGGAACATCGCACCCCGCCCAACAGCAACGCCGAGGACATCAAGGCCAGTCCGTCGAATAAACGCAAGAACAAACCGGCCTCGGACATGGAGCCCAATTCTAGTTCCGAGGACACTAAGGGTAGTAAGCGAATGCGTACCAACTCAAACAGCGGGCTGCCCCATGCTGCCCTTTCCATCCCTGTAATCAAAGCTGAGTCATTACCGCCCACTCTAGATCGTAGCTGTCCGTCCCCCATGCTCATTGACTGCCCTCATCCCAACTGCAACAAGAAATACAAGCACATCAACGGTCTGAAGTATCACCAGGCCCGAGCCCATAACGATGACGACATCAAACTGGACATGGACGGTGACAGCGAGTACGGGGAGGACGCCACCCTGCATCCAGAACCTGGCAGCTGCAATGGGGCCTCCAACTCCCAGAAGGGCTCTGCCTCACCGGCACGATCCATTACCCCTAAAGGCAGAGGGTTCGAGGCCCAGAGTCCATCTCCTTCATCAGGCAAGTACTCCTCCAAACAGGCCACCAAGAAGAGGCTTGAGGCGGAGCTCGATTCCGCGGCCCATCTGGACGGCTGTGAGGACGGCCCGTGCCTGACGGACGAGACGAGCAACGACGGCATCGACGAGAAGAAAAGTTCGGACAAGGCCAAGAAGACAAGCGGCGCCCCCAAAAGTGAGAAGCTGTCTCAGAAGGGCGTGAAGGCGGCGAGACCGGTCGCACCCTCCATACCTCCTCAACAGCTTTATAACATGCAGGTATCGAGCTTCCCGGCACCGAACTCCTGTTCTGCACTGAGTCTGAACACCGTGGTTCAGGCAATTCCCAAAAGCCCGCAGCTGAAAGCCATTCAGCCAAAGACTGTGGGAACTAGTGACCCTTCCGTGAACCCTGCCTTAAGTGGCTCCAAGGACAAGAAGAAGAAAGAGAAACAGAAGAGGAAAGAGAGCGCTGGGAAGGAGGGCGACAGTCCCAAAGCTCCGGGGAAGGCGGGAAAATCCGAGGAGGGGAAAAGTCCCTATTCTGAATCCTCTGATCCCGGCAGAGTTGGCGACTGCCTGCTGAACGGTTCGTCGGACCCCCATCAGAGTCGGCTCGCTAGTATCAAGGCAGAGGCCGACAAGATCTACAGCTTCACTGATAATTCTCCCAGTCCCTCGATTGGCGTGGCGAGTCGGATAGACAGCGCCGGCATGGCGCAGCCTCTCACCCCCATCCACATAGTCGCTCAAAACGGTGCCGATAACTCCTCGGTGAAAACCAACAGCCCGGCCTATTCCGACATTTCTGACGCGGGTGAAGACGGGGAAGGAAAAGTCGACGGCGTGAAGGTCAAATCCGAGGATCAGGCATCGAGAGAGGGCGCTAAGAAGGCACTGTTCCCTCCACAGCCAATCAACAAAGACTCGCCTTACTATCCCAATTACGAGACCTACTACTCGCCTACTTACGCCAATCCAACTCAAAGTCCGGGCCTCTCGAATGTTACTCCTTTGCAGGACGTGACCGTGAAGGTGAAGAAAGAGGAGGAACCGGAGTTGGTGGATGAAAAGGGCAAATCAGAGCCGCCCGAGGACCGCAAGATGGAGATTAGTACTTCGGTTCCACAGCAGCAGCAGCAACAACAACAACAACAACAGCAGTCGGTCATCCAGCAACGCTCCAATATGTATATGCAGCCACTCTACTATAATCAGTACGCCTACGTGTCTCCATATGGATACTCACCAGACCAGGCTTATCACAACCATCTGATCAACACTAACCCTGCTTACAGGCAGCAGTGTGAGGACCGGCAGCGGCAGGCCAACGAACATCACCGAGTGGTCGAGAAGAAATTGGAGGCTGTCCCGAAAGAGGGCGTCTCTATAAAGTCTGAGGAGTGGAAGCAAAAAGCGTCAGTCCCTCCGACTTTATCTAAAGCACCAAGTCTGTCTGATCTAGTTAAACCTCCTGCGAGCAAGTCGAAGGAACCGCCTGCCGAGTCCGCCAAGTCCGTCATCATCCCCAAGTCCGAGGAGGGAAAGCAACCGGACAAACAGGCCGAGGGGCTTAAAGTGAAGCTGAATGACGGAGGGCATCATGGGAAAGAGGAGCCAGAAAGAAAACCCAGTGTAGAACCCGGTAGGCCGTCTGCGATAGAACAGGCCATGTACATGTACAGACAGGTGGGTTCCGCCTCATGAGGTTTGTATATGATGTGCAACGACGCTGTGGGTCTAAACTCAGATTTTATTTTTTTTTTCCTTTAGGAGTCCGACTCCAGACTATGGCCTTACGTTTATCCCAGCAAGTACCCTGACACCCAGAAACATCTGGAGGAGGAGAGGTGGAAGGAGGAACGAGAACGCGATCGCGACAGAGAGCGAGAGCGAGAACGTGACCGGAGAAGCAAAGAGGAAAGATCTCGCTCCAGAGAAGCTCCTTCCAAAGAGGAGATCAAAGAAGCCATCGAGGCCAGGACTTCAGCCTCCGCCGAGGAGCACAGGGTGGTCGCTAAAGACCCCAGAGCCCATATGCAGTTCTCCTCCGCGCTGCCGCAGCACCAGTCCTATATGCCGTACATGCACGGCTATCCATACGGTCAGGGATACGACCCGAGTCACCCGGGATACAGAGGGGTGCCCTCCGTAATGATGCAGAACTATGCAGGTAAAATATACTGCTTTAACAGGTGGACTGAAGTGAGGGCGTCACGCTGCGGGGTTCCATTAGAAGCAGTAGAGGCCACGAAGCCCGGACCCCTACAGAGTAGCGTTTAGTGTTAAAAGTCTATACAATGTAGCTCAACACTGACGTTCTCTCAGTTCTTGACCCTTCAGCCAGACCCTTAATCTTAGACAGTAAGATCCATCCATTATCTTCCGCTTATCCGGGGTTCGGGTCGCGGGGGCTGCAACCGAAGTAGGGAGACCCAGACCTCCCTCGCCCCAGCCACCTCCACCATCTCGACTGGAGGAACCCCGAGGCGTTCCCAGACCAGCTGAGATATAATCCCTCAGTCGAAGACAATAAGATGTTCATATTAAATACCATATTTTCCGAACCATAAGGCACCGTATTATAAGGCGCAGTCTGAATTACTGAGTCTATTTCTGTATTTGAGCCACGTATAAGGCGCACCGTACTATAAGGCGCAGTCTGAATTACGGACTCTACTTCTGTACGGTACTTATTCTGTACGGCAGCGTATTCTAAGGCACTTGTTAAAACATACGATCTACAAGAAAAGTAAAGGATGCAAAACGCTGATTTATAATTGAAGTTTATTCTACTACTTGACAAAACACACATTATTTTAATCCCTCTTCTCCCACAAATCCATCAAAGTCCTCGTCTTCTGTGTCTGAATTAAAAAGCTGGTTCTCTATCGATCACTCCGCTGTTCCCCCTCATCAATGTCTGAGTCCGTCTCGTCTCCAGGCGGCTGTTCAGCAACGATGCCGGCTTTCGTGAAAGCTCGGACGACGGTCACAGCAGAAACCTCAGCCCAGGCCTCCACAATCCATTCACAGACGGTGGTGTAACTCGCCCACCGCTGCCTCCCGAGTTTTAGTAAACGTGTGTTCACCGTCTATCATCCGTCGCTCCCACGCAGCTCACAACTTTACTTTAAATGCCCTGTTTACACCGATGTCCAGAGGTCGGAGTTCTTTATTTAATCCTCCCGGAATGACGGCAAGCTAAAAATTAATTTTTGGTCGCACAACAATACTTTTATAGATTTTGGAACTCAGTACACATATAAGGCACACGTCTGATTTCTGGGAAAATTTTAGGCTTTTAGGTGCGCCTTATAGTCCAGAAAATACGGTACATGCTGTATGCTGAATGTAATGCGAGTTGCCTTTAAGAGGGGAACGTTTGGTTGTTCCAGGGTCCTACCTGCCGGCAGGTTACTCCTTCTCACCCTACAGCAGTAAGATCTCCCCGGGTGATGATGGGGAAAAAGCTCGTTCCAGTCCAACCGTCAGCGGGAAATCGGCATCCGAGTCCAAAGCGCTGGACATTCTGCAGCAGCACGCCAGCCAGTACAAGAGCAAGTCCCCCACAGTGAGCGAAAAAGCCCCCCATGAACGGGACCGCGGGGGTGGGGACCGGGAGCGGGAGGGCGACCGGCCCCGGTCCTCGCCCTCACAGAGACTACTGCCTTCTCATCACCATCTGGGTTACCCCCTACTCTCGGGGCAGTATGACCTGTCATACCCCACTGGTGAGGAGAACATACTCATGTGTTCGGGTCATCTGCTGTGTCACATGATGCTGCAGATTTTAAACTCTCTCTCTCTCTCATAGGTTTGTCCTCATCAGCAATCGTTGCCAGTCAACAAACCTCTGGACAGTCACTCTATCCTCCTCCGCGGAGGTGAGAATGGTAAGATGCGGCAGTTTTGAGGCACACCCACCACCACCACCACCTCCACCTAACAACCACATGATTAACATCGCCAATCATTTCATTGGGAGTGAAGAGCCAACCATCATCTTCCACGGCTTCCTCTCTCTCTGTTCTCATTTGGGCCACAGTGTTCCATCATTCTCCATCTAGCCCTACACTGAGCATCCGTTACCCCCATCACCCTGCTGACATCCATACACCTCTCCTCCTACCTGGAGGTTCCATCCTTAGCATCCTTCTCTCTCTGTACCGTCCCACTCCTCCATGATACCCCCCCCCCTTCCCATCACTCCCGATGACCATCACCGCACCTTCCCCTCCACCACTCTCAGCTCGCTCTCCATCCTTTTGCTCTCTGAAGCGTTTAATGTGATGCTGCTTGTTCCGACTCTTGACGCTGGTTCTAAAATGTCAGTTCTGTTTCTTTCGCAGAGACACCATGGACCTCCGGCTCCCCGCAGCCATGTGATCCGATCACATGCACAAAGCCTGTACGTTATCACATCAGTTCAATGGTGGTTCTAATATATTTCCGTGTCCCGGATGTACCGGTCTGACCCCCCCTGTTGTCCGTCACTGGAGGTAACCCCCGTCTTTAGGCCATGCAGTGCTCTTCGCCTGGAAGGCCGAACATTTCATGCGCGAGTAGGAGCGTATCCCGACTCCTGTGAGGCTTCTGCGTTCGGAATGTTGGGATTCGGATGAAGCGGGAAACGGAATATCATATCATGGATATCACTACCTTATGTTCCTGTTGAGGAGAGTTGGACTGACCCCTCAGACTGCAGTGCGAGCAGGTTTTTTTTTTTGTGATCTGTGACCGGCAGCATGACCGTGGGAGCTCCTTGGCCGCCCCCCTCGTTCCTGGCGCCGGGACTCTATGCAAAGCTAATGATGTGCCGAGGTCGAGGGAGGCGGTCAGACCCTTTAGCGCATTTTAGTTGTGAAAATTCTACATCCGTTCACTTGAATACGTCTTTTTATCCACGAGGCGTGCAGGGAAGTGGCCGGCCGCATGCCTCCTCATGCCGGAGACGACGAGGTCCACCGCTAGCAGTGCGGAGAACATGGTGGATACTGAACCAAGGTTCTGGGCTACTGACCCCCCCCCATACCTGCCTCAAAAAGGTGCTGCAAAGGACCCTAAGGACGGATCAGTGTCCTGTCGCGTTCACTGTAGGTAGACTGGATTCGGACGGTAGTGCCTTCCTGTACGGCGGGACATTCAGCCCCTGCGACCGACTCGATGGCACGTTCTCCACCTCCTGTGTTCCTGTCCTGCTGCAGCACCGGGATGCAACACAAGTCGCCCACGCTGCTGTTTAAGATGCTGCTGCTCCTGCTGCTCGAGAGTCTCATGCCAAACTGCCCGACAGATTATCAAATAAAAGTCCTGGGTGGATTGTCGACCTCACTAAGACTTCTTATAGAGTCACTACAAGACAGGACTTGCCTCCCCTCTGCATAGACCCACTGTGTGAGGTCGTAATCGGTGTGGAGTCCCTCACAGTGCGTACGTTGATGTTTAGCGTTACTGTATTACCTGCCGACGGACTACGTGTGCTTTTCGGTGTTTATTTTTGGAGCTCCCCTCTGACTCTGTCGTATTTGTACTATAGCACTAGAGGAATATCCGCCCGCATAAGACGAGGGTGCGGTGGTCCTGCATGCCCGCTGTCCCGCGGGCTCCGGTCTGTATATACTGTACAGAGGAATTATTTTAATGAGCTCATTGAATGCTATTGGAATTTCTTACTTTTTTGTGTTATACTTTCGTTTTTTTTGTTTTTTTTTTCTCCCCTTTTTTTCTACTATTGTTGATATGAATATGTAGCTGGTGTTACGGCTTTATAATTGAAGTGTTGTGAGATATATAAATATAAATATATATAATATTATATACGCCTTCGCTTGTTGCTTTCGAACTCTGATTAAAAAGTCACGTTCAATCCGGCCGCCCCTTCTGTTCGCTCGTCTGACGCCGCGCTTTCCGTTGAAGTTCAGATCTTTCCCGGAGTCCTGTGGAATTACAGAGGAGGTGCGTTGGGGTCCGTTTCCACGGCTACGCCTTTCAGGTTGGGTCCATTTGGTCGTTTGATGGTTTGACCTTTAGACTCGTTCTTTTCCCTATTTTCATTTTCTACTTTCTTTCCCAGTCCTTCCTCATCCAGTCGGCCCTCGCTTCATCAGGGTTGAGCCCTCACGTCTCACACACACACTGACGACCCCTTCTCATACACTGACCTGGCTGCAGGAATCTACAGAATCACGTTCCCAGCTGAAGAGGTTGCTGTGAGGAGGCTCAGCTCTGACCTCCCTGTTTTTCAGCCCGGTTGTGAGGACACAGTTCTATGGTGGTGGTGCGCTACACGTTTAGACGGTTGTCTCACAACCACCGCTGGATCATAGGTTTAACAAACGTCTCTTTGACAAACCGTCACAGAGTACGTCATCAGATATGTTTCCAGCTCACCTGCCCCAAAGTTTAGCACCTGCTTTAATAAGAGCTGTCCATCGTGAGGACGTCACAGGATGGTTTATCTCATGTTGCATGAAACTCCTAAGGCACTTCATGCATTAAGCCCGTCTGGCACCGGCAGTTACGACACAGTCACTGAGATACGAATTAAATTCTTAGCACAATCGATGGGCAGCGGAGCAGATGTTCTAACTGACGTTCTCAGTAAGTGTAGGCCGTATCGTTACGTGCAGTATGTTTAACACCTGAATTCAGCAGAATCGTCAACACTGAGAAAATACTGACGCTGCTCCACAAGCTCCAGTGCTTCGTACGTGGTTTGTCTCTTTGTGTACGAGTGTTTTTAACCGGCTTGTGGTACACGATGTTCTCCTGCTTCAGTACATGAACTGGAAATCTGAGTCTGAAGGTAAAGCAAACCAGCGGATGGATCATTTTAATTTTGGGGAGGAGATGAGGAGAGGTTGAGGTGTACACATGGGGTGGAGATTTTCATTTTTCAGTAGAACCAGCCATGATGCGGTTCATAAAACTGATGGGGGGGGGGGAGTATAGATTTATTTCATTGCTTTTAAATTCTGCATGATGATCAGTGTTCTGTCTCCATTGATGTTTCACAAACGGTGCTACGATGCCTGATCCTGTGGACTACTTGCATGAGGATGGGATTTTTATTATTTTTTTTGTTTGTTTTTTTGTTTTTTGTCAAGTACGTGATGCCCCCTCACCCCCACCCAATGTACCTCCCACCCCTCAGTTTCAGATCTGTGGCTCTTCATTGGTACTTGAAAGAAAGATGTTTACAGCTTTTCTCCGTCTCCATCTGGATCTGTTTCTTTTGTCTCTCTTCTGCGTTGTTCTTGTTTTCGGCCGACTCTGTAATTCCCCCCTTATTTTCCTGAGGTTTGTTCGATGTAAAGTGTAAATTGCGACATCATTTAATTTTTTTTTTTACACGATATTTTAACTTGCCTTTGTACATTTAGGCAGAAAATAAATCTTTTTATGAGACAATCACTTCTGAAGCATCGCCTCATCTGTCCTGCTTTCAAAACGAATATAATTTAAAAAAAAATATAAGTTAAAGTAAATAATCTGTAAATAATGCATAAAAAAAGAAGAATCTGTATGTTTTTGGAGTTAAACTGTTTAGTTGTAGTTAATGTGTGGTTACATATAAACCACTCACTACTTTTATTACAGTCACCTTCTTGGATTTCTATGGGGTTATGCATCCATGGTCCAAATCTGCTGCATTTACCGACCTGTCCATCAAAAACATTTAGCACCAGCATCCTGTGATCACTGATGAAGGATAAAAGGATGACTAACACACTTATGGGACTTCACCATGCCCATCCGTGGTAGAAAGGTCACTGGGCACACACAACATAGGGGCAATTAAGAGCAACTATTTCACACATTTATGGACTGTGGGAGGAAACCCATGTGGACATGGTGAGAACATAGAAAACCACTCAGATTCAAACCTGAATCCTCATCTGTGAGAGGAGAATGTGCTAACCACTAAGCCACCAAGCCACCATATATAAGTGTGAACTTTTATATATAAGAGATTGTATTTTGCAAATTTACGATGTGCTGTTAGTGTGTGTGTGTGTGTGTGTGTGTGTGTGTGTATATATATATATATATATATATATATATATATATATATATACACACACACACACACACACAGAAAACTAACAGCACATCGTAAATGCTATATGAAATATATATATATATATATGTTGCATTTTTGTCAAATGATCATCTGTCCAATTTTGTTATGCCTGCTGTGTCTCTTTATCTGTACTAGAGGTTTCTCTGAGTGTCAGGTGACCAGCATGAGAATAAAAGCCTCGAGCCAATTGGGCCGTGACGCAGCGAGCCGTTACCAGGGAGACACCGCACGAGGCTGAAGGGATGGCAAGCAGCCGTGTGAGTGTAGTGAGCGTAACCCTTCGAGGGTGGAATTCCACTGGCCTTTTCTTTGTACCCTCCCCCCCTTAATAGTGATCACAGTCTTCATTCAGTGCTTACAGCTACATGTGTGACTGAATGTCTTCAGGACAAAATTATTTTGTAATGTATTCTACAGTGTCACAGAGATTTCCACATTTTGTCATCAGAGGATTACTGTGAACTCTGTCCTGTGGTAATACTGGACTATTTATAGCTGAAAGGCTCTTTTTATGATCAGATGTATTAAATGTCGTTAAAGGCAATAAGAAGCGAAAATGGTCAAGTAGAAAGTGCAGTATTTTCGTCTGATAAAAAGTTAACTGTAAGTGTAAAGTAGATTAAACGATACTCATGTGAAGTACAGGGATCTTAAAGCTGTATTTAAGCATAAAGTTAATAAATGTAAGTCATTAGCCATTGGATGGCTTAGTGGTTAAGCATGTTCTCCTCTCAGCGCTGGGGATTCCCGGTTCGAATGCCAATCTGGGTGGAGTTTCCATGTTCTCCCTGTGTCCGTGTGGGTTTCCTCCGGGTTCTCCGGTTTCCTCCCACAGTCCAAAAACATGGATCAAGATCAATTGAATTCTCCAAATTGCCCCATATACAGTGTGTTTGTGCTCAGTGATAGATTGACGCCCTGCCTGGGTGTATATGCCCAGTCCTCGAAACGTTCTCCCCTGGATGGGCATGCGGAACCACCAACCCACCACGACCCCAGTAGAGGATAAATCATCGTTGTTCGGTACAAACCGAGACTGAGTCGACTCCTGAGATTCTGTCAGCGCTGAACGAGGCGCCCCCCCCCCCCCCCTTTTATAGGAGCGGCGTCAGGCCACACCCCAGATCACGCCCCCGGCCACGCCCCCAACCCGCCTGAGGAAGCACCGCGGACGGACCGAGGCAGCGCAACAAGTCGGAACAACCGGCAGCCAGCGGCGCCTCAGAGGTTCCTCCGTCTGCGGTGAGAACGACTTTAAAACCCGCTGGAAACGCAGCCGCCGGCTCCCCCTCGCAGACGGCGGAGTGAGGACGTCAGCGGTGCAGTGATGGAGCTGTGGGCGGTGGAAGGTAAGCGGGGGTTCTGTGGGTTCTAACGCCGCTGTCTGAACGCCTCATCCGAACGAACACGTCCTCCGTTCCATTACAATCCATCAAACAGCTTCAGCGGCGGGTTCTGCTTCAGTTCTGCTTCAGTTCTGCTTCAGTTCTGCTTCAGTTCGGGTTCCTCACCGAGTTCTGAAGCGAGCGGAACCTCGGTGCTGCTTCTTGTTTACGTGGCAGAGCAAGAACACCGGGATAAAACTCAGATGGAACGCCGCTTTTAAATGTCTCGCTGTCCGCTTCCCGTCATGTTTCTGTCGTTTATTGTTTTCTATCGCGAGCAGAACTTTAAGATTCAATGAAATTTAATGCTCCGTTATTCAAACGAACTCATGATTCCAGACCCTCGTTCGTGTCCGGATGGCTGTTATGGCCCAATTCGTACTTAATATCCATCCATCCATTATCTCCAGCTTTGTCCTCTATTAGGGTCGCGGGGGCACGGGGGGGGGGGGTTCCCCATGCCCATGCCCATCCAGGGGAGAACGTCTCGGGCGCTGGGCAGATACACCCAGGACAGGGCGCCTATCCATCGCTGGGCACACACTCACTCACACAGACACTCTATATGGGCCAATTTTGGAAAATTCAATTGACTTGAAACCGGAGAACCCGGCGGAAACCCACACGGACACGGGGAGAACATGGAAACTCCACCCAGAGTGGGATTCAAACTGGAAATCCCTAGTGCTGAGAGGAGAACGTGCTAACCACTAAGCCACCGTGCCTCCCCGTACTAAATACCTTGAATGAATTCATTCATTCATTATCTTCCGCTTTATCCTCTATTAGGGTCGCGGTGGGGTTCCCCATGCCCATCCAGGGGAGAACGTTTCGGGCGCTGGGCAGATACACCCAGGACAGGGCACCAATCCATCGCTGGGCACACACTCACTCACACAGACACACTCTATATGAGAGAATTCAATTGACTTGATCCATGTTTTTTGGACTGTGGGAGGAAACCGGAGAACCCGGAGGAAACCCACGCGGACAAGGGGAGAACATGGTAACTCCGCATTATAAGGCACTTGCTAAAACATACGATCTACAAGAAAAGTAAAGGATGCAAAACGGTGATTTTCTTCACTCGGCTTTTCTGTGAGATGAGCGGCATGGAATCACAGATCAGCAGTGACGGTGATGTGTGGAAAAAAAACACCCGGTCGCACAACAATACTTTTATAGATTATGGAACTCAGTACACGTATAAGGCACACCGGATTATAAGGCAAGGCGCACGTCCGATTTCTGGGAAATTTTTAGGCTTTTAGGTGCGCCTTATAGTCCGGAAAATACGGTAATCTAAAACATAGAACCCGTATCTGTGAGTTTAATTGAGATAGAGTGACTTATTTTATATTTATTTACTTGAAACGTCAGCTGTGTTTAATCCGAATTCAGATACAGTGATCTAAAGCTTTTTATAAACCCCAGCCCAAAGCACACACTCATTAAATAACATCCTGGGTATTTAAGGAAATTCCTGGTGTTCTGCGTGTTGTACACTGCAGTCATTCGGGTTTTACAGCCTGGTAAACATGATTTGGTTCTTTCCCTGCTGTGTTCCTGTCTGATTGAGGCTTGTTTCTGAAGCCACTGTCATCGTGAACCACTTCATTCATTCACATTGGAACAAACAGTCCACTGAGAGCTCCGCGTTCGCACTGGCTTTAAACTCACTAACTCACTGTGTTCCTTCATTTTTTTTTCGTGACGCTTTCAATCCTTCAACCACAGAACCGTGTTTCTGGTTACGACAGGCTAAACCTTAAGGCTGATTGGCTACAGTAGCAGATGTTTTAATACTAAATGTGTTTATTCTGTATTATTTATTCATTCATTATCTCCTGCTTTATCCTCTATTAGGGTCGCGGGGAGGGGGGGGGTTCCCCATGCCCATCCAGGGGAGAACGTTTCAGGCGCTGGACAGATAGACCCAGGACAGGGCGCCAATCCATCGCTGGGCATATTCTGTATTATATTATAACAATTGAACTAAGGGGGGCGGCATGGTGGCTTAGTGGTTTAGCATGTTCTCCTCTCAGCACTAGGGATTCCCGGTTCGAATCCCCATCTGGGTGGAGTTTCCATGTTCTCCCCGTGTCCGCGTGGGTTTCCTCCGGGTTTTCCGGTTTCCTCCCACAGTCCAAAAACATGGATCAAGTCAATTGAGTTCTCCAAATTGCCCCATATAGAGTGTGTTTGTGTGAGTGAGTGTGTGCCCAGTGATAGATTGGCACCTTGTCCTGGGTCTATCCGCCCAGCGCCCGAAACGTTCTCCCCTGGATTGGCATGGGGAACCCCCCCGCGACCCTAATAGTGGATAAAGCGGAAGATAATGAATGAATGAATTGAACTAAGGACTGTAGTTACAGAATCACGCCCTCATGCCACCTGCATCTCAACCTCACTGCTCCATAACGGTTGTAACAGTGAGCCTTGGTAGGTATGGATGTCTCATAGGTACACTTGCACCAAACGAACATTGCAGGAAGGTCCTGGGTTCAAATCCCGCACTCTGTATGGAGTCTACATGTCCTCCTGTAGCTGCATGGGCATGAGGGGAAAAAAAGTCTCGGTAGTCCAGTGTCCTCCCACATTTCAAAGTGCTGATGGATACAGTGGAGATGATGAAATGATGTAGTGTCAAAGTTACCGTTCTAAATCAACCCCAAACCTTAAACAGAGGGCAAATTAAACCGTCTACAGAAATGTCTGTGTGCCTGAACTGATAATGTCTAAACTGACCTGGGTTTACTGGCTGTGGTTATTTTAATATTCTGGTTTTGGCAACCCACCGAAATCTGCATGTCCTTGACACCACAACCACAAAGTCTTCCTGTCTGCAAAATTCAATGCTGCGAGCTGCAGGGGTTCAGGAACATCACACACTCTTTGCATGAGCTATGAATCAGGGAATTATTACAGGGACTTATTGTTCTCTACAAAACAAACAAAACTCACTCCAGTTGTACAGTCCTTCATGAGAATACCTTCATCCACCTCTTCACTTGCAGTGCGGCGGTGCAGCAGGACCATCAGTTTTTAATAAGAAAATAACTGTAAGGATAATATATTGTCTCAGCTTATCATCTTCTTATATTTAATCCTCTACTAGGGTCACAGGAGGGAAATTTTTTTGCGCTAAGCAGATACAGCCAGGATGTAAATCCATTTCTGGCACATACACTATATTGGGGCAATTTACAGTAGCCATTTCACCTTTGCATGGGGTATAAATCTGTCGCCCGTGCTGCATTTTATTTATTTTGATTATTTATTTTTGCCCAACATTGTATATATTTTGGGCGGCACGGTGGCTTAGTGGTTTAGCATGTTCTCCTCTCAGCGCTAGGGATTCCCGGTTCGAATCCCCATCTGGGTGGAGTTTCCATGTTCTCCCCGTGTCCGCGTGGGTTTCCTACGGGTTCTCCGGTTTTCTCCCACAGTCCAAAAACATGGATCAAGTCAATTGAATTCTCTCATATAGAGTGTAGAGTGTGTGAGTGAGTGTGTGCCCAGCGATGGATTGGCGCCCTGTCCTGGGTGTATCTGCCCAGCGCCCGAAACGTTCTTCACTGGATGGGCATGGGGAACCCCACCTCGACCCTAATAGAGGATGAAGCAGAAGATAATGAATGAATGAATTGTATATGTTTAGTGTTTTATATAGTTCACTTATTGTAGTGTGTTTGTAACTGGTTTATAAAGCAGTAAGGCTCTCGTGGTTGTGTATTATCATGAATAACAAACACCACCGCTTTCCCCTGATTGATTCACAATAATGCCACGCCCTCTCATATTAAACTGCTTTATTATAATGATGATGGTTGCTTATCAGAACGATGAGATTATATTCTAATCTGCATTCCTTCTTTGTAAATTCAGATTCATCAGATAAAAGGCTCTTTGTTTGGCTGCAGTGCTGCTCTGTACCCGTTTACTTTCCACCTCACTCCTGATTCCAATCACATCTCTAAACACAGGGCCACCTTCTCACAGTAGCCACACACTTTCTCTCAAGAGTCATTTGTTTGTTCACATTCTGGATGCGATCCAGAAAACACAGCGCTTTCCCTGAGTGCCACTCCTGAGTTCAGCCTGTGGAACCGCGGCAGCAGCATTTAAACATCCAAAATGATATACCGCTGGAAGCAAACAGATCTGTGTTTGTTTTTTTTTTTTTTACTTTTATTCATTACATCCCACATGTGTGATTCGGAATGAATGTGCTTTTAATGTGTCTTTAAAAACAGGCCGTGTAATTGGACACTAATCACATTCCAGTCACACCACTTGAATTCGTACTGATTCCTGACTATATTTAGTGCGTGTTATCAGCCTGTTCAGTGGAGCTCACATCACAGTGGTGCTTTTCGTTACACAGATGTAGTGCCTTCACGTTCGAGAGCTTTTGAAATGTTTTTGCAGAAAACAGCAGCTCTATATTTATGAACGTGTTAAAGTAACCGGTTATGTGTAATTAAAAAGCAGGATTTTGGATCGTCTGGTTCTGGTGATGACAGCAGTTGGTTGCTCACTCTCACATGCTGTGGGATTAAGCTAAAGCTTTTTATCCACCCACAGCCTGTTTGCTAAGTCATAATATCTACTAGACTGAAAACAGGCCTGACCAAGAGAACAAAGACGACCACAGCATTTCTTTTCCTAGTCTTTAATGCTTCTCCTTTTATGTTATTGTTGCTTATAGAAAGGTTCGTTGTTTATTTGCCTTAACCTTACAATAACGCTGCAGTTTTAAGGGAGGTTAAATTATAGCAGGGGGCGGCACGGTGGCATTGTGGTTAGCACGTTCGTCTCTGAGCACTAGGGATTCCCGGTTCAAATCCCCATCTGGGTGGAGTTTCCATGTTCTCCTCTCAGCACTAGGGATCCCGGTTCGAATCCCCATCTGGGTGGAGTTTCCATGTTCTCCCCGTGTCCGCGTGGGTTTTCTCCGGGTTCTCCGGTTTCCTCCCACAGTCCAAAAACATGGATCAAGTTAATTGAATTCTCCAAATTGCCCCATATAGAGTGTGTCTGTGTGAGTGAGTGTGTGCCCAGCGATGGATTGACGCCCTGTCCTGGGTGTATCTGCTCAGCGCCCAAAACGTTCTCCCCTGGATGAGCGTGGGGAACCCCCACCCTGCGACCCTAGTAGAGGATAAAGAGGATGAATGAATGAAATTATAGCAGTCACACTACTGACCAGATTGTTTTTATTGATATTTATAAAACAGGTAGTTGCGGTTCTTAAATCTGATTGGCTGATCTGTTTGTCCAGCCGTGACATTAATGACAATAACACACACCTCTGAGCGCTTCACAATCTAATAAATGTGTGATATACAATACATTTTTCCTGATGTTCTTTAAAAACTGCATTCTGTAATTTGACCACTAGATGCCAGTATTTCATTGTTCAAAAAATTTAAACCTGTCAGTTTGTGAAACTGGACTAGATTATTAACGAATTAGCTTTAAATTAACACATTTATGAATCAAACCTATTTTTTTATTGTACTTTATTGCTTTATTACACAATTCAGTATCTCCTGGGTGTTTTGTTTTAGAGAAACAACACGAGGCACATGCAACGAATTTAAAACTTTAACTCTTTAAAAAAACAGTGGAACAAATCTAGGCCTCGAAACCTGATCAGCCAATGAGACATGAACGCCTTAAACTGCTTTGTGTCATTCTCTCATTTGTAAGTCACTTTGGATAAAAGCAGCTGCTAAATGACTGAATGTAAATCTATGTCTGGAGGCAGTACAGGTCCATTCTTATGAACCTACCACCTACCGCTCTTGTCTTCTAATGTAGCTCTGACAGAACCTTGATGCAATACTTTGCACTTATTTTTTTTACGTGCTGTCTCATCATTAATTGCACAGCATCATGTTGCACTTCACACTAACACCAGTTGACTGCAAACCTGTCTTATTATTATTATTCATTCATTTATTCATTATCTTTCGCTTTATCCTCTATTAGGGTCGCCGTGGGGTTCCCCATGCCCATCCAGGGGAGAACGTTTCGGGCGCTGGGCAGATACACCCAGGACAGGACTCCAATCTATCGCTGGGCACACACACACTCACACAGACACACTCTATATGGGGCAATTTGGGGAACTCAATTGACTTGATCCATGTTTTTGGACTGTGGGAGGAAACTGGAGAACCCGGAGGAAACCCACGCGGATACGGGGAGAACATGGAAACTCCACCCAGATGGGGATTCGAACCGGTAATCCCAATTGTTCTGAGAGGAGAACGTGCTAAACCACTAAGCCACCGTGCCGCCCCAATATTATGATTATGATTATGATTATTAATATGATTCAGTTCACAGATTCCACAAATCTCTATCTTTTCCAGGACAGTGATGGCTGAACAGTTGGATCTTAATGACCATGCTGTCCCGGGAACCCCACCGGAGATCAGCGAACCCCAAAGAGAGGATGATCCACACTGTCCTGCACACTTCAAACAAGCCATCATGTGAGAAGCCTAATTACACACTTAATGCACTTAATTATTAGATCGTCTTCCTTTTAGATGTTCATTCTCCTTCAGCTCCAGCCTCCTGATCCTGCAGGCCTGAACATGACCTCCCTGACTGGTTATGCAGACACGAGCAGGGGCAAAACCAGCTTACAATTATATAACTCTCATTATTATTTAAAGTGTCGGAGCTTGCAGAGATGATGAATGAAGACAGGGGAAGGTACTAAACTAAATTAAGACTCATTGTCTTTCCGAACAGTCTGGGTTTAAGGCATTGTTTAATGTCACTGTGGAAATTTTAAAAAGCATGTGTGATTCAAACCCGGGACTTTGCTGTTTGCTTTCCTTTTGTCTCCTTCATTGCAGTCTGTTGTTCTTGACATTAAGCACCAAGCCTGTGTAACATGGTGACACTAATAGAGGATTAAGAAATGATAATGAATTATTCATCCATCCATTATCTTCCGCTTTATCCTCTATTAGGGTCGTGGGGGGGTTCCCCATGCCCATCCAGGGGAGAACGTTTCGGGCGCTGGGCAGATACACCCAGGACAGGGCGCCAATCCATCACTGGGCACACACTCACTCACTCAAACACACACTATATGGGGCAATTTGGAGAATTCAATTGACTTGATCCATGTTTTTGGACTGTGAGAGGAAACCGGAGAACCCGGAGGAAACCCACACGGACACGGGGAGAACATGGAAACTCCACCCAGATTGGGATTCGAACCGGGAATCCCTAGCGCTGAGGAGAACATGCTAACCACTAAACCACCGTGCCGCCCTATAATGAATAAATGAATTAATAATATAATTCGTTCTTTAGTATTTGAGACAATTGTCTCGTTTTAATTTGTGGAACTGGTGCTGTCTTGGCCAGGTCTCCTTTGAAAAAGAGGGTAATTTTTAGGAGTATTTTCTGAATAAATAATGGTTTAAAGTTTTTTTTTATTTAATATATGATAGATGTTTTGATCTGGTTTGTGTTTGTAAGCATGATGGAGGTTAATGAAGTGTAATAAACACGTGCAGAGCAAAACCGTGCAGCGACGTGGGTCCTCGTTAGGAACAAAACCTCGGTTCATGTGCTGTTTCAGCTCACAGAGGCACAAAGGGACCTTTATGACGGAGATTGAGAACAATCGGTGTGAGGGCCGGTCGGCGCTGTAAGGCCAGTTTAGGAGCGCAGTGTCGCTGTATGTCAAATCCTTAGATTGAACTTGATTGTAAAATAAGAACTGCTTTGTCACGGGGTGTGGCATGCTGGGAGATGCATGATATTTAATTTTTAATATTAACATCACGATTAAACACCACTAATATTAGATAAAGAGTGTGTGTGTGTGTGTGTGTGTGTGTGTGTGTGTGTGTGTGCGCATGCATGTCAGGTGTGTATTGTGTTCCTTATTTTTCATGTTTTTTTGAGTTGTGTAATGTGATTTACTAAACAGGTAGTTCCGGTCCTTAAATCTGATTGGCTGAACCTTTTGTCCAGCAGTGACATTATGGACATTAACACACACCTCTGAGTGCTTTACATTCGTACCATGTGTGACGTGAAATGCATTTTTCTAGATGTTTTTTTAATAAACTGCGGTCTGTAATTTGGCCACTAGATGGCAGTGTTTGATCACTGAATATCAGTTTTCTGGTTTTTTTAAACGATTAGCGTTCACTTTTAAAAACCGGACTAGATTACGTTGCGGAAGATCAGATTATTAAAGTTTATGTTTACAATAAACGCATTTATGAATCAGACCTAGTTTTTTTGTTATAATCTGTTTGTGTTTTATAAAAACAATAAGACACTCGAGGTTGTGTATTATTGTGAATAAATCGCAGGAAAGAGGTATAACCGCTACACGCTACACGTCATTCCTAATAACACCTCTTTCATGTGATTCGACCTCTATTGCTTCAATCTGCATGTTTTCATGACCTTCAAGGCTTCCGCATGAATGAATGGCTGATTAGATTGGATTTTTGAATGAATAAGTCTGTGTACCGGTCTAAATAAAGCTCTTATTAAAGCCTCAGTCTTATACACAAACACTTTATTGACCTTTGTGTATGTTAACATGGATTAATGACACACACTCTGAATCGACTGTAATTTCTGGCTGTAATGACCTGAAGCAGAATCGTTTTGCACTCTGACTCCTGTCTGTTCATCTGTGTGTTGACTGTAGGCTGCAGCTGATCGATGATCTCTCATATGAAGATGTTAAGAAATGCTACCGTGGATCAGTGAGTGCTTTCGCATTTCCCTTCAAACCAAACATTTGCGTTCTGCGCCGTTTCCCGGCCGTTGTGTGGCGCTGCTTCATCACACTAACATGATCTGGATTCAGATTAATCCCACAGATAAAACCAAAGACAAACATACCTGAGAATCTGAAACTGCTTCTGGCTTGGAATTAAAAAATAAAGTCCTCACTTTATACCCAAAACCCCTCCCAGAAAGGCATCACGTGTTATTCTCCTTTTCACTAATCACAGTTCTGTCTTCTCTCTACAGACTGTCAGCAAGTACAACTCTCAGTACCATAAGCTCTTTCAGAATGTTCCCCCAGAGGAAATCCTTATGAAAGGTGAATGAGCCCTTTCACTCACCCGGCTTCTTTGTGCTTGTGCATATTAAATATAAGACAGTGCTTCATACCTGACCCAGCTTTAACTTCTCTCCTCTCAGTGTACTCCTGCGCACTTCTGAGGGACATCCTGCTCCAAGGACGGCTTTATATCTCCCGCAACTGGCTGTGTTTCTATGCCAACTTGTTCGGAAAGGACATAAAGGTTTGCTCGTGATCACGCACACACACACACATATATATATATATATATATATTCATTCATTCATTATCTCCCGCTTTATCCTCTATTAGGGTCACGGTGGGGTTCCCCATGCCCATCCAGGGGAGAACGTTTCGGGCACTGGGCAGATACACCCAGGACAGGGCGCCAATCTATTGCTGGGCACACACTCACTCAGACAGACACACTCTATATGGGGCAATTTGGAGAACTCCATTGACTTGATCCATGTTTTTGGACTGTGGGAGGAAACCGGAGAACCCAGAGGAAACCCACGCGGACACGGGGAGAACATAGAAACTCCACCAAGATGGGGATTCGTACCGGGAATCCCTAGCGCTGAGAGGAGAACGTGCTAAACCATTAAGCCACCGTGCCGCCCATATGTATATTTATATATATATATATATATATATATATATATAACTCAGCAGGTACTGGGTCTGGACTAGTGATAACAATTCCTGCAAATGTGTGTAAACGTTAATTTACGTGTTATTCGTCACACTGCGGCATTGAAATAGCAATCGACCAAGGTCAGAGAACAGCTGACTCTTATAGGGAACGGCAGGTGACACACAGATTGGTTTATTAAATGCATGTTAAACCCAAAACACACATCATCCCAATATATAAATGACCAAATGTAAATGTAAGTCATGCGGACACCCTGCAGATCCATCTTCTGATTTCTCTGTATTTATTCATTCATTCTGTGTTTTCCACTGGACTAGTTTTAGGGGGTTTTCCTCCCCTTTGGTATTATGAATAGATTTTACTCAGAGAAACAAAAAAAAAGAAACGGTAAAGTAGACGAAACGAAGCAGCTCACAGGATAGTTGTAACTTTTACAGGGTTTTTTTTCTGTTCTTTTGTAACTTATTTGAATGTAAAATCTCCCGTCGGCCAATTTCACTATGAAAATGAGGAAATACATCATACTGACACTGTTTGCAACTCACATGTCGCCTCGTGGTGTTATTATTATTATTATTATTATTATTATTATTATTATTATTTCATTAATTTTCTTTAAAGCGGGCACGGTGGCTTCGTGGTTTAGCACGTTCTCCTCTCAGCTCTAGGGATTCCCGGTTCGAATCCCCATCTGGGTGGAGTTTCCATGTTCTCCCCGTGTCCGCGTGGGTTTCCTCCCGGTTCTCTGGTTTACTCCCACAGTCCAAAAACATGGATCAAGTCATTTGAGTTCTCCAAATTGCCCCATATAGTGTGAGTGAGTATGTGCCCAGCGATAGATTGGCGCCCTGTCCTGGGTGAATCTGCCCAGCGCCCGAAACGTTCTCCCCTGGATGGGCATGGGGAACCCCCTGACCCTAATAGAGGATAAAGCAAAAGATAATGAATAAATGAATGAATAATTTTCTTTATCATGTGTCTGTGTCTCAGGTGGCCATCCCTGTGGTTTCAGTCCGGCTTGTGAAGAAGCACAAAACAGCCGGCTTGGTTCCAAATGGACTCGCGATCACTACGGACACCAGTCAGAAGGTTCTCCAGATCATTTTACTGTATAAGTTATTAATCCATGTTCGCTGGATTTAGAGAACAACACGTGTGGGCAGCTGCTGCATCACTGCACATCCAACAGTACAAAACTGCAGGCAGTGTTCATACCGGCTTGAGGGTTCAATGTCAGGATCAGTGACCTCATCTGGATCAGTCCTGACTTCCAACTTAACCGAAGTGTCTGCATCGGGTCTTAAAGCTTCTGGGTCTTCTGTTTTGAGGTCGGTGGCACAGTGGCTTAGTGGTTTAGCATGTTCACCTCTCAGCACTAGGGATTCCTGGTTCGAATCCCCATCTGGGTGGAGTTTCCATATTCTCCCCGTGTCCGCGTGGGTTTCCTCCGGGTTCTCCGGTTTCCTCCCACAGTCCAAAAACATGGATCAAGTCAATTGAGTTCCCCAAATTGCCCCATATAGAGTGTGTGTGTAAGTGAGTGTGTGCCCAGCGATAGATTGGCGTCCTGTCCTGGGTCTATCTGCCCAGCGCCCGAAGCGTCCTCCCCTGGATGGGCATGGGGAACCCCACCACGACCCTAATAGAGGATAAAGCAGAAGATAATGAATGAATGTTTTGAGGTCAGATAATAGGAACACTGTGGAATATTCAACATCCATAACAGAACGTAAAGCATCAGTAATGAGTTGGGATGAGTATGAAAGCTGCATCGATCTGAATCAAACGAAAATGAGGAAACACTTACGTATGTAACGTCTGTTTTCAGTATGTTTTCGTCTCACTCCTGTCTCGTGACAGCGCCTACGATGTTCTCCGCAGAATCTGCACCCATCTGCAGGTACGAGCTCGCACATGAGGCGTCACGGTGTTGCGTGGGTGAGATTTCACGTTGTGTTGATGTAGCTTTATAAACCAAAAATGTTTAATGTTGCAGGTGAACGGAAAGAAGAGTCTGAGCCTCAAGCAGTATCTCGAGGAGCCTGGCTCATTATCAACTGTAAGAAACACACACACACACACACACACACACACACACACACTTGACTCTGTTTCTGTAATATATTTATAGAAGGTCCTGCTTCATTCTGCCCAACACTGTTGACTCAGGTGGTGTTTGTTAAAATGAGGACAGTGTGTGACTATGATTTTTTTTTTTGTGGAAATGAAGTTGTAATCCATCGTCACCAACCAGTTTATTAACAGTTTATTATTTGTACATTATGTATTATATACATTATATATGTTTTATTACGGTGGCACGGTGGCTTAATGGTTTAGCACATTCTCCTCTCAGCACTAGGGATTCCCGGTTCGAATCCCCATCTGGGTGGAGTTTCCATGTTCTCCCCTTGTCCGCGTGGGTTTCCTCCGGTTTCCTCCCACAGTCCAAAAACATGGATCAAGTCAATTGAGTTCTCCAAATTGCCCCATATAGAGTGTGTCTGTGTGAGTGAGTGTGTGCCCAGTGATAGATAGGGGGATATATAGAGGATATATAGGGGCAATTTAGAGCATCCAAATCGCCTTGAATTCATGTTTTTCAATTGTGAGAGGAAACCGGAGAACCAGGCGGCACGGTGGCTTAGTGGTTTAGCATGTTCTCCTCTCAGCACTAGGGATTCCCGGTTCGAATCCCCATCAGAGTGGAGTTTCCATGTTCTCCGTGTGTCCATGTGGGTTTCCTCCGGGTTCTCCGGTTTCCTCCCACAGTCCAAAAACATGGATCAAGTCAATTGAGTCCTCCAAATTGCCCCATATAGAGTGTGTATGTGTGAGTGAGTGTGTGCCCAGCGATAGATTGGCGCCCTGTCCTGGGTGTATCTGCCCAGCGCCCGAAACGTTCTCCCCTGGATGGGCATGGGGAACCCCACCACGACCCTTATATAGGATGAAGCGGAAGATAATGAATGAATATATGTTTTATTTGTACATTATTCAGAGTTTAGTCCGAAATCACCTTCCACCTCCTTTTCTCTTATGGCTTGTTTGGGTTTTATGCTCTTACTGATAAAACCTTTGTATTTATTCTGGCCAGCACTGCGAGTGCACTGATAACACAAATTAACATCAGGATTTTGAAATAAATCCAGAATTTGTGAGTGGTGTGAGACAGGTTATATGAAATGAGTGATGAGGTTGAATGGATACCACACACTCCATCACTGACCGAGCTACTGCTGTATCCGCTGAGCTGTGTGTGTCGGATCCACTGGATCTCATTACCATTCTCATGATGTGCAAGATCTTCATACTGACCAACCATCAGAGCATCATTTCCCCGGTTTCCAGACATGTTCAGAACGATTACACAACCTCTGTCTCTCTCACAGGACGAGTTCCAAGTAGCCAGCGATTATCCACCAGTGTTAAAGTGGAGGAGGAAGCCCTCCATCCCGTCCTCCTCCTCCCTGCCAGACCTTTTGGGGAACTCCAGCAGCAGTCTGAATGCAGGAAAGCCTCCGTTTGCCAGCGAGACCCCCCTCCAGGGTACGACATGCACCTTTTTAATCTGCTGCTTAGAAGCCAACGGACCACATTACACGTCCTGATAGAACTTCCAACCTTCAGCTTAATAACCCAACACCTGTGCGTCCCTATTAATTACTGTCTTATATGAAGTTTATTTTTATTATAATATATACATTCATTCATCTATTATCTTCCACTTTAACCTCTATTAGGGTCGTGGGGGGGGTTCCCCATGCCCATCCAGGGGAGAACGTTTCGGGCGCTGGGCAGATAGTCCCAGGACAGGGCACCAATCTATCACTGGGAACACACTCACTCACACAGACACACTCTATATGGGGCAATTTGGAGAATTCAATTGACTTGATCCATGTTTTTAGACTGTGGGAGGAAACCGGAGAACCCGGAGGAAACCCACACAGACACGGGGAGAACATAGAAACTCCACCCAGATGGGGATTTGAACCAGGAATCCCTAGTGCTGAGAGGAGAACATGCTAAACCACTAAGCCACCGTGCCACCCCTACAGATTATAATATATACTTTTAGGAAAAAAAACAAAGACTGTATTCATTCATTCATTCATTATCTTATGCTTAATCCTCCACTAGGGTCGTGAGGCGAGTCCCCGTGCCAATCAAGGGCACCAATCTATCAATGGGCACACACACAGGCTATATAGGGGCAATTTGGCAACGTCCGAAATTTTGCACGGGGAGAACATGGCAACGTCCGTAATGTCAGACCATAGTGGAGGATTGAGTGGAAGATGAGGAGATGAGATCATTGATATAAAAAGGCCAGTTATCAGTGACATGTAATTGTTTTTTTTTTGTTCAGAGAGACGCCTGGAGAACGAGAAGGTTCTGTTCACTGAGCCGGTTCCAGAACTCGGTCACATGGAATACCAGCTTCTGAAGTTCTTCGTCCTTCTGTACGTATTCGACCTCGAACCTGAGCTCATCTGAAAGTGGGAGAAGGTGTTGAGTTTAAGGAGACTGGGGGGTACTGGGTAAGGAGGGTGGTACTGAGTGGTTCTGCTGTTCAGAACATGAGGAATTTCACGTGCATGTCTTTGTTTCTGCAATTAGAACCCACTTTAAAGGGAAGGCTCTTTAAATCTAGGTGACAAATAACTTGGTGTCATGTTACTGTGTCCGTATTTGGCACTCGGGTACTGATTTACTAATCATAAAGTTCCCGTCCATCGTGTTCTGCAGTAGCGAGGCTCACAGTTAATACTCATGCTTTAGCATACAGCCCACGGCTACTGGACCCTGAAAGCGCATTGTTGTGCGCACCGTGGAGTAACTCTATCTGTTTGAGGTATTAGATTCCACTCAGTATCAAAGTTCTCAGATACACTGGGACATCCTGGTACTTTAGTGACTGTGCTGTGCTGTTCTGATGGTGTGACCTGCTTTGTGCGTCTTTGCAGTATTATTTTGCTCATTATGTCGTCGTGTTATCTGGCCTTCCGCGTCTGCAGCCTGGAACAGCAGCTCTCCTTCCTCAACACACAGCCCACCAAACCTGTGAGAGAGAGGCAGGTTCACACACACACACACACACACACACACACACACACACACACACACACGCTCATTAAACATGCACATCTCACACATACTCATTTGCATATGTTATTGTACAGGTCATATCAATGTGGTACATATAGTTAGTATATATATATATATATATATATATAGGTGGCACAGTGGTTTAGTGGTTTAGCATGTTCTCCTCTCAGCACTAGGGATTCCTGGTTCGAATCCCCATCTGGGTGGAGTTTCCATGTTCTCCCCGTGTCCACATGGGTTTCCTCCGGGTTCTCCGGTTTCCTCCCACAGTCCAAAAACATGGATCAAGTCAACTGAATTCTCCAAATTGCCCCATATAGAGTGTGTTTGTGTGAGTGAGTGTGTGCCCAGCGATAGATCGGCGCCCTGTCCTGGGTGTATCTGCCCAGCGCCCGAAACGTTCTCCCCTGGATGGGCATGGGGACCCCCCCATCTATATATATAAAGTATCTATATATATATAATATATCTATATATATAGTGTGTGCGTGTGTGTCCCAATAATTTTGTCCATATAGTATGTCTCTACTCATCAGTTCTGCAACTGTCTGTCATTTCAGAGTCATGTTTAGACTGCAGTTCAACCACACTGTAAATCTTAAACCCTATTTAATGCTGAAATTTCAAACCTACGATTTACACAGTAGGGGGCGCTGATGGTCAGAACGTCAGAACTAAACTATTCTCGCAACTTTTTTTTTTTCAATTTACAAGGTTAGTTGTCATGTGTGTATTGACATGCTTAGAATATTATATAATAGCAGAATATTATAAATACACACAAAATACAAAATAAACACAAGTATGTGCACAGTTTACACAAAATTCTGGTGTGATTTAATTAAACTGTAAATCTAATCTGATTTTTAAAGGAAGTATTTATCATTCATTATCTTCAGCTTTATCCTCTATTAGGGTCGCGGAGGGGGAGGGTTCCCCATGCCCATCCTGGGGAGAACGTTTCGGGCGCTGGGCAGATACACCCAGGACAGGACGCCAATCCATCACTGTGCACACACTCACTCACACAGACACACTCTATATGGGGCAATTTGGAGAACTCAATTGACTTGATCCATGTTTTTGGACTGTGGGAGGAAACCGGAGAACCCGGAGGAAACACGCAGACACGGGGAGAACATGGAAACTCCACCCAGATGGGGATTCGAACCGGGAATCCCTAGTGCTGAGAGGAGAACATGCTAAACCACTAAGCCACCGGGCCGCCCCGTAGTATTCATCATTCATATACTTTAGCACTATTAGTGTTATAGTTTAATTAGGGCCTTTATTTCTGTGCAAATGAAATATGTGTCTTTCTACAGGTAACGTAGGTGAGCGACTGTGCTGCTCCTGATCCCTAATGGAGACGTTCCCGTCTGATCCCTGAACCGGTGTAGGAGCTGTAGTGATGTAGCACAGTAGAACCGTTTTGCACACAGTGCCTCGACTACTGACTGGAATCATAGGATAATAAACAGAGCCTTAATGGGACTTCAGAACTTTAACCTGGTCTTCTAACGTCAGATGAACAGCAGACTAAGACGGCGTTCTGGAATGGTGCTTGTTACGTGTGCGGGTGGTGGTGAGACTGTCTCAGAGTGTTGCGGATCGTTCCGGAGTCACCACTCTGCACAAGGCTTTCGTGTCGAGACGATGGAAATGGGATGTGGGGATACGCCGCGACCCTCGGCGTCGGGACACTCAAGCTTGAGTTTGAGTTCAGGAAGTGCGGTGCGGGGGGAGGGGGGGGTGCGGGGAGCGGCGGGCAATGAGAGTGCTGATCTAAAGGACTTTAGTTAACTGGGTAGCGCATTGTGAGCGGCTGAGGAAGCCATAACCTGCATGACTGACGTGTTCTCGTGAAATTATACTGACATGCCGATCATTAAGGTCTGAAATGTTCATTCAGGAGTTAAATCCTGAACGCTGTGTGAGTTTTAGAGTGAAGGTGCTGGATCTGTATGTTTATACACACACACAGTCAGCAGTCACAGTCAGAACCGAATTCATGGGTTCTACATTACTTTGCCTTTTATCAAACACTTTAGTTCAGAGTGACTGACAAGTACCCCAACTAAGGGGTTTGGGTCAGAACACAGGGTCAGACATGATACAGCAGCCCTCAGGAGGCCCACACTGGCAACTTCAGTGAACGTGATGCAGTTTACCCCAACTCAAGTACCCCAACTCAGGGGTTTGGGTCAGAACACAGGGTCAGACATGATACAGCAGCCCTCAGGAGGCCCACACTGGCAACTTCAGTGAACGTGATGCAGTTTACCCCAACTCAAGTACCCCAATCAGGGGTTTGGGTCAGAACACAGGGTCAGACATGATACAGCAGCCCTCAGGAGGCCCACACTGGCAACTTCAGTGAACGTGCATGCAGTTTAAGGTATAACAATCTATTATACCTCCCTGCTTACACACATTTAACTTGTCCATTCAGTGAAACACACACACTGAGTCAAGTGAGCACACGTGCCGGTGTGGTGGGCAGCCCCGTATACAGAGCCAGGGGGGCAATTGGGGTTAGGTGTCTTGCTCAAGGGCACTTCCGACATAGTACTTGACTTCAAGTAATCGAACCCAGGACATTCTTGCTGTGAGGCGATACAGCCAGCGGCTGCGCTGTCCGCAATACAAACTATGCAACAACAAACCAGCTACTGCCTTCGATTTTACAGCTAAAGTGAAGCAATAAGGTGGACGTGGACACAGTACTTAAACTTCAGCCGAACCGCTGCGTCTGCGTCACCACGTCAATGTCACAGCAATCATCCACCACCTACATCATGCCTGCTGGTGGTCCTGACTGTCCCTGAACAAAAGTAAAGAGGACCGATGAAGTATGTTGAGATACAAACAATGAGGCGAACCTGATAATGTGGTGTGTGTGTGTGTGTGTGTGTGTGTGTGTGTGTCTGTGTGTGTGTGTGTGTGTGTGTACATCGTACCTTTAAGCTGATCACTGGTTTCACCTCGGTGTAAAGTCTTGACCTGATGCTGCAAACTGATGTCTGTTCTCAGTTCTATAGTCTCTTAATGATAATATTTAGATTTGTGATGTCACACAGTGTTGCACGTCTGTTTCATACCAATAAGAGATCTGTACCATATGGACAAAAGCATTGGGACACCGACTCACCTAACCCTCCTTCTATTCTTCTAAGAATCCTTTCTACAATTTTTTATTCATTCATTTATTATCTTCAGCTTTATCCTATATTAGGGTCGCGGGGGGGGGGGGTGGAGGTTCCCCATGCCCATCCAGGGGAGAACGTTTTGGGCGCTGGGCAGATACACCCAGGACACACACTCTATATGGGGCAATTTGGGGAACTCTATTGACTTGATCCATGTTTTTGGACTGTGGGAGGAAACCGGAGAACCCGGAGGAAACCCACACGGACACGGAGAGAACATGGAAACTCCACCCAGATGGGGATTCGAACCGGGAATCCCTAGTGCTGAGAGGAGAACATGCCAACCACTAGGCCACCGTGCCGCCCTCAATTTTTTATAGTCTTTTTTTTTGTATTGAGGTCAGACACTGATGTTGGGTGAGCTGCAGGGACCGAATGGTGTCTCAATACTTTTGTCCGTGTCGTAGGTCTCGTCAGCACTGGCCAGTTTGTGAATCGAAAGCGTGACCCTCCTTTAGATTGTGAATCTCACGGCGTGATGTCATCAGACAGAAGGTTTTACTGACTGTAATCAGGACGCTTTGTAATTTATTAAACTGATTCAGGTCTAGTTTTAAAAATATTAAACATCGACCCAAACAAACACAAAGGCCCGAGTTTAATTTACACCTTATTAATAATTAAGGGAACGAGGTCAGTCCTGACGCCGCACCCCTGAACCAATCGGGGTCAAAATCTGAATGTGGGATTCGAACTGCTGACCTCCAGAGTGACAGCTTCACACCCTAATTATTGATCTACCTCGTCCTTCTTTAAGACAGTACTGGGTGAGTTTGGGTAGAACAAGACTGGTCCAAAAAAAGACTCAGAAAACACTTAACCTCGAAAAATGTAGCCTTGTAGAATAAGTGCCCCTCACCCAACATCAGTGTCTGACCTCACAGATGCTCTTCTAGATAAATGGCTCAGAATTCCCAGCAGTGGGAGCTGTTGTAGCTGCAGGGGGGGGGGGCTTTTAGAAAAGCTTGTTATTAAACTTCTTTAGGTGTCATGTGATGACGCTTTCATTTTGTCCCTACAGTGCGTTTGAACTGACTGCATTATGCTGGTTATACATTATGCATTAAATCAGTTTGTCCACTAGAGGCCGCCACAGACCATGTTTTCAAAACGTATGCGTTTGGATTTCAGTGTTTTGCCCAAAACGTCCGATCTGTAACAAAGAGCAAAATATCTCATCTTATCTCATTATCTTCCACTAGTCCCCCATGTCCATTCAGGGGGGAAAGTTTAGGGAGCTGGGCTGATACATTAAGAACAGGGGCACAATCCATCACTGGGCACACACTCACTCACACAGAACACACAATATATGGGCAGCCAGTTCACCTTAAATTGATTTTTTTTGGACTGTGGGAGGAAATTCCAACAGGCATGGGGAGAACATGGAGACTCCACCCAGATCGGGATTCGAACCCGTATCTGAGAGGCAGACGTTTTTTTGGCTTTTTTGGGGAAACCCGAAGAAGCGGGAGGAAACCCACGCGGACACGCCCAGCACACCGCGTAACATTCATTCATTCATTATCACCCGCTTTATCCTCTATTAGGGTCACGGGGGGGTTCCCCATGCCCATCCAGGGGAGAAGGTTTCGGGCGCTGGGCAGATACACCCAGGACAGGGCGCCAATCCATCACTGGGCACACACTCACTCACACAAACACACTCTATATGGGGCAATTTGGAGAACTTAATTAACTTGATCCATGTTTTTGTACTGTGGGAGGAAACCAGAAAACCCGGAGGAAACCCACGCGGACACGGGGAGAACATGGAAACTCCGCCCAGATAGGGATTCGAACCAGGAATCCCTAGTGCTGAGAGGAGAACGTGCTAAACCACTATGCCCCCGTGCCGCCCACCGCGTAATAATATGGTTATATTTCACAAGAAGTAACGTTTGTTTGCTTCCTCAGACCCTCTGTCATGCTGGATGTGATTAAGCCGGCAGGTCGTGAGTCGACGTGTTGACACCTCTGTGAATGTCATTAAGGTTTTCACCTCACACCGGGGCAAAGTTGAGTTTTCCCAAGGCAGCCTGAGGGATCAAAGCCGACTGCACGGTGCAAAATAACAACGCTGTGGATTTGTGGTCCACGGCTCCACAATGCGTTGCAGTCGAGCGAAACAAATCCAGGCTGGTGAGTAAATATGGGCCCTCCTTTCAACTCGCTTCATTCAAGGCAGGGACCTACACACACGACAAGCCCAGGCAGGACGCACACACCACCGGCTCTATGGGCTCCGCGCCGCAACAATGGACAGACGTCTGCATGCTCTGCACCCTAATCTGCTTTGAAGCTGCCTTTATTTCAACATTCTAGATTTTCTCATGAACTCGGTCTGTTCAACACATCCACCTGGCTGCCTGTGGAATTATGGGATCTCTGTTAACACTGAACACACGTCATGTAATCCTAACCCCTAGCCGCTCGGCCCTGCGTCGTCATGATATTTCCTGTGTAAACGTTCATTTACGTGTCGCACTGCACCGTTGAAATAGCAATCCACCAACGTCAGATCGCACCATGCTCTAAAAGGGAGCGGCAAGTGACATTCATTCATTCATTCATCCATTATCTTTCGCTTTGTCCTATATTAGGGTCACGGTGGGGTTCCCCATGCCCATCCAGGGGAGAAGGTTTTGGGCGCTGGGCAGATAGACCCTGGACAGGACGGCAATCTATCACTGGGCACACACTCACTTACACAGACACGCACTATATGGGGCAATTTTGGAGAACTCACTTGACCTTGATCCATGTTTTTTGACTGTGAGAGGAAACCGGAGAACCCGGAGGAAACCCACGCGGACATGGGGGAGAACATGGAAACTCCACCCAGATGGGGATTCGAACCAGGAATCCCTAGTGCTGAGAGGAGAACATGCTAAACTCTAAGCCACCGTGCCGCCGGCAAGTGACATGTTGGTTTCTTTCTTTCTTTATTTGGCGGCACGGTGGCTTAGTGGTTAGCATGTTCTCTTCTCAGCGCTAGGGATTCCCGGTTCGAATTCCCATCTGGGTGGAGTTTCCATGTCCTCCCCGTGTTTGCGTGGGTTTCCTCCGGGTTCTCTGGTTTCCTCCCACCGACCAAAAACATGGATCAAGTCAATTGAATTCTTCAAATTGCCCCATATAGAGTGTGACTGTGTGAGTGAGTGTGTGCCCAGCAATGGATTGGCGCCCTGTCCTGGGTGTATCTGCCCAGCGCCTGAGATGTTTTCTCCCCTGGATGGGCATGGGGAACCCCCCCCGCGACCCTAATAGAGGATAAAGCGGGAGATAATGAATGAATGAATTAATTTATTTATCACAAGTGATGCAAAAAACACACACAGACACCGTAAATCGAGCTGCTGGGTTGATGGCTCACTAAAGATCACTAAAATAAAGCCACTGGAGTCGCTTCTTGGTCTAAAGGGTATATAAACTTTCTCTCCGTGTCTCTAGGTTTCCGCCAGGTTCTCTGTTTTCCTCCCACAGTTTAAAGAAAAAAAAAGTATATATATATATATATATATATATATATATATATATATATATAAGGAGAATTGGTTGCTCTAAATTGCCCCTATATAGTGTGTCTGTTAGTGAGTGTGTGCCCAGTGATAGTTTGCGACCCTAATAGAGGATACAGCGGAAGATAATGAATGAATGAATGAATGAATGAATATATTGCCCCTATATAGTGTGTCTATGTTAGTGAGTGTGTGCCCAGTGATATTTGGCACCCAAAATATATGCCCACCTGCAACCATAGTGGAGAATTAAGTAAAAGTTAATGAGACAGGATGAATGGATTTAGGGTGGAGGAGGCTGCGTTAGTGATGGCCAGTCAGAGGGGATGGTTGCTGGACCTGCTGATCAGCAGGTGTGTCCACACAGAATGAATACTTTATTGATTCTGAAGGATTCATTGGATTCTAAGCTACAAATGAAGTCATTTGGGTGCAAAGCAAGCTTTCTATGAACAACTGTAATGAGAGAGTGCTTTGAAGTTGCGGCATCTCGGTTGAATCAAAGACACCGACCTAGTGAGACTGGAGGCACAATGACGTCATCTTACGCTGCAGCCCGCGTGCACTGATTGATGGCAATGACGCTGTGATGACGTTTATTCGCGTTTCTTTTTTTGGATTCTCGGTTCGGTTTCACAGACAAACCGCACCGTCTGCAGCAACGCCGTGACGTCATGACGCTCCGGCACGCGGCTGCGCGCCTCCCCCTCCCCTCCCCTCCTCTCCCCGCTGTCAGCGTGCGCGCGCCTCCCGCCTCTCGGAGCTGGTCGTCGGTGACGCGGAGCTCCGTCTCAGCGCGTTTGTGGACGCGAAGCGGAATAAACCCAACAGAACCGAACCGAGTAGAACCGAACCGAACAGGAGCAGCGGAGGAGCAGCGGAGCAGCGGCGGGAGGGGAACCCGGTTGTGAAGGACGGTGCGTTCAGCGGGAGCTCCGTGTCCTGGAAACGCCAGCGCCGCCGAGAAGGTAAAGCCGCCGGACTGGAACCCCCGAGAGAGAGAGACGAGGAACCAGAGCCGCGGGGTCGGGGCGGAGGGCTGGAGGGCTGGAGGGCTGGAGGGGCTCTGTATGGCTCTGTAAGGCTGAGAGGCGCCCGCCCGCGATAGGGGGTCTGTGGGATGCTGCCGCCGCCGCTGCGTCGGTGTTGGCCGGTCGGTGTGAGGCTCGTTTAGGTTCGGTACCGGGCCGGACTCCTGCTTGGTTCTTGGTTGCTTTGTGTCACGTTTTCGAGGCCGTACGAGAAACATCCGTCATCCTGAAGCACCAGCGTTCAGAATCAGAGCTGCGGATGAGACCCATATACCGAACCCACATCCCGAACCCTCATCTCGAACCCACACCCATCATCATCATCATCATCCCGAACCCACATCCCGAACCCACAGCCATCATCATCCCGAACCCTCATCCCGAACCCACCCGCATCATCACCCTGGTCCCTCATCCCGAACCCACCAGCGTTCATCATCCTGGTCCCTCATCCCGAACCCGCCCGCATCATCATCCTGGTCCCTCATCCCGAACCCGCCCGCATCATCATCCTGGTCCCTCATCCCGAACCCGCCCGCATCATCATCCTGGTCCCTCATCCCGAACCCGCCCGCACACGCGAGCTGTAAACACACCGAGCACCTTTGTTTCCGCTGAGCATCAGGTCTGATGATTCCGCAGCGTTCCGGGTTCTCTGCGTTTTCTCTGTGTTCTCTCTGCGGTTCTCTTTCGCTGATCGAAGATGCAAATCATTCACGAGTTTAATACCGAAGATCCTGAATTCTGAGAATCCATTAAGACTGAATACGTGCAGAAGCAGAGTTGTAGATCTGAGGAAACACGGCCTGCGCAGGGATAGGACCCAGTCTGCGATCAGAGAACGTTGACACACTGTCCTCCCTCCCTGTGTAAGAAGATGACTTGCATTCGCTGTTCTAGAGCAACTGAAGGGTGTAGAGCTGTAGAGGTCAGGGATGTGGGCCGTTTCCATGTCAACCTGATCAAACCGTTTATTTAGAACATGCTTTGTGCAAAAATATGGTCAAACTAGAGGATGGAACAACATCCAGCACTGCAGCAGAAGCTCAGCTCATTATCTTTTGCTATGCTGGGGTTGTGTGTGTGTTTGTGTGTGTGTGTGTGGGGGGGGGGTCACCATGCCCATCCGGGGGAAAACCTTTCAGGCATTGGGCAGATGCACCCAGGACAGGGTGCCAATCCAATGCTGGGCAAACACCCACACTATATAGGGGCAATTTAGAGCAGTCAGTTCAACTTGAATCGATTTTTTTTGGACTTTGGGAAATTCCAACAGGCATGGGGAGAACATGGAAACTCCACCCAGATCGGGATTCGAACCCGGATCTGAGAGTCAGACGTGCTAACGGAATACAGCATCAAGCCGCCCAGGGCTTATTATTCATGTGGTTAATTTTTTATTAAACTTGCATAAATTAACTGGCTGCATTAAATATACAGGAGGGTACACAGTGAGTGGGGGTTGAGGGGGGGAAGGGGGGGTTAGTGGGTGAGTGAAAGTCCCAGAAATATAAACACAGCAATGCATTATTAACACTATAGATGAAAGTATTGGGACGTCCACAGATCACCCTTATAGACACACAGCCCTCATTTTTAGAGATTTAACTCTTTCAACACCAGTTCTGCTGGTTTATACGTTCCTCAGTGTTTCTACCCCATGCTGCCACGCCGAGGCCCGTCCAGCACCCTGCTAAAGCATCTCTCTTCTCCGTGATGGATGGACTTGTTTTTGGGGTCGACAGCTAAAGTACAGCAGGAGAAAATAAGCAGGATAAACGCCTTCGCTCGGGAAGCAAAGAAAACCCTGTGGACTGTTCAGCACGACTTTAAATCAGCAGCAGCATGTCATTAGGGTCGAGGCTCTAACCGATCATTTCCGAGCAGCACAGTCGGTGGTGACTGCGTCAGGGCACATCCGTGCAGGAGGTTCTATTTTAGGGGCCTCGCTGGTGAAAATGGACCCCAAACCGGTGTTGGAACTGGAGTTTTGTCTTCTTTAATGTTGCGTTAGGTTTTTGCAGACGGGACAGCTTCACCGCGTTGTGAATTATACGAACCTGGAGCCACATCAGGCCCGTTTGACGGTCCCGCTCTGGCCCATTGCTGTAACTTTGAGTCCGTCCAGCCTGTCTGTTCGGCCCGAGCCCGTATGAGACCCATTGAGAATATGAACGGCTGAGCGCTGTTCTACAGGATTAGGACCTGTGGTCAGTGCTGGTTCCGGTGTTGATTATCGGGCTGATGTTCGTGTGGACAGTTCCAATACAATGACACCCGGTGCTACTCATTCATTCATTATCTTCCGCTTTATCCGCTGATCACACCTTTGTTCTGAATGCTGGTTCTTCACCACAGTGTAATCTCCACGGAAACGAGTGTAGTCATGACATCAGTGTCACGGGGTGTTACACTTACCAACCAGTCATTTTGGACATTCATTCATTCATTCATTACCTTCCACTTTTATCCTCTATTAGGGTCGCGGGGTGGGGGGGGGTTCTTCCACTAGTCTATCCACTAGTCCCCCATGCCCATCCAGGCATGGGGGACTAGTTCCACTATCTTCCACTATCTTCCATCTGGGGTTCTTCCACTATCTTCCACTAGTCCCCCATGCCCATCCAGGGGAGAACGTTTCGGGCGCTGGGCAGATACACCCAGGACAGGACGCCAATCCATCGCTGGGCACACACTCACTCACACAGACACACTCTATATGGGGCAATTTGGAGAACTCAATTGACTTGATCCATGTTTTTGGACTGTGGGAGAAAACCGGAAAACCCGGAAGAAACCCACGCAGACACGGGGTGAACATGGAAACTCCACCCAGATGGGGATTCGAACCGGGAATCCCTAGTGTTGAGAGGAGAATATGCCAACCACTAAGCCACTGTGCCACCAATCTTCATACAGAGAAACATATTCACATAGTAAGCTTTGCACCAGATGTAAAACAGTTCGGATGTTTTTACAGTTAACCAACCCAATAACCAACCCACAACTTCACAATACAGATCTATTAATCTGTGAATTCAGGAAGGTTTGACTCATGTTGCCACATGGAAACTAAATCGAGTGCGGACAGCTGTATGCTGAGAACTTAGAGAAAACAGTTTGGGGAAGGTCCTTTTCAGTTCAAGCATGACTATGGAATTCACAGAGCCCTGACCCCTACCCTCACAACCACAACCACTCTTTACATACTACATGTATACAAACACATGACACAAACACACACACAATATGTTACTCTGCCCGGCTGCACCCACCCATCCACCGACCATCCCAACCATGGAGCGAGCCCCACCCACCCGCAGACTAACCTACATTCATTCATTATCTTCCGCTTTATCTTCTATTAGGGTCGCGCGGGGGGGTTCCCCATGCCCATCCACGTTTCGGGCGCTGGGCAGATACACCCAGGACAGGGCGCCAATCTATCACTGGGCACACACTCACTCACACAGACACACTCTATATGGGGCAATTTGGAGAACTCAATTGACTTAATCCATGTTTTTAGACTGTGGGAGGAAACCGGAGAACCCGGAGGAAACCCACGCGGACACGGGGAGAACATGGAAACTCCACCCAGATGGGGATTCGAACTGGGAATCCCTAGTGCTGAGAGGAGAACATGCTAAGCCACCGTGCCACCTCACTAACCTAAACACGCACCAAAACATCCAAAACAAGTGGTCAAGTCTGTAGTTTTGTTATTAATAAGAGGTGAGTCTTCATTTGGGGTGGTGTGTGTGGGGTGGTGTGTGCCCAGCGATGGATTGGCGCCCTGTCCTGGAAGTATCTGCCCAGAGCCTGAAACGTTCTCCCCTGGATGGGCATGGGGAACCCCCCCGCGACCCTTATATATAGGATAAAGCAGAAGATAATGAATGAATGAATGAAGGTTACCATGACGATGTTAAAGCAGGAAAACTAAACCCTTTTAAAGGGTTAAAAGATGTGAACGCAGTAGTTCAGCTCTCAGAATGATCTGCGTTTTGCATGAACTCAACACACTTGGCTCATGCACACCGTCACATTGTTGTATTATTAATCATGCAGCACGCAGACGTAGCAGGAGTCGGAACCCCGAGTGTGTTGTTTTGAGAGCGGGGAATGTATGACCCGCGAACAGGTTCGGGAGGTTTGGAGTTGTTTAATTAAAGGTGAACTTTGTGTAGAGCAGAATGTCAGAGATGATTAGCATCGCAGTTTCTGTCTTTACAAACCTGCGTTGCGATGTTTACGATGTCAATTCTGGAAAAGTTGCATGCTTCTTAATTCAATAGTTTGGGGAAGGCCTCTGGTCTGCTCCATCATGACTGTGCCTCTGTGCAATGAGCCCCAGGACTATACGGTCTAAACGGCTCCAGAACTGGGCCTCCTGCTGCACACCGTCGTCTTCCTTTAATCAAATCTCACCAGATTATAATCTGATTTCCATCTAGTGCATGATATGCAAATGAGCTCAGCACACATTCAGAAACGCAATTGTTTTTCATAATGTGCTTGGAATAAATATGTATGTTGTGGTGTGTGGAGGTTAGAACTGGAGTGTGATGCCGTGTGTTTAGTTGCGTTTACATATTTGCTTTAATTGAAGGTGGTTAACCATCTGGGTGGGAACATGTTTCACCGGTTCACCTATTTGTAATACAGTCAATAACATTGTGTATCGTCAGTATTTCTTTAACGTGATGTATGGAGTTTGCATGTTCTCCCTGAGTTTCTGTGCGCTAGAAAGAGTCCTGGGAGGTGGTGCTGTGTTCAGGGGGTTGTGCAGTGCTGCAGGAAGGTGTGTTCTAAGCTCTAAACAGAGAGAGTGAAACCGAGGACACTGATGGCCTCAGTGTGCTTCCTGTTGCCTGTTTAGAATTATTATGTAATTCGGCTTTTGAAATGTTTCTTAGTCCTAAAGAACAATGTCCTCCTTTATGACAAACAACCATCTTTCTGTATTCGAACCCCAGCAGGGCTCAGTCAGCAGTGGTGGGGGGAGGGGGGGGACGGTCATATGATTTTTAAGGTAGCAGTTTTAGCACTTAGCCTCAAAAATAATAAATAGTCATAAAACTTAAAAAAAATCATGTTACGCCTGCAAACGTATGTATTGTGGTAGGGGGGTTAGAGGAACGAACGATGGTTGGGTTGGGGGGGGGGGTGCGCTATCAAGGGTGTTGGACCTGTTAGGGGTTCTGCTATTGGTTTGTGTGTAGCTGTGTGAGAGGTGAGGCATGCGAGGTGGAGAGAGTGACTGCGATCCTGTTACTGCATCTCATTGTCTCCCGGTGTGTGCGGCGGCATCTGGGGTGATGACGGGGTGGTGATGGGGCGTCTGCAGGTTTTGGTGGCACGTTCCTCAATGGGGATGCACAACCCCATTTCACGAATCTCGTCTGTCTGAAAGAAACGAGGGAAATCGGAAGATGGCAACGGCATCAGTGAATAGTGCTGCCCTGGTGGACCATCAAAGTGCTGGGGGCCAGGAGGAGAAGGAGGAGCTGTTTGGGGTAATCAGAGGTGACTATATGCCAGAGAGCAGATATCAGAAGCTGTTTGCCCGGAGGCAGGAACACTCTGACACCCCTAAATAAAGGCATTTGATTTAGTGGGCTCCACCTGGGTGTAGTTCATTCCTGGTGTAACGACAGCTGTTCTGTGAAGGTTACAGCTCTGATGGAGATCAGTAAGGATCAGACAGCATCACGAAAAGCAAAAGAACCCAGCATGGGCTGGACCGCTCAGGGATCAAGTGATGGAGGAGTTCTGATCATCTCGCAGAGCAGAGGAACCGACGGGGGCACAACGACAAACTGCAAATGTCTGAACGAAGTCCCAGGTTCCACTCTGACCTCCCTGTTCAGATGAAACGTTTTCCAGAGAAGAGAAATCCTCTGAAGAATATACAACGGAAGCCATCGCTTCTGAATCAGCGCTGACTCAGGTGCCTCTTCTCCATTCTTGCGGTGAGTGTCACTGGATCTGCGAGTTCTTGTGGTGGAACACACTAAAGTAGCCTGCAGAAAGCAGAAGGGGCGTCACCCCAGAGTGTCATGGAGCGGAGCTTTGAGCAGAAGCGGAAATAAAAGTCGGATTCAAGTCTTTTAGTGAATAACCTTCGAGCCTTCGTCACTTCTCCAAAGACATGAGCCTCACTGACTGCATCATGTCATTAGAAATAATCATAATGGAAATTAGAATTTAATAAATGAAATATGGCACGTTGGCCTCTCAGCACTAGGGATTTCCTGTTCGAATCCCCATCTGGGTGGAGTTTCCATGTTCTCCCCCTGTCCGCGTGGGTTTCCTCCGGGTTCTCCGGTTTCCTCCCACAGTCCAAAAACATGGATCAAGTCAATTGAATTCTCCAAATTGCCCCATATAGAGTGTGTTTGTGTGAGTGGGTGTGTGCCCAGTGATAGATTGGCGCCCTGTCCTGGGTGTAGCTGCCCAGCGCCCGAGACGTTCTCCCCTGGATGGGCATGGGGAACCCACCCCCCACGACCCTAGTAGAGGATAAAGCGGAAGATAATAAATTAATGAATAAATGTAATAGCTGATTTCGGCTTCCTGCTGACGTGCTGAGGACGGCAAATACCAGGTGAGCTAAAAACATACGGAGAAGCCTGAAAACACACTACACTAATTAATAAACAACTGTACCTTAGTGAGTGTGTGTGTGTATTTATTTATGTATATATTTATCTTTATAGACTCTGTCCTGTATGTAATGCGTGTTCAGTCTAAAGCACTCGATGCCTTTTAATCAGTGTTTGGATCGTCAGGCCGTGGCATCGATCCAGAACGACTTTAATGTGGAGGCTGAAAGCTTTTGGAGAATCTGACGGGACTGCAGTGACTCTCCCTCCTGATTACAGGCCTTCCATACCGACTGACTGCGTTCAAACACCGAGAGCATGTTTCTCTAAAGTACTTGCTTTCTAAATTTCGAAGTTCCCCTCCGGTGATGTCACGGTGTTTATGAGGCAGTAAAAGTGTTGGCATGGAATTTCAGAAGTCTGGTTGGGTTGCATTCCTCCTGTTTTCCCTCTCACAGCGTGTGTGTGAGCGCAGCGTCGGGTGGCAGGCGTGCACAAAAAACAAAAAAATAAATTAAGAATAAATCAGATCCCGACGGCACGGTGGCTTAGTGGTTGGCACATTCTCCTCTCAGCGCTAGGGATTCCCGGTTCGAATCCCCATCTGGGTGGAGTTTCCATGTTCTCTCCATGTCCGCATGGGTTTCCTCCGGGTTCTCCGGTTTCCTCCCACAGTCCAAAAACATGGATCAAGTCAATTGAGTTCTCCAAATTGCACCATACAGAGTGTGTCTGTGTGAGTGAGTGTGTGCCCAGCGATGGATTGGCGTCCTGTCCTGGGTGTATCTGCGCAGCCCCCGAAACGTTCTCCCCTGGATGGGCATGGGGAACCCTAATATGGGATAAAGCAGAAGATAATGGATAAATGAATGAATAAATCAGATCCGTGGAACCTTGGACGTGTTGGGACCTTCAGTTTGCCTAAACATGTTTCGTCATTCGAAGCGATCCACGCTTCTTAGGAAGCGGCGAACAATAGAGTGCAGCTGCCGTTCACGCAGTCGAGAGAATCGACCTTGGGGACGCGGTCCCGCTCGCCGTGGATGGACCGTTACCCTTGAAAGCTGGCTGACTCTCTGCTGACCGAGAGCAAAGCGACAGGGATGATGCTTCAGCACATCTGTTTGCATTGTTGAGGCGCTCGGCTCCGGCGTCTTAACGCCGAGGGCTGTGTGCCGTTCGGCTAAGTGAGTTTACATGCAATGAATAATCAGATAACAGGGAATCAGATTACTGCTGTAACTGAGGGTACATGCCGAGGTGCATGCTGGGTTACGGGGTCTGTATCTGGGTCACGGGGTCTGTACAACATTCGAGTTCTGATGTAGAGCGTAGACGGATCGAGACACTCATCGTGTCACAGCTTCTGCGTTGGAGTTCGAAGACTCCAGCGGGATTTCCAGTATTTTGCCGAAACCTTGATTCTTATCTGTTTCTCTTTAATGCTGGTTGGTTTGTAAGAATTCAGTTACAATAACGACTGATGTAATTTCAATTCAGGCCTAAATGCCAAATGGCCAACCCTGTTGTCCACTAATTAGATTTATAAAGCCATCCATCTATTAATTTAGCCTTTTATTGCTCCGCACATCCATCTGCTTAATCATCTGTCTATTTAGCCAGCTGCACTGAAAACCATCACCCAAGTAATCCCTGCTCTGTGGGGGTTCTATTGGGGTCCTGACCATTAGAACTGAGTGAAGGGGACGTACACAGTATGTACTGTAGAACACAAACAGATGGACTACAGTCTGGAATTATAGAACTACAAAGTCCATCTTTACAGGAAGTGGAACTGAGAACATGGATATAAGTGAAGTGAATAAGTTTGTGGTATGTAACGCATTGTTTCAGAACTCGGCCTTCTCTTTGGTTCAGGTTTGGTTCTCTGTTCCCCCGTGTGCCCGAATTTTTTTTTGGCAGAATAAAACGCTGATCGATGAACCTTATTCTCGCTGTTGTTATACTTTCGGTTTTCAGCTGCTGAAAAAAGAAAAGCTGAAGTGGTTTTAGGAGAGCGTTTTTGGTGCAGCGGCGCCGGTCATTAGTGCTCAACAGAGCAAACAGAGGGGCGAGTTGTAGAACCACAGGTTTTGGGTCTTCACTCTTGTTGCCGTTGACTTTCAGTTTATTGTTCAAAGCCTTAATTGAGGTTTTGATTTTTTTTAATCAAAAAAAAATCTCCCCCTCTTCGCTTTCACAGCTCTCCAGTTTCCAGTGTGCTTCACATCCACCTCTGTTTATTTTACCTCCATCTGAGGCACATGGCTCGAACCGTGAGCCATTCAACACATTATATTACATGAGGATAAATTGCAGACTTATAGGTATACCTTGGAAGCTTGGTAGACTTATAGACTGATTTACACTTACAAATGAGAGAAGAACAATGAGTGAGTGGGTGAGTGAGGGAGTGAGGGAGGGAGTGAGAGAGGGAGGGAGTGAGCCCCCCCCCCCCCCCCCCCCCCCCCCCCCCCCCCCCCCCCCCCCCCCCCCCCCCCCCCCCCCCCCCCCCCCCCCCCCCCCCCCCCCCCCCCCCCCCCCCCTATTACAGACTGAATTATTACATACAGAATTATTACAGACTGAATTATTACAGACTGAATTATTACAGACTGATTATTACAGACTGAATTATTACATACAGAATTATTACAGACTGATTATTACAGACTGAATTATTACATACAGAATTATTACATACAGAATTATTACAGACTGATTATTACAGACTGAATTATTACATACAGAATTATTACAGACTGAATTATTACAGACTGATTATTACAGACTGAATTATTACAGACGATAAGCAGTGAGAGACCACAGTGAGGGGGGGGGTCCTGAAGGTCCGAATCAGGGCTTTGTTTTAAATGTGGACGGCTACTGGAAGCCAAAGGAGAGAGAGTTGAGTTTGCATTAACATCGGTGTCTGACCTCACAGCTGCTGTTTCAGAGAAACATTGTTGAAGCCATAAATTTGGGGCCCCGTTCGGGATGGTCCCAGCTCAGCCAAAATGTGTGGGTGTCTCAATACTCTGGCATGAGTCAGTCCCCTCCCCGTGTCGACTCCCACCTTCCCCTTTAATCAGCAAAGTACGTCAGTCGGTACAAACTGAACATCTGGCCTCATATCACTTTCATCTCATTATCTCACATTTAATCCTATACTAGGGTCATGGGGGGAAGGTAGAGGTCCCCATGCTCATCCAGGGCAGAACCTTTTGGGCACTCGGGAGTTTACCTGCAGCATCAGAAGGTCCCCTGTCTGGCCTTCCATTCATCAGACAGGAGCAGGTATGGGGAATATGTTCTCTCTGAAGCTGGAACCTCATAAAAACGCTGAACTCAATGAATCAGCATTAGAGATTCAGTTTGGAGTTTAAAACAAGGTTCTGAGACTCACATTCAGCCTCTGAGTGATTTCATTCATTCATTCATTCATTATCTTCCACGGCGACACGGTGGCTCAGTGGTTTAGCATGTTCTCCTCTCATCACTAGGGATTCCCGGTTCGAATCCCCATCTGGGTGGAGTTTCCATGTTCTCCCCGTGTCCGCGTGGAATTCCTCCGGGTTCTCTGGTTTCCTCCCACAGTCCAAAAACATGGATCAAGTCAATTAAAGTCTCCAAATTGCCCCATATGGAGCGTGAGTGTGTGCCCAGCGATGGATTGGCGTCCTGTCCTGGGTCTGTCTGCCCAGCGCCCGGGGCGTTCTCCCCTGGATGGGCATGAGGAACCCCACTGCGACCCTAATAGAGGATACAGCGGGAGAAAATAAATGAATTATCTTCCGCTTATCCTCTATTAGGGTCGTGGGGTTCCCCATACCCATCCAGGGGAAAACGTTTCGCTGGGCAGATACACCCAGGACAGGATGCCAATCTATCTGGGCACACACTCACTCACACAGACACACTCTATATGGGGCAATTTGAAGAACTCCATTGACCTGATCCATGTTTTTGGACTGTGGGAGGAAACCGGAGAACCCGGAGGAAACCCACGCTGACAAGGGGAGAACATGGAAACTCCACCCAGATGGGGATTTGAACCGGGAATCCCTAATGCTGAGAGGAGAACATGCTAAACCACTAAGCCACCGTGCTGCCCCCCTCTGAGTGATTCATTCATTCATTCATTATCTCCCGCTTATCCTCTATTAGGGTCGCGGTGGGGTTCCCCATGCCCATCCAGGGGAGAACGTCTCGGGCGCTGGGCAGATTCACCCAGGACAGGGCGCCAATCTATCGCTGGGCACACACTCACTCACACACACACTCTATAGGGGGCAATTTTGAGAATTCAATTAACTTTTTCCATGTTTTTGGACTGTGGGAAGAAACCGGAGAACCCGGAGGAAACCCACACAGACACGGGGAGAACATGGAAACTCCACCCAGATGGGGATTCGAACCGGGAATCCCTAGCGCTGAGAGGCGAACGTGCTAACCACTAAGCCACCGTGCCGCCCCCCTCTGAGTGATTTATAAAATGAAATTATTATCTATTAAATTAAACTGAGCATTTAGGGTGAAACTCCATCTCCATTTGTCAGCCAACACTAAATTTGATGTTAACGATTTCGACTTTTGGCCTCGGGTTCGTGCCTGTCATTTAAACTGATGACCTTGTTGTTTGGGACTGAAGCGGGTGCCGTCCCTGTCCCGCTAAGATGCTTCTTAGTTCATGTGTCATCAGTCAAGCTGAGCTCTGTGATGACGATGTGTCCCCCCGAGACTGACATCAGCTTCTCCTCTCTCGACGTCCTGCAGTTATCGATCCATCTCGTTGTCATGGCGTTTACGACCGAAAATTCAAAAAAATTCATATCTAAGCTCTCTTCAAATTTATTTTTATTTAGACGTCGTGTTTCCCGTTTAAAAACGTCACGTCACGCAGTTCTCCTGAACTCATATCACGGTGTCTCCGTCCGTTTGCTCGTCTCCTGCGTTGTCTGGACGTCTCTCTCTCTTCCACCCAGCTCTCTCTCTCTCTCTCTCTTGCGCTGTGATCACATTTCAGGAAACAACAACCCCCTCTCCCCTCTGCCTTTTCCTCCACCCCCTCTCAGTCCCAGCTGCCAAACCGCATATACAAACCTCCCCTCGCCTCTGCACCCAGTGTTTAGAGAGCCGCCTGCGTTAAAGATGGACAGAATGAAAGAGGCTCGATGTCGGGAAGTCGTTGTGCCGACGTTGCAGACCCTCACCGGGGACTGATGTCCACATACATCGGCGTCTCCTCATCTGGACAGGGTCCTCGGAAGAACAGAACTGAAATAACCTCCCTCCACTGAACTCAACTGAACTCAACTGAACTGATGTCTTATCTCCGGCTGCCTGCTTTTTCACTCATTTGGACGCCGTCGACCGAAATTAGCACGGTCCACCCGGGATGAGGCGACCGCCCGGGCGGCCAGACCCGTTCCTCCGCGATGTGCGAGTGCTCCTTATTTTGTGCATGATTTTGCATTTCCCACAGTGTGGAATGCAGATCCAGTGGAGGTCTTTTTTTTTTTCCTTCTTTTTTCTCTTTAAAGCTGACGACACCCGCAGTTCAGGAAGCTGGGTCCGCAGGCAGGAAGGGTCTCCCTGAAGCCTAACTACAGTCGGTTAACCGTTCCTCCATTCCGTGCTTCTCGGAGCTCTTGTCCATGCCTGTAATTACCCTCCAGGTCAAGGGGTGAGTCTGTGCACTTTGAACTTTGCTTTATTAAGAAGCAGCTGGTGTGATTGGTGGACCGTGTTTCGGCGTGGGACGTCATAGCGGGAGGTGGAACCGGGGTGGACGTACTGTTCGTTTTAAATGTACGACTTTGTTCTGAATGGAATTTGAAGTCCTGCTGGACGGCATGGCAGCGATCTGTCGCTCAGTGGTGACATCGGAAGTCCATAACGGAATTCTGAATTCCGCTGAAATGTCTGGACAGGTCCTCCATGCGTGAATGATCATGTCTGGGGACAAGACTAGCTTTGGATTTGTCCTGCTGCTGCAAACGTGACCTCTGCTTAAGGTCCCCGCACTGTGGACGCCGGTTCTGTGGGAACCATAGTGCATGTGGACACATGGAAAATACATATACAGCTACACTTACTGCTATACGTTCTAATTTCCCCACGTCTTCTTTGGGATGTTCTTTGTGGTTCTATTATTACAGACCGGAGTCCATCTGTTTCTCAGCAGGGTAGCTTAGTGAGGATTTAAACCTCAAGTCCAACAAAGTTGCCAGTGTGGGCCCTTAAGTGAGGCTCTTAACCCTCATTGCTCCAGGGGTGTTGTAATCCAGTTGATTCTGTGTTCTGTTGTAAGTCCATGCATCTCTTTATCTTCTGCTTAACTCTATACTAGGGTCGTGGGTGGGTGGGGTGGGGGGGTGGGTGTTTTCCATGCTCATTTAGGGCAGAACGTTTCAGGCCCTGGCAGATTCACCCAGGACATGGCGCCAAGCTATCGCAGGGCACACTGCAGTTTTGAGAACAGATGAGAAACAGATGAAGAGTAGAGATCATTTAAAGGTGTCTCTAATACTGTAAAGACAAATGTCTCTGTTATTTCTAGAGCTCTATATTTATCTACGTTTTTTTTTTTTTTTTTACAGCTTTTGGTTTCATTTCTAGGTTTAACTTCTGTTCTTTTTGATTTGTCTCATGTGGTGAGTGAGTGATGGCTGCGATGATTTTGAGCTTGATGATTTGCTGCTGTACAGATTTTAGTTTTGAGTTTTGTTGGGGTGTGTGCAGTTTCCTCCCACAGTCCAAAAACATGGATCAAGTCAATTGAGTTCTCAAAATTGCCCCATAAAGAGTGTGTCTGTGTGTGTGAGTGTGTGCCTAGTGATAGATTGGCGCCCTGTCCTGGGTCTATCTGCCCAGCGCTACCAAAACCATCTACCAAAACGTTCTCCCCTGGATGGGCATGGGGAACCCCCCCCCCACGACCCTAATATAGGATAAAGCGGAAGATAATGGATGAATGAATATAGAGCTCATTAGAATGAAGGTGGAATATATATATATATATATATATATATATATAGTATATATATTTGTAAACATTAGAAGGGCTTCATTAATTGGTCCGGATGTTCAGACTGAGTCTTTATTATTATTTTTTTTTTTTCTTTCTCTTTTATTTTTTTACCCGGGATAGGCTCCAGAGCCCCTTTTCACCCTGATCAGGATGGGCGGTTTAGAAAATAAATGAATGAAAATCGGTTAAACCTCAAATTTACATATTCAAATGAGCAGGTCTCACAGCAGGGTCCCATTGACTGAATTTTGAATTCAGCTGTAGGCCCCTCCCTGAAGTGCAGCTCCTGAGCCATTCTGATTGGTCGGTTTCAGAGCAGATGAAGTGTTGCCGGTTCCCGTTCCGGCATCAAAACTTGACCTTTCACCTGAAGTTGCTCATCGTCCTAAAGGGCCCACAATAAAAATTCTGTGGTGGCCCCTCAGCCCCCCCTCAGCCCTGAGGTTCCATGTTCTGCAGTGAGTGATCAGGAAAACATGGATGACCTTATGTATTGTATTATGGACAGTTCTGTGTAGAAACAAATTGGGGAAGGCCCTTTCCCGTTTCTCTACAGGGTCTGTTTTTCTGTGCTTGTCCTCTCTGACATTCAGGAGGTCGTTATATAAATATCAAAGCGCTGACGTTCTTTAAACCCCGCAGGAGCCACCGCGTTCTGGACCTCCTGATGTGGTATCGGCGCCGATCGACGCTCGGTCACGGCCGTGCCGCAAGCGACTCCGCCGACCGTGGTGGACATGATGTTGATAGACGAGGACGTGGCAGTGATTTGGGGTTGGCTTCTGCAGCACAATGAAAGGATGTTTCGGGCTCCGCTCGTTTCCTCTGCAGCAGAATCTCGTTGCTTTTGTTTTTTCCTCCGACCCCTGTTGTTCTGCGCCTCCGCCTGCACGCAGAACGCCGCCTCGCTGCCTGTTCCTCCCGAACGACTCTGGTCCTTTCAGTCAGCTCACACCTTCTGTGCTTTTGTTCTCGTTCCGGCCTCCCGTCTCGTGCATTCCAGAACTGGATGGATCCAGATCTTCAGGTGCCCGGGCGCACTTGGTTTTTCGGCTCTCCGCCGCCGCCGCCGCCAAACCGCTCGGGTCTCGTGGGGTATAATTTACTGCGGAGGAAATTCGGGGTATTAAAGGCCAGAGGTGGACAAAAGGGGATTTGTACGGAATGTATCCGAGTCTGTCTGCTCTGTTTACACCTGGAGGACTTGGCGCCGAGCCAGAGGAGAGGAGTCTCCCTCGAAACAACAGCATGCAAATAGAACCAAAAAAAAAACGAATGAATGGAAGCTCTGAATGAAAGAGGAGGAATGCAGGAGGCTCGGCGGCGGCGGGGGGGGGGGGGGGTTTGCCGTGAATGGTGCATCCATGTCGGTACAAATCATATGAACGTGTGTGTGTGTGTGTTCCCCCCCCCCCCCCCCCCCCCCCCCCCCCCCCCCCCCCCCCCCCCCCCCCCCCCCCCCCCCCCCCCCCCCCCCCCCCCCCCCCCCCCCCCCCCCCCCCCCTGCTGGAAAATCTGAAACGTGGGCCGGCGTGACGGCCGCGCTCCGTTTCAGGCGTCTTCGCGACGCTGTTCTGAAGGCGCGCGTTGTGCAGTCATGAAGCCGTTCTGATGGAATAACCCGGTGTGCGTTCGCGCCGCGGCGTGAATAGACGTGGCCTGCCGTCTCACCTGCACACACTGCCTCCGCTTTATAAACGGTGAGCCTTGATTACCACCAACAGGAAGTGTGTGAATTAAAGCATTGTGTGGCTGGAACACACTCCTCTGCGCTGACAATGGCAGGTGCTGTAGTCGCCTCGTCTCGGCGGTTGGTTGAGCTAATCCAGGGTGCAGGTCTGAGGGGACCGACCCGAAGAGTGCCGTCTGTTTAACTGTTTAAAAGCGAGATAATCAGCACTTTGAGGAGGAGGTGGAGGCGGTGGAGGTGGTGGTGTATTCAGCCAATCGTGTGAGAGAACGATTTCTGGTTTTCCTCAACCATCAGAACGAGGTTTTGTGTTTTGGCGTGATTGTTGGTGCCAGACTTTGTTTGTGATCCGTGTTTTTGACGGCCTGTAGGGAGGCCCTGAATCTTTCGGGAACACCCGACTAACCCTTGTGTGCAGGTTTGCCGTGAATGGTGCTTCCACGTCGCTACAAATCATATGAACGTGTGTGAGTGTGTGTGTGTGTGTGTGTGTTTGCTCTTAATTAACAAACATCATCCGGATCACGGGCGTGCCGTTCCTCCCCGGTGTCCCTGGACGAGCCGGATAGCTGGGACGGTGTGTCTGTGTGTCTGTGCTGCGGGAGAACCGAAGCGGCGGCGCGGCGCCGTGTCACTGAGTTCACATTCTGCTGCCCTGTAGGGAGGCCCTGGATCTTTGGGGAACACCCGACTGACCCCCTGTGTGTGCAGTTCCTGTGCGCTAACCGAAACTTTTCTGTCATTTCAGCTGGAATGTCTTGACCCCACCCCCGAAGCTGTGTGTGGGAGGTGCGGCGGAGACCGATGGGAGCTGCTGCTCCATGATGAGTTGCCATGGCGCTGGAGGGCATCGCCGGCGTCTCGAGGACTCGGAGTTCACCGTGCGCGTGTACCCGGGCGCCTTGGCCGAGGGCACGGTGTATTGCCCGGCGGTGGCCCGTAAGGTCACGTCGGCCGCCGAGGTGATCGAGCATGTGATCGAGCGCTTGCGGCTGGACCGCACGCGGCTCTACGTCCTCGCCGAGGTGAAGGAGTTCGGCGGCGAGGAATGGATCCTCAACCCCAGCGACTGCCCCGTGCAGCGGATGATGCTGTGGCCGCGCACCGCACTGGAGAACCGCTTCGGCGGCGAAGACTACCGCTTCCTGCTGCGCGAGAAGAACCTGGATGGATCCATCCACTACGGCAGCATGCAGATGTGGCTCCGGGTGACGGAAGAACGGCGCCGGCTGGTCGAGCGCGGCCTCCTCCCTCAGCCGCCCGCCGGACGGCTGCCCGCCGACCTCTGCACGCTGCCCGACCTGAACGAGCAGACACTGCTCGAGAACCTGCGCCTGCGCTTCAGGCAGGAGAAGATCTACACCTACGCTGGCGGGATCCTCATCGTCATTAACCCCTTCAAGTTCCTCCCCATCTACAACCCCAAGTACGTCAAAATGTACGACAACCACCAGCTGGGAAAGCTGGAGCCGCACGTGTACGCCGTGGCGGACGTGGCCTACCACGCCATGCTGCAGAGGCGCAGGAACCAGTGCATCGTCATTTCGGGGGAGAGCGGCTCGGGGAAGACCCAGAGCACCAACTTCCTGATCCACCACCTTACAGCGCTCAGCCAGAAGGGCTTTGCCAGTGGAGTCGAGCAGATTATACTGGGAGCCGGACCGGTCCTGGAGGTACGTCCCTCTCTGCACTCTGAAATTAAACATCACGTTCCTAAAGATGTCGTTTAAAGCCTGTCTGCCCCAGCCCCATCCTGCCCCAGCCCCATCCTGCCCCCCTGGCTCATCTTCTGACCAGGAGGGTGAACTGAAGCATGATCTGCACCATGGTGCCGCCCCGGTGTCAGCAGTGTGACATGCTCATTGTGTGAAGCTGGTTATTTAATTATACTAATCGCTATGTGAGGCAGCACGTTGGCTTAGTGGTTTAGCATGTTCTTCTCTCAGCACTAGGGATTCCCGGTTCGAATCCCCATCTGGGTGGAGTTTCCATGTTCTCCCCGTGTTCGCGTGGGTTTCCTCCGGGTTCTCCGGTTTACTCCCACAGACCAAAAACATGGATCAAGTCAATTGAGTTCTTCAAATTGCCCCATATAGAGTGTGTTTGTGTGAGTGAGTGTGTGCCCAGCGATGGATTGGCGTCCTGTCCTGGGTCTATCTGCCCAGCGCCCGAAACGTTCTCCCCTGGATGGGCATGGGGAACCCCCCACCGCGACCCTAATAGAGGATAAAGCAGAAGATAATGAATGGATCTATGTGAGGTGGCACAGTGGCTTAGTGGTTTAGCATGTTCTCCTCTTAGCGCTAGGGATTTAGGTTCGAATCCCCATCTGGGTGGAGTTTCCATGTTCTCCCCGTGTCTGCGTGGGTTTCCTCCGGGTTCTCCGGTTTCCTCCCACAGTCCAAAAACATGGATCAAGTCAATTGAGTTCTCCAAATTGCCCCATATAGAGTGTGTCTGTGTGAGTGAGTGTGTGTACAGTGAGTCCATTCAAAGATTTGAAAACAAATCCACGAATCTTAACATGAACTCTGACATGCACAGGCGTCAGAACGGGCGTCATGTTCTCCCTCTTGCGTGATCCCGTTAGAGGTTGGGCGGCAGCGTTCTGCACCAACCGGGGGCGTCGGAGGGAGAACCGGCTGAGTCCGCAGTAAAGTGTGTTACAGTAATCCGGCCGGGACTGTGAAAGCACAGATTACAGTTTCAAGATGAATAAGAACAGCCCTCTATAAACATATTCATTCATTTTTTCATTCATCATCTTCCGCTTTATCCTCTAGTAGGGTCGTGGGGGGGGGGGTTCCCCATGCCCATCCAGCGTCTCGGGCGCTGGGCAGATACACCCAGGACAGAGTGCCAATCTATCACTGGACACACACTCACTCACACACACACACTCTTTATGGGGCAATTTGGAGAACTCAATTGACTTGATCCATGTTTTTGGACTGTGGGAGGAAACCGGAGAACCCGGAGGAAACCCACACTTACACGGGGAGAACATGGAAACTCCTCCGAGATGGGGATTCGAACCGGGAATCCCTAGTGCTGAGAGGAGAACATGCCAACCACTAAGCCACCGTGCTGCCCTCTATAATCACAGTGTGTTGTTATGAATTCTGTGATTCACCTCTGTTTAAAGGTTCTGTTTAAGTGTTATGGACTCAGCGGAGCGTGTCGGGGTATTTTTTTTGCCACTTCGGCCGAAACGGCACCATTTTGCAGAACTCGGCCGGAGGTTTTAATCTGCTCGTACGGACACGGCGGTGTTTATAGTACGCGGTTTAACACATTCCACTCTGCTGTGGTAATTAGAGCTCGAGTGTTACCACTAACTGGAGGTATTGGGAGGGCCAGCTGGACGGCATTGACAGATCCAGACCTGCAGCGTTCGGTCGTGCGGGAGCGTCGCAGCACACTGCGGCTCCAAAGGAATTCCACACGAGCCTCCAGTGACAGAGCCATCCATCACATGACCGAGGGGGGAGGGGGGTGGAAACCCAGCGCTCGGCCTGCGCCAGCCGAGTCCGAATGTCAGGTTCAGGGGGTTGATGCGTTTATTAAAGTTTTACTGCACGGACTATGAGGCATTCATGCTTTAATGACGTCACAGACGCCCGCCGTCACTACGGGCCCTTTAAAGATCAACTCGATGGGTAATTATTCATTTATTCATTCATTTATTCATTCATTATCTCCCGCTTTATCCTCCATTAGGGTTGCAGGGATGTACATCCAGGGGAGAACGTTTCGGGCGCTGGGCAGATACACCCAGGACAGGGCGCCAATCCATCTCTGGGCACACACTCACTCACACAAACACACTCTACAGTATATGGGGCAATTTGGAGAATTCAATTCAATTGATCCATGTTTTTGGACTGTGTGAGGAACCCGGAGGAAACCCACGCGGACACGGAGAGAACATGGAAACTCCACCCAGATGGGGATTCGAACCGGGAATCCCTAGTGCTGAGAGGAGAACATGCTAAACCACCAAGCCACTGTGCCACCTCACATAGAGATTATTATAATTAAATAACCAGCTTCACACACTGAGCATGTCACACTGCTGACACCGGGAATCCATAATGCTGAGAGGAGAACATGCTAACCACTAAGCCACCGTGCCGCCTCCTTGTAATTATTTAGCCTTAAATCTGCTTGATGTTGGATACCCGGCAGCATCATCAGTAAACGTCTCGGTGGCAGTATCTGGTTTAATGGGATACCTGATCTCGGCGTCACCGCCGGGCCGGTTGCGTAAGTCTCCGGGGGATTAAATGCATCCGCCTGGAAAAATCAATCAGCCTGTTTACGGGAATCACGAGGCAGTGGGGGCCCCGCTGGTTACGGACGAACTTAATGGGTGCAGTCGCAGTCCCTGCCAGCTGTCAGGGTCGTGCCCTTGGATTTTTAAAACGGCGCTTACATCAGTCAATAAAGTCATGTGATAAAAGCTCATGATTTAAATGGAGGGTGATGCTGCACTTAGAAAGGTTTTTTGATTATTTTAAGCTTATGGTCATGCTGGAATGTGACCTGTCTCAGTAGCTTCACAGTGGTAGAGTTGTTAACCCAGCCACCTCTTAGTGCTGGGGATCCAGGTTCGAATCTGGGTAGAGTTCTCCCTGTTCTCCCCCGGTTGCCCCATACAGTGTGTGTGATTGTGAGTGGAGTTGGAGAGCTTGCTCACAATTTAGCAGCCCCATGGTGGATAGAGCAACACGGTGGTTTAGTGTGGTTTGCATGTTCTCCTCTCAGCATTAGGGATTCCTGGTTCGAATTCCCATCTGGGTGGAGTTTCCATGTTCTCCCCGTGTCCGCGTGGGTTTCCTCTGGGTTCTCCGGTTTCCTCCCACAGTCCCAAAACATCAATTCAATTCTCCAAAATTGCCCCATATAGAGTGTGTCTGTATAAGTGAGTGTGTGCCCAGCGATGGATTGGCACCCTGTCCTGGGTGTATCTTCACAGCGCCCGAAACGTTGTCCCCTGGATGGGCATGGGGAACCCCACCGCGACCCTAATAGAGGATAAAGCGGGAGATAATGAATGAATGAATTATGGACAGATAAAAATATTCAGATTATTATAAAGTACCCTGGAACAACGTGAACGAAATGTGACATTGGCATGATTGTTGGTGCCTCATGGGCTTTTAAAAAAAAGGCACCAAAAAAAGTTGGGTTAGAGTTGGTCTCTCGTGGGGTTTGGATTCAGGATGCTGCTGAAGGAGGAGCATCTAGTGACGGGGTGATCCCACACAGGCATGGGGAGGACATGCAGACGTGCCACTGACGGCGGTTCTCAGATCAGCGACCTTCCTGCTGTAATGCATCACGCCTCTCGATTTGCTAAACGCGCTCCGTCAGCACGCAGAAGGCCAGGTTTTCTGTTCGTCGAACTCGTGGTTAAACGTCGGTTCCCTCGCAGATCAAAGCCTGTGCGTTCGTTTGGAGTGTGTGGAGCTGCACCTCCTCAGCGGGGTGCGTGGGTCCACACGTCACTCCGTCTGTCGCGTTCAGGGACAGAGCTGTCCTCACTACAAACGTCGGGCACATGATGATGGATGCGAGCATTATGGGATGTGTCAGACAGCTGTTGGAGGAGTGGGAGATGTGCGTGGTGTGTGCACTGCGAGACGTCTGGTCTCGGGGTTTAAAAGTCTGCACTGTGACCGAGAACCGATTCAGAGGCTTTAATGGCAGGTTCTTCACTCTGAGGGTGGAATTCTGCCTTTTATTAAATTCCACTGAAAGAGTTAACCAGTGGCGGGAATGAGGGCGGGGCACAGCCACCGTACAGCTCAGAGCTTTGGGCGCACTGTTTATATTAACAGAGGGGCCATTTATGACCACAGCTGCTCTGCTGTATTCGGGGGGGGGGGGTGCATCAGACACGGGTTCAGTACGTTAACTAACGAAGCGTACATCTGATGATGATGCCATAATAAATCCATCCCTTATATCTTCACATTCCATCATACACTATGAATACGTTCTTCATGCAGCCATGTTAAGGTCATAAAGTGACCTTGTTAAGACGACCCCCCCCCCCCATCTGAGGGGAGGTCACGTGTATATAACTTTTATTTTTAGGTTTAATGTAAACGAGCGTAAAACTAAAAGCAAAATCTGTAAAATTGAGGGCAACAGAGCCTCACCACCTCCAACCTGAAGCCCCTCCTCTGTATTTTATTACCTCCGACCTGAAGCCCCGCCTCTGTACTTTATTACCTCCAACCTGAAGCCCCGCCTCTGTATTTTATTACCTCCAACCTGAAGCCCCGCCTCTGTACTTTATTACCTCCAACCTGAAGCCCCTCCTCTGTATTTTATTACCTCCAACCTGAAGCCCCGCCTCTGTACTTTATTACAAACAGTGATGTCTTTGAGTTGGAACCTCCTCACCGTCCCGACGTTGTATAAATGTTGTGTAAACATAAACCGTGGTTCAGATGCTGGTTGCTTGTGTTGTATTTTGGTATCAAAACATCTGTCTGTGTGGAAGAGACAATCTGTTATATGTAAATGTTTAAAAAGACGGTTTAGGAAATTAGGTTTGTTGCGGGAGAGAGAGAGAGAGAGAGAGAGAGAGAGAGAGAATAAGAATGAAAGAATGGGAGAGAGAGGGAGAGAGAAAGAGAGAGAGAGAGTGAGAGAGAGAGAGAATAAGAATGAAAGAATGGGAGAGAGAGGAAAGAGAGAGAGAATGAGAATGGGAGAGAGAGTAAGAGCGAGAGAGAGGGAGAGAGAGAGAGAATAAGAATGTGAGAATGGGAGAGAGAGAGAGAGAGAGAGAGAGAGAGAGAGAATAAGAGAATAAGAATAAGAGAGAGAGAGAGAGAGGGAGAGAGAGAGAAGAGAGAGGGAGAGAGAGAGAAATCTAAAGCCAGCTGTTTGAACTCTTAACAATAAAAGTATCTTATAAACCAAATACTGTGTGTGTGTGTGTGTGTGTGTGTGTGTGTGCAATAAAACATACACACAGCGTCACAGTAGGACTTTGTATTGTACCTATTGTACAGACTTTGGGACAACCATGGGGGGGGGCAGACTATAGACACTCATTACAGCAGGACAGCGACGCAAACATAAAGCACAGAGACGTTTCAGACCAGATTAACGCGGGGACACTGACAAACCAGTAGAAACCAGTTCAGAGTGTCTGCATATGTCGTTGCCTGTTCAGTAGAAAACCTGCAGAAAGTATTGTTTATAAATTGTTCTCTTTTTCCCCCTCTTCTCCTCGGCGTCTGTTCTTCTCTGAAGGCCCGGAGCGGCCCGACCGCACACCGCTAACGTATGTTGGTATCTGTATATAACTCGTGGTTAGCTGTTTTTCTGAGTGCTGAAGTCTCAGATGGTGGCGCTGGATAATCCTCCTTTCGCCCACACTTGTTCTGTTTGCGCGCCGCTCGAACATCTGCTCTGTGGAACACTCCCACCTCTGTGTCTCCGTGTGTCTCTCAGCCGGGCCCTCTAACTAGCCCTTTGTAATCAGGTTCATCAACCCTCTAAATATAGTGTGCAGAACCGGCTCTCTGCCCCTGCTGGCAGCTCGGCGTCTAAAAGCATCCGAGACGCGCCTTTTTGATTTTAGTTTTCGTTTCCACCGAATAACTCACCACTGCTGGTCCGGCTGAGTCAACCGACCTCAAGAATGTACTTTCTTCATTCACCTCCCACAAGTGTCTTCGCGTCTCCCTCAGACCTCCTCCAGAGATGACTCCTGATCAGTGTGTGTTATATAGACTTTTTAAAGGATGGGTGTATCTGCACAGCGCCCAAAAAGTGCTCTCCTGGATGGACATGGGGAAACACCTCTGAGGAACACCTAACAGTCATCATTCCAATTCATCTCATGGATGTTAAATAGTATTAAAGTCATGGCTTTGCATAAATCAGCACAAAACACACACACACACACACACACACACACATACAGAGGTTAAATATTCATTCATTATCTTCCACTTGCACGGTGGCTTAGTGTTTAGCATGTTCTCCTCTCAGCACTAGGGATTCCCGGTTCGAATCCCCATCTGGGTGGAGTTTCCATGTTCTCCCCGTGTCCGCGTGGGTTTCCTCCGGGTTCTCCGGTTTCCTCCCACAGTCCAAAAACATGGATTAAATCAATTTATTCATTCATTCATTCATTCATTCATTCATTCATTATCTCCCGCTTCATCCTATATCAGGGTAAGGGGTTTCCCCATACCCATCCAGGGGAGAGCGTCTCGGGCGCTGGGCAGATACACCAAGACAGGACGCCAATCCATCGCTGGGCACACACTCACTCACACACACACACTCTATATGGGGCAATTTTTGAGAATTCAATTGACTTGATCCATGTTTTTGGACTGTGGAAGGAAACTGGAGAACCCGGAGGAATCCCACGCAGACACGGAGAGAACATGGAGACTCCACTCAGATGGGAATTAGAACCGGGAATCCCTAGCGCTGAGAGGAGAACATGCTAAACACTAAGCCACCGTGCCACGAGGTTAAATATATTATTATTAATATTATTTAAATGAACCCTTACAGTCATCTCTCTAAAAACAGCCTGGATCTCTCAGTTCGAAGAAACCCTTTTAAGTATTTTAGGTTAATTTTAGCTCCATCAGTCCACATTTATTTTTAGTCTGTGTTTTTAGAAACCATCTACATATAAAATCGACAAGCGTAACGTCTCTGCTTCAGCTCTGTAACCGTGTGGGTGGTTTGAATTGGCTCTGTTTATCTTGAGCGGCATTGTTATTTTATTATTTTTATCATCTTATAGTTTCTTGTGGCCCTTTTCCCGTGTCCCCTCCCGTCTGCAGTCATCTTGTCTTTTCGATCCCTCCAGTCTCCACCCCTGTTCGGATCTCTGTGTACTGGAAGCGAGTTCACAGGGGAATCCGAAACGCAGGCGATCGACTTGCAGAAGCAAATGAGGTCAGAATTTCTGATGTGATTATAGATCGGTCCGATCGTGTGTCCGCCTCGTCCGTCCCCGAATGCTTGACGGCATCTGCAGCGGACCGCGTGCGTCCCAGAAAGGCGTCTCTGAGACGAACCGTTGGGCGGCGTGTTTAAAGGGGAAGGTGGGAATGCAGACGGTGTCTGAACATGGATGTCCTGCATCTGCCGTTGTAAAAGCGTCAGGTTTCAGAAGCTCGAAGGGCCTGAAATGAGGCTGCTTGCTTTTATCACTTCCTCCTGTAAATGAAGAACAGAAGCTGTTTTCCTGGTGGGGTCAGCGCTGGAAGAGAGAGAGCCATAACTCTGAGTGAAAATGGCATGGGCTGAGGTCTGCGTCCTTTCAGGCGGTTGCTGTGTAATGAAACCCTATTCTAGATGATTGAAGACGTGCTTTACGGCGTATACCTGTCAGGTCGCTGGATACTGCGTGTCATCGTTAATTACCAGCTTCTAATGGACACCCATAACCGTTATTAACGAGCTAGTTCTTCATCTTAAAACAACGGACATGCGGCTCATGTTCAATTTACAACCACGGCGAACGAAGGCAACGGATATTAATTCATTTTTAAAGCTGAACTTTTGAACCAGTAATCTTGGTGTGATGTTCTGCTTCACAAATCACAACGTATACCTGATACAGACCCTCAGCAAACACCTTATTTGGAAAATTTAAGCAAAACAATCATATCTTTTGCCGTAACATCTCAAGGTTCGACCTTTTAATGTCACCACAGTGAACCAATAAAGTTAGGTGCCTTTATTTAGTCCCACATTTAGAGGTTTGGGTCTGTATGTGTGCAACCTGAGACACACGGTGAGGACGTGAATCCAGAGTTGGCAGACAATTCATTAATTGGACTGGCGCTCCTGCAGGACGCCCTTAATGGACTCACATATAGTTTTCCAGTTGGAATTGAGGACGAATCCCCCACTGAGTTTTGGTCCTCCCAAGGTTTCTTCCTTAAATAACAACATAAAAGGGAGTTTTGTCTTGCCGCTGTCTCTTCGTCTTGCTCTTTGTGGGTTTAAAAGCTTTTCATTCTGTGAAGCTGCTTTGTGACGATGTACTGTTGTAAAAAGCGCGACATACATAAATAACTTGAACTTGAACAATAGTTGGATGTTGGTTGGACGTTAGTTGGATGTTGGTTAGACGTTAGTGCACCATCCCACCCTGCGGTCGATCATACCTGCTGTCTCAGAGGTGCAGCCAGGCTGTGGATTAAACGTTTCCGGGTGTTGAAACCGAACAGACAATGGGAACTTGGGAACAGGTTTGAAGCTTTTGTGTTGGTGAGCTGCACCACCTTCTGAACAGGCGTTCTCAGGATGGAGCGCTGGGCTCTGCTGAGCTAAAGCCTGATCAGAAACACACAGAGGCTGTGTGTGGAGCGTTTCGGAGCTGCACCAGGTCTAAATCACTCGGGTCGGAAAATTCGGGCACGCGCGACTCGACAGCATCGACTCCACACACTGAAGATCGTTTGTTTGGAGACGAGCCACATTCAGATTCAGAGTTTTAAAGGAAGAGTCAAAATACTAAATGGAAAATCACTGACCGAAATAAATATGAGGCTTGAAATACAGACACGTAGCAGATTTAGCTTCTTCGAACACACACACACACACACACACACACACACACACACACACAGCTTTGCATTGTGGGAACTTTACATAGACTTCCATTCATTTAACAGTGACTTACTCAAACCTTAACCAATATACACACATGTGTATATATATATATATAAGGGCAGCACAGTGGCTTAGTGGTTTAGCATGTTCTCCTCTCAGCACTAGGGATTCCTGGTTCGAATCCCCATCTGGATGGAGTTTCCATGTTCTCCCCGTGTCTGCGTGGGTTTCCTCCGGGTTCTCCGGTTTCCTCCAACAGTCCAAAAACATGGATCAAGTCAATTGAATTCTAAAAATTGCCCCATATAGAGTGTGTCTGTGTGTGTGAGTGTGTGCCCAGCGATAGATTGGCGCCCTGTCCTGGGTGTATCTGCCCAGCGCCTGAGATGTTCTCCCCTGGATGGGCATGAGGAACCCCCCCACGACCCTAATAGAGGATAAAGCGGAAGATAATGAATGAATGAATGAATATATATATATATATGTATATGTATATATATATATATATATGTGTGTGTGTGTGTGTGTGTGTGTGTATACACACACACACACAACTGTATGGTTTATTTCACAGCCTCCATGGACTTTCTCTTTTCTCTGCTGTCTGTCAGACTTCCACGTCTCCCTTAAATCAGTCGGCAGTTCATAAATTCTTCACTCCATCAGTTCATTTCTTCTCTCGTCACTCATTGTGTGTGTGTGTTGTTGCTGCTGCAGTTGTGCTGATTTCAGGATTCTTTTTGCAAAACAAGCACATCTGACCCACCGCTCACAGTGGATCTGTAGATATTCCACTGATCACGATCATGGAATAAGAAATATAATAAAGCAATAAAGCACCAGAGGGCCGCCTTTATTGTGATTAAATCAAAGAACTGTTACACCTCTGTCCCGTAACTTATTCACAATAATTCACACTCTGGAGTGTCTTAATGGTTTGATAAAATGGTTACAAACACATTTATATATAAAAAAACAAGGTTTGATTCATAAATGGCGGCACGGTGGCTTAGTGGTTTAGTATGTTCTCCTCTCAGCATTAGAGATTCCCGGTTCGAATACCAATCTGAGTGGAGTTTCAGTTGTCTCCCCGTGTCCGCGTGAGTTTCCTCCGGGTTCTCTGGTTTCCTCCCACAGTCCAAAAACATGGATCAGGTCAATTGAGTTCTCCAAAATTGCCCCATATAGTGTGTGTCTCTGTGTGTGAGTGTGTGCCCAGCGATAGATTGGCGCCCGTTCCTGGGTGTATCTACCCAGCGCCCGAAACGTTCTCCCCTGGATGGGCATATAGGTTTCTCTAACAATCAAATGCTTCTATCTAGTGCCCAAATTACAGAACTCAGTTTATAAAATACATCAGGGAAAATAATGTATATCACAATGATGAAAGTGAAGCATTCAGAGGTGTGTTATTATCAATAATGTTACAGCTGGACAAATGGCTCACCCAATCAAATGTAAAGACCAGAGCGACCTGTTTTATAAACATCCTGATGTATTATTAATAATTATTAGTCAGAATATTGAAAAGTTTCTTTCTGTGCTTTGTTAGAGCCCTTGACTCAGTTCTTGGGTATTATTTAGGTGTTGGATGATGTCCTGCATTGCAGTGACACTAGAGTGTTGCTGTCTTGGTGTGTGTTCAGAAACATTAGACTTAGAGTTAACACCCCCCCCCATTACCACAGGAGCTCTTATCTCCTTTCACATCATCCATACGTTCTCCATCCTGTCCTCACACTTCAGCTATTAGAACCTTTACCTCAGCCTTCCTGTTGTTGTTGACCACATCAGCCAATTCTACACCTTTAATTCTTTATAACATCTCACACTGAAGTCTAACGTGTTTAACAAAAAAAACAAACCCTGTTCTATACAGTCACACCCCCCACGTCTCACTTTGGTGCTAATAACACAGTGTGGGAAACTGTAGCCTTTTCTATTACACACTAATAGAAAACTGTCAGGTCTCACAGATGCAGCCTGAGCTCAGCTGGTGGAGGCACTAACACCGGTGCCTTTGACAGCTTCTTGGTTCCAGTTAACGTTTGGCTTTAATGCTTCAGGCCTCCTGTGTGTTTCTGGCAGAATACCGTATTTTCCGGACTATAAGGCGCACCTAAAAGCCTAAAATTTTTCCAGAAATCGGACGTGCGTCTTATAATCCGGTGCGCCTTATACGTGTACTGAGTTCCATAATCTATTGTTGTGCGACCGGGTGGGTTTTTTCCACACATCACTGTCCCTGCTGATCTGTGAATCCATGCCGCTCATCTCACAGAAAAGCAGAGTGAAGAAAATGAATTCGGAACTCGCCGTCATTCATTTATTATTTATCCTCTATTAGGGTCGTGGTGGGGTTCCCCATGCCCATCCAGGGGAGAACGTATCGGGCGCTGGGCAGATACACCCAGGACAGGGCGTCAATCTATTGCTGGGCACACAGTCACATACACACAAACATGCACACAGACACACTCTATATGGGGCAATTTGGAGAACTCAACAGACTTGATCCATGTTTTTGGACTGTGGGAGGAAACCGGAGAACCCGGTGGAAACCCCCACGGACACGGGGAGAACATGGAAACTCCACCCAGATGGGGATTCGAACCCCCCCCCCCCCCCCCCCCCCCCCCCCCCCCCCCCCCCCCCCCCCCCCCCCCCCCCCCCCCCCCCCCCCCCCCCCCCCCCCCCCCCCCCCCCCCCCCCCCTCAGCCTTTGTGTTCACTGCATAACTTCCACATCTGAAGCTCGTCAGCTGCCTCCGGGGCTCCTGCAGTCGCGCAGCTCGGCTGCAGCTCTGCCCCTCGTAAGGAAATTACGGGACATGGATTAAAAACAAACCTCTCCGTCCTCTCTTATCGTCGTCCTTTGAAGTCAGACGCTGAAGCAGGCGCGTGTGTGTGTGTGTGTCCTGAGCAAATTGTGTCTCTCTCTTTGTATTTCTGTACTTTCTGTCATTACTGTGCAGACGGAGCACACTGGTTCTACTGTGGGCCTGCGGAATGCAGCAGGAAGGACTGTTCCGCAAGAGCCCGAAGAAATTCAGATCACAATCACGAGATCACTGATGTGAGACAGTTGTGCCTCAGGAATTCCTGTCTGTGAGCCGCTCCATAGAGGGTTGGGGTGGGGGGGGGGGGCGTCGTGGTATTGCATCAGTTCCTTCCCTAAGCCCACCCCTTAAAATAAACATGCTCTTAACCAAGACGAGGCTGAAGCTCCACCTCATTAGAACTTTATAATGCGAGAGCTCAGACCTTTTGGATGGAATGATGTAAACGTGTGCCGTAACACTGCAGTTATTATTATTTATTATCAAAATTCTGCATTTTAAACTGATTTACCGTATTTTCCGGACCATAAGGCGAACCGTATTATAAGGCGCAGTCTGAATTACAGGGTCTATTTCTGTTTTTGACCCACGTATAAGGCGCACCGTACTATAAGACGCAGTCTGAATTACGGACTCTATTTCTGTACGGTACTTATTCTGTACGGCAGCGTATTCTAAGGCACTTGTTAAAACATACGATCTACAAGAAAAGTAAAGGATGCAAAACGCTGATTTATAATTGAAGTTTATTCTACTACTTGACAAAACACACATAATTTTAATCCCTCTTCTCCCACAAATCCATCAAAGTCCTCGTCTTCTGTGTCTGAATTAAAAAGCTGGTTCTCTATCGATAACTCCGATGTTCACCCTCATCAATGTCTGAGTCCGTCTCGTCTCCAGGCGGCTGTTCAGCAACGATGCCGGCTTTCGTGAAAGCTCGGACGACGGTCACAGCAGAAACCTCAGCCCAGGCCTCCACAATCCATTCACAGACGGTGGTGTAACTCGCCCGCCGCTGCCTCCCGAGTTTTAGTAAACGTGTGTTCACCGTCTATCATCCGTCGCTCCCACGCAGCTCACAACTTTACTTTAAACGCCTTGTTTACACCAATGTCCAGAGGTCGGAGTTCTTTATTTAATCCTCCTGGAATGACGGCAAGCTCCCAATTCACTCGGCTTTTCACACTTTTTTGATGTGTGGAAAAAAACCCACCCGGTCGCACAACAATACTTTTATAGATTTTGGAACTCCGTACACGTATAAGGCGCACCGGATTATAAGGCGCACGTCCGATTTCTAGGAAAATTTTAGGCTTTTAGGTGCGCCCTATAGTCTGAAAAATACGGTTAGTAATAATTTGACATGCCCAGCGATGAATTGGCGCCCTGTCCTGGGTCTACCTGCCCAGCGCCCGAAACGTTCTCCCCTGGATGGGCATGGGGACCCCCCCCCCGCGACCCTAATAGAGGATAAAGCGGGAGATAATGAGTGAATGAATAATTTGACATAATGTAAATATTAAGCGGTAGGATTTTATTAAAGTATATTAAAATAGCGTCGATTTGGGCAAAAGGCTCAAACGTTTTACGAATCCATATTTAGGACACGCCCCCTGCTGGCTCAATTCTCTAGTTCCTCCGCTAACTACATAGTTGGACTTTGTAGTTCTACAATTGCAGACTGTAGTCCATTTGTGTTCATTTGTTTATTTCCTTAGTCCCCTGTTGGGGGCATAGTGGTAAGCATGTCCACCTCTCAGCACAACCAGGTTCGAATCCCAATCTGGGTTGAGTTTCCATGTCCCGCCCCATTGTAAATATTTGGTATTGGCATTGTGTCGGGACTCTTCGACTGACGCGTTCACGGTGTTCTGCGCACGTTACTGAGTGCAGTCGGCCTCGTTTCGATCCCGACCGTGTCATAGCACGTCTGCCAAGCTCGGAGGTAATAATAATCACACCCCGCAATGTGCTGCCTGCTGCTGCCTGTCCACCAAATGCACCTGTTCGTGCGACAACCAACCACATCCTGCACACCCTGCCATTACTAAAAATAACAGTCACTGTTAAAGAAATAACATTTCTGACTGCGTCATAACCCGAACGCTCATATCAAACCTTCATAATCCAACATGCTGGATCCAGGGTTTGTCTCTGGAGACTTATTTGTGATCTCCCTCCTGTCTCATGGAGCTGATATTAGTCGGTTTTGAGTCTTCATGACCTGCTTACTGCAGTGCTCAGGGTTAAAGGTGACTGACTGTAATGCATTACAATGTGAAGTGGATATAATAAAGCTAAAAGGCACAAGAGGATGTGCGTTAATATTTATAAATCATGAAAAAGTGGTCTTAGGCCCGAGGCGTAGACAGACACTACACAGTGGAGCCAGAAGGGGGCGTGTCCTAACTTTTGACTCTGTATGTGCATCAGGATCAGCCGATTCGGGAAGCGCCTTCAGTTTGCAGAGCTGGAAGGAACCTCAGTGCAGATTGAATGTGGAACGTTGTGGTCAGAGCGATTTTGATGAGCTCCACATGATTCCGTGTTTCGGCAGCGACGCGCCGCCTGCCTGCAGAGCGCACGGGCTCACGGCCGAACTCGCCTCCTCGTGCTGGGGCCATGAATTAACGCCATGTGGTCAAGTGGACACATTCCAGTCTGCGAGCACTTCCGCTGTCCGACCACATAAAGCAAACAGTGCGTGGTGTTCCAGCATGGTGCTGCATGATGCAGGCTCTGTGTGATTCGGTATTTTATTGAACCCTTGCACGTCCTCGGTCGCTCAGTGGTCGATCTGCAGCCTGACTGTTCAAACCCACCCTCCACCAAAGCTACAGTGTGGGCCCCTGAGCAAGGCCCTTATCCTTTATTGCTCCAGGTGACATTAAGGTGGGATACTTGATGTAATGTAATGTAAATGTTTTTTATTTTCTCTAAACTGGTGTTCTGGTTTCGTCCGCAGGCCTTCGGGAATGCCAAAACGGCCCACAACAACAACTCCAGCCGCTTCGGCAAGTTCATTCAAGTGAACTATCACGAGAGCGGCACGGTGCGAGGGTGAGTCGGCATTCATTCAGCTCCGTCTCGGTTCTGTCGACGCTGTATCACATGTTAACGTGTGTTTATTTTAGAGCCTACGTTGAGAAGTATCTTCTGGAGAAATCGCGATTGGTCTATCAGGAGCACAATGAAAGGTACGCTTTATCTTTATTCTTTACTCGCCCCGGGTTTGTGATTCATGTGTAATTACTCGCACTGCGCCGTTAAAATGGCAATCTGCCAAATTCAGAGTGCACCGGGCTCCCGGTGAATCAAGCTGCGGGGGGTTCAGTTAAGAGCTCAGTAAAAATTGAAGCAATGAAGTTGCTTGAATTTGTGTGTGTACATTTAGATTTCTATATGTTTATATATAGCGGCACGGTGGCTTAGTGGTTTAGCATGTTCTCCTCTCAGCACTAGGGATTCCCGGTTCGAATCCCAATCTGGGTGGAGTTTCCATGTTCTCCCCGTGTCCGTGTGGGTTTCCTCCGGGTTCTCCGGTTTCCTCCTACAGTCCAAAAACATGGATCAAGTGAATTGAATTCTCCAAATTGCCCCATATAGAGTGTATCTGTGTGAGTGAGTGTGTGCCCAGCGATGGGTGTATCTGGCCAGCGCCCAAAACGTTCTCCCCTGGATGGGCATGGGGAACCCCCCCCCCTAATATAGGATAAAGCGGAAGATAATGGATGAATGAATGAAATGTATATGTATATCCTCATTCATTATCTCCCGCTTTATCCTCTATTAGGGTCGCGGTGGGGTTCATGCCCATCCAGGGGAGAATGTCTCAGGCGCCGGGCAGATACACCCAGGACAGGGTGCCAATCTATCACTGGGCACACACTTACTCACACAGACACACTCTATATGGGGCAATTTGGAGAAATCAATTGACTTGATCCATGTTTTTGGACTATGGGAGGAAACCGGAGAACCCGGAGGAAACCCACACGGACACGGGGAGAACATGGAAACTCCACCCAGATGGGGATTCGAACCAAGAATCCCTAGCGCTGAGAGGAGAACATGCTAACCACTATGCCACCGTGCCACCACACATATATATATATATATATATATATATATATATATATATATATATATATATATATATTGTGCTGAAGGCTGCAGGTTCTAAACCTTGCCCGATGCGCTCCATGCTCCTGGTGTATTGTGTGTATCTGTATCGTGTGAGACCTTGTCCTCTGACACCCCCCCCCCCCCAAGCATCAACTGTGCTTTTGTGAATCACACAAAATGACCGTATACCTTTTTAAAATAAGGCCCTGGCTCCGGGGCCCCACCCTGACTGACTTACAGACCGCTGGCTGCTATTGTTAGTGTTTTGTTCATCATCGTTCAGCTGAGCACAAACCAGCGGCGCCGGTGCCACTCCATTCAGACTGCTATGTGTAAAATGCATGAAGGGCTCCATCCAAATCCACATCAGAACAGAGATGGGCCTCACGCGCCGCCAAACGAAGAGCTGTCAGTTATTACAACGCCGTTCCAGTTCCTCGTGTGAGCCGTAAATAAAAAGTCATGACGCAGCATCACAGTCGGATTTTAATTACACATGCGCTCACGTTCAAGGGTCACATGATGTTCGGATCTTAATACATTATAGGTTATAACAACCTGCAGAGACTTTTAACACTGAGGGTGAGAGGGTGGGAGCTCAGTGTTGGGGTGCTGGGCTGTAAGGTCAGGTCGGGGGTTCAATGCACAAGTCTGCCAAATTGTAACGTGGGCCTTTAACCCTCATTGCTCCAGCGATGCTGGATGCACAGCTCTGCCCACAGAGCAGCCTGCAGGACGCCCCCTAATGGACTCACATATAGTTTTCCAGTTGTTAGAGTTTTTCCATTTGTTAAATATCTGGACATGGCTGTCCTACACTGTATTTGCTGCCTGGCCGCTCAAGGAGGACGAGTCCCCCACTGAGTCTTGGTCCTCCCAAGGTTTCTTCCTTAAATGACAGCGTAACAGGGAGTTTTTTTCTTGCCGCTGTCGCTTCGTCTTGCTCTTTGGGGGTTTAAAGGTTTATAGGCTTTTCATTCTGTAAAGCTGCTTTGTGACAATGTACTGTTGTAAAAAGCGCGACAGAAATAAATAACTTGAACTTGAACTTGATTAACCTCGAGTTTTTGGACTATGAATGGAGACCGTAGTGCGTCCATCCTTCCTGCGCACTGGGGATCCAGGTTTGATTCCAGAATGCTGTGTTTTCCAGGAACTACCACGTGTTTTATTACCTTCTGGCCGGTGCGAGTGAGGAGGAGAGAAAAGCCTTTCATCTGCTCAAACCAGAAGAGTATCATTACCTCAACCAGGTGAGCGACTCGAACTGATTATCACACACACAAACACACACACACACACACACACACACACACACACACACACGGCACCCTTCCCTCTTTGTGGAAATAAAACAGAACTCGGCATTCTGTCGCTGCATCTCACACAAAGACAGCGATGGTGCTCCCTGTTACTAGGTGCCTCTGTTGCCATGGAGATCTACACCAGGGCAGAAGAAGTATGAGCTGTGCTTCTGGTCACATGTGCGCTGTGAGTCCACACGTATCCTCCCTGCTGTAATGGATCATTACGAGTTTGTTCCTGCTGTTCCTCAGCTTTACTTAAAAAAAAAAAGTCTCTGCTCTTCAGAGAGAGCTTTCTGCACCGTCTCAGAGTTTCTGTCAGAAAAGCATTCATACTTACTGACTGCAAGGTCCCAACTCAAAATCTTCATTCCGATTCATTCCAAAGGTGTTTGAATGGAGTTGAGCTCAGGTGAGTGAGTGAGTGTTAAAGTGAGAGAGAGTCAGTGTGTGTGGGGGGGGGGGGAAGAGTGTGTGACGCAAAAAGAGAGAGAGAGAGCAAGAGTCGGAGTGTAGAGAGAAATTCAGAGTGAGTGAGTGAGTGAGTGAGTGGGAGAGTGAGGGCAGCTCTGTACCTGTAACATGTGTCCTTGTAAATTCCAGATGACAAAGAAAGTGCACAGACTACACTGGGATAATTACTATGAAAGCGAGCTGGTCAGTATTGTGTGTGTGTGTGTGTGTGTGTGTGTGTGTGTGTGTTTGTGCGTGCTCTCGTGTGTGTGTGTGTGTATGCAGCTCGACGCTTCTGTTTCTGGCTGTTCCTCGCCCCTTTTCTGCCTCCTGTAGTTCTGTTTGTGCCTCAATGAGGCGCTGCACTGTGTCCTCTCTGTCTGTTTGCTCGTGGCTTTTGGGATTCTGTTCATTTGCGCTCTTTGATTCGTGCACTTCAGTGTTTTTGTCAGATTTCCGCAGTGAGCTTTTCAACCATTGTGTCCGAGTAGAGATTATACACAAGCTGCACTAACCCCCCCCCCCACCACCACCACATCAGTGTCACTGCAGAGCTGACAATAAACAATCCACCACCCAAATGATACCTGTTCTGTGATGCTCCTGAGAACCAACAGGGGACTAACAACAACAAAGAACACAGATGGACTACAGTCTGTAATTGTAGAACTACAAAGTCCATCTATATGATAAGTGGAGGAAATAGAGGATGGAGCCAGTAGGGGGCGTGTGGTACGTGTCAGTTGAGCCCTTGAGCAAGGTCCCTAAGCCTCATTGCTCCGGAGTTCATGCATTATGGATGACCCTGCAGTTAGTTCATGTTGGTATAGTTATAGTTTAGTCACTTTGGATAAAAATAGTCTGTAAAGTGATTCAGTTCAGTCAGGAACAAAATTTAAGTGAAATTAAAGCTTTAGTTTGAACACAGAGCCCTGTGTTTTATATATAGCATGTGATCGTTTCATTTGAGTCAGTGAACAGAAACAGAGTTTATAAATTGAAAGAACAGAGCTTTTGGCTCTGAAGACGATGTTCCTCTCTGATACACCGGTGGTAGGGGTTTGATGTCACGCCAGCAGCTCCAGCTCCGTTTCCCAACCACATAGACCGTGTTTTTCCAATGGCTTTTAACCCATAAGCTATCCTCAGCCGGCTGCCGAAAGCCACGAGTCAGCATCGGAATTGGAACGAGTGTGTATGTGTATATATATATATATATATATATATATAATGGCGGCACGGTGGCTTAGTGGTTGGCATGTTCCCCTCTCAGCGCTAGGGATACCCGGTTCGAATCCCCATCTGGGTGGAGTTTCCATGTTCTCCCCGTGTCTGCGTGGGTTTCCTCCGGGTTCTCCGGTTTCCTCCCACAGTCCAAAAACATAGATCAAGTCAATTGAATTCTCAAAATTGCCCCATTTAGAGTGTGTTTAAGTGAGTGAGTGTGTGCCCAGCGATGGATTGCCCCCCTGTCCTGGGTCTATCTGCCCAGCGCCCGAGTTGTTCTCCACTGGATGGGCATGGGGAACCCCACCGCGACCCTAATAGAGGATAAAGTGGGACATAATGAATGTATATATATATATATATATATATATATATATATATACATATATAAGGCATAGAATGAGCCTTTTCCTTGGTGGGTCCTTCGAGAGACGGAAATGAAGGTGTTCTCGTGTGGTGCGACGAGGTCGCTGGGCCTCCTGTCGGGATCTGAATGTTTTACTGAAGAAGTCGGAGTTCAGACTAATCATCAGCATTCAGTCGTCCTACTGCATGACTAACTCCAACACACACTAATGTAACCGCCTGAGGTGCTCTGACACCGGACTCACGTTCTGCTTCGCATCGCTTTATGCACGTTCTCTATTGGACGCCATCATTCAGTTCAGTGTTGGTGTTTTATTATTTAAGGACGATAAACGTGCATGCTTATGTCGGTGAGTGTGCGGACTCTAATTAATTTCCTTTACATTTGAAGGACTGTTTCACGGTGGAGGGGGAGGATCTAAAGCATGACTTCGAGAGACTTCAGCTCGCCATGGAGATGGTGGGCTTCCAGCCGGCCACCAGGAAACAGTAGGAACAACACTCCAACTACATATATATATATATATATATATATATATATATATATATATATATATACACACACACACACGTTACCATACAGATACATTTTATATGTAAATAAATAAATACCGTATTTTCCGGACCATAAGGCGCAGTCTGAATTATAGGGTCTATTTCTGTATTTGACCCACGTATAAGGCGCACCGTACTATAAGACGCAGTCTGAATTACGGACTCTACTTCTGTACGGTACTTATTCTGTACGGCAGCGTATTCTAAGGCACTTGTTAAAACATACGATCTACAAGAAAAGTAAAGGATGCAAAGCACTGATTTATAATTGAAGTTTATTCTACTACTTGACAAAACACACATTATTTTAATCCCTCTTCTCCCACAAATCCATCAAAGTCCTCGTCTTCTGTGTCTGAATTAAAAAGCACTATCGAGCACTCCGGTGTTCCTCCTCATCAATGTCCGAATCCGTCAGCCAAGATACCGGCTTTCGTGAAAGCTTGGACGACGGTCACAGCAGAAACCTCAGCCCAGGCCTCCACAATCCATTCACAGACGGTGGTGTAACTCGCCCACCGCTGCCTCCCGAGTTTTAGTAAACGTGTGTTCACCGTCTATTATCCGTCGCTCCCACGCCGCCCGTAACTTTACTTTAAACGCCCTGTTTACACCAATGTCCAGCGGTCGAAGTTTTTTATTTAATCCTCCCGGAATGACGGCGAGCTCCCAATTAATTTTCTTCCCTCTGCTTTTCTGTGAGATGAGCGGCATGGAGCCACAGATCAGCAGGGACGGTGATGTGTGGAAAAACCCACCCGGTCGCACAACAATACTTTTCTAGATTTTGGAACTCCGTACACGTATAAGGCGCACCGGATTATAAGGTGCACGTCCGATTTCTGGGAAAATTTTAGGCTTTTAGGTGCGCCTTATAGTCCGGAAAATACGGTAATATCATTTCTATGTTCGCAAGGGAGGGGGTTCCCCATGCCCATCCAGGGGAGAACATTTCAGGCGCTGGGCAGATACACCCAGGACAGGGCGCCACTCACACACTCACTCACACAGACATACACACTATAAGGTTTACGTTAGGAAACTATTTAAAGCAGCCAGTTCACCTTGAATCCATGTTTTTGGAATGTGGGAGGAAACTGGAGAACCCAGAGGAAACGTGGACACGGGGAGAACATGGAAACTCCACATGTAAATTTGATTCCATGGTTGTTGTTTTTTTTGGCAGAATCTTTTCGTTACTCTCTGCCATCCTGCTTTTGGGGAACATACGATACAAGAAGAAGACCTACAGAGACGATTCCATTGATATCTGTAACGCCGAGGTGCTTCCCACGATCTCTGAACTCCTGGAGGTATGAACGTAGTATTAATGTTATTAAATAAAGTTATTAACGATGTACACGACGTTTTATAATATGAGTATTCAACACGGGTGTTGTTTTTGGATGCTGCTGGTAAAAAAAAAAACTTATAGGGTTTTGGTTGTAAATATCTAAAGCACTTTGCCACGATGATTGACCGTTAACTCCGCCCCCTGTGGAGTCTGTATGCCATATGATTTTAATGATGCTGGTTTTATGCTGAGGCACTGAGGCTGGACTGTGAAGTTCCCTATGAACCGACCCAGTGGTTAGGAAGCCTCAAATAAGTTAAATGTAAAAAAAAAGTGGTTGGCTGGCTTTAGTGCTGCCCCTGACCTCCCTCACCTTCCCGGTTTGGTAGCCCCATCTTGTGATCGAGGACCGATGCCAGGTTGGAATTAAACCGGTCTAAGAGCAGGTTTAAATAAGGAGCTCAGCTTTACCCTTTATCAGCCCAAACTTAAAGACAAGCTCAATACCTTTGGCCTCGAATTGTAATTTGTTGCTTTTGGCTCCGATTTCTAAGCAATAAAGTGACCTCAGTTTCGGGAATCGCTTCACCGCGTGGTTCCATTAACCGTGGGACGTGCCAGTAAACGTCTGTCTGCCGTTTGTTTTGATTTAAGAGCCGAAACACTAATAATATGCTTTTGGGTTTTTACAATGCAATGTTTTAAAAGACTTACCGCGGCTCGGAGGCTGATGCACGCTGGCATCTGGCACGCTCATACCCTCCACGCAAACTCAGGCTGAAGTTGTGGCTCCAGTTGCAGCTGGTGCGTTCTGACCACGGGATGATGGACCGCTCCGTCCGCCGCAAACGGAGACGCCTGCTCAGATTTTTAGTTTTTATGAATGTGGAGGGATAGGCTCCGGTTATCAGTGGTTATTTTTTTAACGTTGGGTCTCTGACAGTTGTCTGAATTCTGAACAGGTGAAGGAAGAAATGCTGTTCGAAGCTCTGACCACGAGGAAGACGGTGACGGTGGGAGAGAAGCTCATTGTGCCCTATAAACTGGCTGAGGTACACACACACACACACACACACACACACAAATACACACAGACCATGAGGAAGACTCTGGAGAAACAGGTTTGAATCCACTGGGTTTCCTCCCACAGTACAAAAGCATGAATTCAAGGTGATTTGGCTTCTCTTTATTGACCTCATATATCTGTGAATGTGTGCCCAGCGATGGATTGTTGCCCTGTCCTGGGTTGTCCTGCCCAGCGCCTGAATTAATGGATAATATTAATTGGGGGGGGGGGGGGCCCCCCCCCCCCCCCCCCCCCCCCCCCCCCCCCCCCCCCCCCCCCCCCCCCCCCCCCCCCCCCCCCCCCCCCC